>JAMAJY010000007.1:0-260398 GCA_023628775.1 Lecanicillium sp. S3808 | reverse complement strand
ATTATCAATTTTCTAGTATTATATTAGGATAATTATAGATTATTCGGCTATTAGAGAGGCGCGATAGCGGTTTCTATAATAGCGCATTGGTTATAATTTATAATATTATGTGGTTTTAGATTACTGCTCTTGATAATTAATATTTCCTTGGTTATAAATTTTCTAGTATTATATCAGGATGGTTATGGATTATTCGTTCCTCTATAGGCGGAGCTGTTGAGAAGCATGTTGGGCAGCGGTTTGTACGACAGCGGTTTCTACGACAGCGCACCGGTTGTAATTCACAATATTACACGGTTCTAGATTACTGCTCTTTATAACTAGTATTTCCTTGGTTATAAATTCACCGTTTCAATTCTGGCTTGTCTTATACATTTCTCCATCTTTTCCACCTTCCGAAGCCGGACGGCGGTACAGGCTCCGCAGCTTCGGCCGCCCTCCGCCGACTAACACAGCTCTCCAGAAGCCCCCCAAGCAATGGCACACCCCTCCGCAACTCCAAAGAGCGCACAGCCTTGACATCATCAGCTACCCGCTTTGCCTCATCTTCAAACAGCCCGTCAACTACACTTAGCCCAGTATGAGCAGCAGAATCCGTCTCGGTACCGCCTCGCCTGCGACACAGGCCACTACGGCCGCCACCATCGAGCAGGTATCGCAGCTTGCTCGGCGTGCAGCCTCGCAGGGCATAGACATGCTGCTGCTGCCCGAGGCGTACATTGGCGGGTACCCTCGCGGCACGGCTTTCGGGTGCATCATCGGGGAGCGCACATGGGAGGGGCGCGAGGAGTATGCGCGCTACTTTGAGCAGGCTGTTGACTTGGGCGATACCGTTGGTGACAAAGGTGAGGGCGGGGGTGACAAGTGGGTGAAGAAGCAGCTTGGAGGAGACGCCGATGCTGTTCGCGGTGATGGAACGAGAGAGAAGCTGGAAAGCATCGCACACGAGTCTGGCGTCTTCTTGGTTGTTGGATGTATTGAGCGAGCCGGTGGTACGTTGTACTGCGCCGCCGTGTACGTCTGTCCCGAGGAGGGCATGATAGGCAAGAGACGCAAGGTGATGCCGGTGAGTATCTACAAAGTTCCCCGTCTTGTTCTCCTTCTCCCTCTTGTTTTCGGGTACTGAACATGTCCAGACTGGCACAGAGCGCCTTTGCTGGGGCCAAGGCTCCCCGAGCACCCTCAAGGCCGTCAGCACAACCATCCGCGGCGTCCGCATCAACCTCGCCGCAGCCATCTGCTGGGAAAACTACATGCCGCTCCTCCGCCAGACGCTGTATGCCCAAAACATCAACCTCTACCTCGCGCCCACCGCCGACGGCCGCGACGCCTGGCTGAGCCTGATGCGCACCGTCGGTATCGAGGGCCGCTGCTTCGTCGTCAGCAGCAACATGTGCGTCCCCAAGGGAGACCCTGGCTCCGGAGGCGGCGCGAGACCAGCAGCAAGATCCAACAGGCGCAATTCTACCATTACCGCCGAGGGCAACGAGATTGCCCTGCCTGGGCCGCCGCGCCAGGCGCATAACCGCAGAAAGTCGGTGATTGACGAAGACGGCAACGAGATTGTTCTGTGCCGTGAGCAGGCTAGCGACGCGCAAAGGCCTGTAATCAACGGCACTGACGCAACTGCTCCGGCCCCTGCTCGGGCTTCTCCGGGCGGGTTCGTGTCCCGTGGTGGCTCGTCGATTGTGTCGCCCATGGGTGATGTTATTGCCGGACCGCAGTGGGAGGACAATGAGGGGCTTATCTACGCAGATGTTGATTTCCGCGACTGCATCAAGGGCAGACTGGACTTTGATGCTGCGGGAAGCTATTCGCGCAATGACTCGTTTAATTTCAGCGTCAATGGCTTGGATTTGGACCCTCTTCCTTACTAACGGCTGATTTGTATATAGTTACAAGTTGATAGTTTCATAGTATCATTATTCATGTTTTATTAGTTTACCAAGTTGAAAAAAAGTGAATCCATGACGGGTAATATCCAGAAAACATCAAACCCAGGATTGGGTCCTATGCTAAACGCCTCGCTAATACAAGTTGCCATTCCCAAAAACCAGTCTTAGTCATTCTTCAGCCAAAGGCTACTCCTGCGAGTCTTCATTCGGCTGCGGGCGTTGGCATGGACGCCAGCCCTTTTCCGCTGCTTCAACCGCCTTGCGTTCGGCCTCAGTCTCTTTTCTTTGGCGCTCGATGGCTGCTTGCGCCAAGACTTCGCGCCTACTGAGTCCCGCAGTCATGTCGCTGTTGCTGCGGCCGCCGAGAACAAACTCGCCACCAGTCCAGCCACCTTCGTCTTCTTCGTAGTCTTCGTCTTGCCCAGAAATAGTGTACCGCGAGGTCTCGCCAATGGTGTGGCCTCCAGTCTTCCAGTCGGCAGCGTCCACGTCTCGCTCAATCTGGTGGCACAGATCCCAAAACTGCCTATCGTGGGGTCCGTGAACATTATGTGCAAGTTCGTGACATAGCGTCTTTCTAATCGTCTTGTAGTCTCGGTAGCCATCGTGGGCGTCGGTCCGGAGCCGCAGTTCAATGACTTCGCCCTTGTTGCGGTTCAAGCCCAGCGTTCGTGATGTTCCGTCGTGGGAAGACTGTGTGTGCTGAAGAGGCTCCATCTCTGTCAGAAGCGCGACGGTAAACTTGTGCTTCTTCATGGCAGCCTTGATCCCCGGGTCCTCTTTGAGGCGCTTGAGCATCGCAAGGCTGCGTTCGGGTCGGGGCAGCCAGTCGAGCGGCTTCATTTGCATAAAGGTGTATTTCGTATCTTCGGCGTTTGGTGCCTGGCGTCTTCGCGAACGACCCTTCGACCTCTCGGCCATGCGCGCGGCGTTGCGTTTTGCCACCTTCTCGCACATGTTCTGTACTGCCTGCACCTCTGACGACGCCGAGCCCATCAGCTTGAGCGTCTTTCCTTGAAGCTGTGTCAGGCTCATATTGGGGTCTTTAAAAGGCGACTTGAGAAGCGGTCCCTTTGGCACAAGAATCTTTTGATTCGCGACCGGGATGTCGAGTGCGGCCTCGATTTCGTCAAAGAGTGCAGGGACAGTCGCCTCTGGCGGGAACTTGAAGTTGCACGTGTTTTGTCGGTGCGAGATGGTAACGGTTATCCAGTCGCTCTCCGAGTCTGATATTTCGCTGGCGGTAGAGCCATCGCGTACTGCGTCTTCTGCCATGTCGAGATCTCCCATCATGAGGCCAGCTGTCGTAGTGTTGGCAGATGTTCAGACGCAAATCGGTGGTGTCGGTTAGGCGGAGGGGTAGTGGCGTAAGCGGATTTGGCGGCTTACAAATGGTCTTGTAAGTCCGATATGCAGTGTATTGGTCGCTGTTGTCGAGTAAAGGGCTACAAAAGTCAATGCGAATACGGGGTATCTTGAAAATGACGTAGCCAGAGCCATGTGGTGGATGCAGGGTTTATATAGATTCGACTTGGGGGCAAACACGAAATCGAAACTTGCGACGGGATGGACGGGCATCGCGAGACTTCGGGTGGATTCTTTGCTGCTTGGTAATGACGCAGGGCCGTTGGTGCCTGCGCCACAGACCAGCTCTGTCATACTGGGGCGCAGCTCCGGTTTTTGCAGTCAAGTCCGGTGGCGAGCCACTCCGGCACTCCGCCTTGGCGCCCGCGACAGGCCTTCCGAGGTCAGGAGATACCAGCATAGCATGCTCTGCTTAGTGAAAATGTTGAGTAAAAGATTGGATAGATTGTTTAGTGGTATCGCTATTTTGTTCGACGACTCTTTGTACTATCTTTGGCTGCGCGCTCACGTGAAATGCCCATGCCTGGTACTCCTGCATCTGTGCCTTCAATAGCCCGAAAACTTGTATATATGCACATGTACATTTCCGATGTACCTGATTAACAGCCAAGCCAGCACAGCTACTTCGTAGTCCCCTTACCTTGGTAGCAAAAGCCGTACCAATAACAGGTATCCCTTTGCTCCTCCTGCATGCACTAATCACAGTTCATATTATTAGCCTGTCCCTGATCTTGCACAGTACCTGCCCCTAGATGCCGGGCTCCAGAGAAACAAACGGCGCTAGTACTAATTAGGCCGGCACTGCACAACGCTGCGCTCACCAGGGGGCACGTTGCCACCAATGAAATTACAGGCGCGTGTCGTGTCCTTTTGCGTCTACCTGGAACCCCAGCTCTCCTTGTTCGTCTGCAATCCGCCTCCCGCCCGTCACGGCAACGTATTCAAGCTCTCAAACGAATTGCGAATCTCCTGCTCGACATTGCCCAGGGCGCCTTTGCCGACTTGCGATACGATCCGCCTCCGACACAGAGCTCAATTCATCCAATATGGTGCTCAACGTCTTCCGCGTAGCTGGTGCGCCCAACCCTGAATGTCGTTCATGAGCTTCCTCGCGGTGATGCTAATGGAAAATAACAGCGGATTTCTCGCATCTGGCGAGTATCCTGATCCTTCTTCACAAGATGGTGCAATTACAAGTAAGAACAAAAAAGAATGCAAACCCCCAGAAACAATCTACTAACGTTGCCCAGAGCTGCGCCGGTATCTCCTTCAAGTCACAAGCTTTGTATCTGTTTGTCTACATCACTAGATACTTGGGTATGCCATCGACCAGACGAAAACCCCACGATCCTACGTTTTCTAACGGATTGAACAGACATATTCTCAACAAACAGCATCTACAACGTCGTCTTCAAAATCGTCTTCATCGGTTCCCAAGGCTACATCATCTACCTCATGACCAACGCCTACAAGCCCACCAACGATCCCAACGTCGATACTTTCCGTGTTCAATATCTGCTCGCTGGAGCTGCGGTCCTCGCCATCATTTTCCCCGACAAGTACACAATCAAGGAAATCCTCTGGGCCTTTTCCATCTGGCTCGAGTCGGTGGCTATCCTGCCCCAGCTCTTCATGCTCCAGAGGACTGGCGAGGCCGAGACCATTACGACGCATTACCTCTTTGCTCTCGGCAGCTACAGAGCCCTGTACATTCCCAACTGGATCTACCGCTACTTTGCCGAGCCCAACCACAAGCCCGACTGGGTTGCCATTGTCGCCGGCATTATCCAGACCATCCTTTACAGCGACTTTTTCTACGTCTACTACACCAAGGTCTTGAAGGGCAAGAAGTTTAAGCTCCCTGTTTAAGCTACCACGAGATTAAACACTTGGTCAACCCAAACACAACGCGAATCAATCTAGTTTGGGGAGGAGCCTACACTTTTTGATTACTCTACCCAGATACGCGCGCATGGAAAATGTAATGGACAAAACGGGGATATGCAAAATAGGTGTAAAGAATTCAAACGAATTCTCTTACGCTCAAACTACGAAGTAAATTTTCAAAAACTGAATAGACGGCGTTGGGAGGACTGGATTGATTGCTTCAGTCGGGCTGGAAAATGCCCTTGCAAAGTCGCCGGTATGCCTTTTGGCGACGACTATAATGAGAGGATGGCGCGTCAACGTCGTCCACCCCAACACTTATGAATTAGAAAAATAACAAGTAATAATGCATTGAAAAATATTAAACTACGCTGTGTCCCATTTTTACCTTTTAAAACTGTGCACATAATAGACCAAGTGGCTTGTTAGTTTGTTGAACCACACCGCGTAAAGTTTCACGAGCAGGCCCATCACGTGATGGCCAATATACCGATCGCATCAAGCCATCTCGCAACCTCTCGACTCCAAACATCGAATCCATCATCAACAGCACATTTTTCGAATCATCTCGGGCACGGTGATTTTGCACTCTACCATGTCTAGCGACGCGCCCGACAATAGCCAGCAGCCTCCGGTTGCGCCCAACGGGGAGCACGCAGAGGCGCCTCCTGAGCTGCAGCAGGGCGAGATGAGGCTGCCCTCTCGAAAGGATACATCGCTGCGCGAGTTTCTGAACAAGATTGACGATTTTGCACCAATTGTATGACTTTCGAGTTTCTCCATCAACTCCGGATTTTTCCACCCTTTGAATGCTAATGCGCTGTGGTTGATTCGGTCTAGGTTCCTGATGCCGTCACTCACTACTACATGACGAAAGCTGGTCTTCCCCCGCCACCACAAACCGACCCGCGTCTGGCGAGACTGCTGGCGCTCGCAACGCAAAAATTCATCGCAGACATTGCTGCCGACGCGTATCAGTATAGCCGGATCCGTGCATCCAACACAAACGCCAACAACCCGATGGGCTCGCTCGGTGCTGCCGCTGGGTTCCCGATTCCCGGTCAGCAGACTGGTCAGCCTGGTACCAAGGACCAGAGCAAGGGTGCTCCGCTTGGTATTCAGCGTCCAGGATATGGTGGTGGTGGCCAGGGAGGAAGCCAAAACAGGACCGTTCTAACGATGGAAGATCTTGGCATGGCTGTTGGCGAGTACGGTGTCAATGTTAAGAGAAGCGAGTTTTACAGGTAAAGGAGAACCCATCAGTGTGGTATATGGCTACGATATTGGGGTACACGGCGTTTGTTGACGACTTTTTTTGGCGTTTCGGGGATTGATACCGTGGCATTTCCAGTTTGCTGGCATATCGCTAGCCGGCCACGCCCATATTGAAATGAATATGTTAAATAGAAATGAACAAGAGAATGATTGGATCGAAGTCTTGCTTTAAATGGTCATTATGTTATTCGTATTGATACAGGTAGAATGTGATTTATACAAATGCGACCTTTTCCAGCCGCAACCCCAGTCCTCCTATTGCGACAGCTCTCTGCAAACGCTTTATCTCTTGTCCCAGATATTCGGCTTTCTCGTTCTGCGGCACGCAAAATTACTCGTTAGCACTGGCCAGATTCTACCTTCCGATGCTTGTGGGGGAAAAGATGCTCACGGTGAAAACTCTCCCAGCTTGTGTCCAACCATATCTTCCGTTATCGTTACAAGGTGGTAGTCCTTGCCATTGTGAATCTCAAACTTGAGCCCGACAAAATTGGGCAGAATCGTCGCCGACCGAGCCTGCGTGCGCACAGGCGGGACTTTTTCACCGGCGACCTTGGGCCAGACTATGGGTAGCCTGTGACATGTTAGAACGATGGGGGGTTCATGGCTTCTCGATTGGCTCTTGTTTTTTTTTTTTTCGAGGTTTGGGGTTTCGTTTGGGAGAGGGACGGAGGAGTTCTTACGGTACGAGGTTAGGCCCTGGAGGTGATTGGTTAGTTATGGGGTGTTTAATGGCACATGGATGTATTATGGCTTACCCTTCCATACGGAGCGCTTTAATAGCAGCCTTGTGGGATGCATTGTTGTGTTTTGCGCCTGGATGTCGTCGATCGAGGTTGCTGGCGACGGAGAAGTTGAAGGTGTCGATTTATGGATCACGTGATGCGACTCGATCAAGATTCGAGGGATTGCGACATGACGCCTTGGATTGGGCTAAATTGGTGCTTGAAAAAATATGATTAATTTTCTCGTGCAATATTTACTTTGAAAGGATGATTAATTGGCATTGGAAATCTAGGTTGCTTGCGGGAAAATTGCTATTACAGTACATAGAAACCGTTTCTCTTGAAAGCAGTAATATCGAACTATTGAAAGTGTACAATCCTACAACCATGGCAGGTTCAGTTTCCCTAAAAAGGGCTGGATTTTTAGAGACAGAGCCTCAAAAGTCTTCTATTTCCATTAAACCGTCTTTGGTCAAGCATAATGCTATTATTTACGACATATACGTTCGTCTTTATGCTGCCGGGTAGCGGAACCATCACGTGGGGGCGAGTCGCAGGCAATCAATACCTAATACGCGTGAAACAAGACTCCGCCGGCTCACAATCGTGAGAGTAACGACTTTTATACGTCTCTAGGCAAAAAAAAGTAAACAAGCATGGTTCATTTCTTGACCATGATAGCCTATACACAGATGGCACAGAAAAACAGTAGTAAAGGCACAGAAAATGACTCGAATCCGCCACATGCCCAGCCATGAGTTTGTCCGCGCTCCGCTGCAAGTCCTCAACAAAGGTGCCCGTCGCCACGCTGAATCTGGGCCCGTTTCCAGCACTCCACTCCCCTGTCAAACCGCCCATCCGCCGAAGAAGCCACCTTAACCAACACGGCTGACTGGCATAAACACCAGCATCAACTTTCCCTAACGACATAGCCAGACAACCGGAGCCAGGGCCGCGAATCATTCATAGTAGCGCCGCCCTTTTCTACTCATTTCGCACCGAAAATCGAAACCACAGTTTGTCGACAAAAGCCTCCGTGGCCGATGCAAATTTCATAACCACAGCCTGCTCGTCCGCCTCCCCTCCACGGCCCACGCACCCTCCCCCCCCTCGAGGCCGCAATGCCAGACGCAGCAGCCTCTGGCGCAGACGCCGGCGGCGCAGCCCGGTCGCGCGAGCACAAGCAGGGAAACCAAGGGCGCGTATTTACAGTCGAGCAAAAAGAGGCCGTTCTGCGGATCCGACGATGCAATGCCACGGCGTTTTACGACATCCTCGGCCTCGAGACTGTAAAGAAGACGTGCTCCGAGAGCGACATCAAAAAGGCATATCGCAAGCAGTCGCTGCTGACGCACCCTGATAAAAATGGCCACGAGCATGCCGACGAGGCCTTCAAGATGGTGAGCCGTGCTTTTGGCGTGCTTGGCGACAAGGACAAGAAGGACAAGTATGATAGATATGGCACCGACCCCGACAGCCGCTTTGCCAGCGCGCAGGCGTCGAACCCATTCTCGGGCTTTGCTTCGCGCGCGCCCTCTGGCGGCATGGGTGGTAGAGGAGCTGGCATGTTTGATGAGGAGATAAGCCCTGAGGAAATGTTTGCGCGATTCTTTGGCGGAGGTGGCGGCTTTGGCGGTCCATTTGGAGGTGAGTAGATTACGTTTGCGGCTTTTTTGTACAAAGCGACAGATATGCTAACTTGTTTCACCCCAAACAGCGTTTGATACCGGTCCTCAATTCGTCTTCAACTTTGGCGGCGGCCCCGGCATCCGCGTACACCAGTTCGGAGGCAACCGCCCTCGCAGACGACCGCGCGAAGCCCGAGACGCCGCCGAGGAACCGGCGAGTGGCCTGCAGAATCTAATAGGCTTACTGCCGATTATTCTCTTCTTCATCTTGCCTATAATCACCTCGTTATTCTCAGGAGACGGTGGCTCTTCCACACCCGGCATGGTCTTTGACAACCCGCAGTCGCCGTACACGGAGGGCCGCATGACACCGAACCACAATATCAACTACTTTGTGCGGCCGGCGGATATCAAGACGTACAGCAAGGCCAAGCTGCAGCGGCTGGACGAGGTGGCAGAGAGCACGGCGATAGGGCAGCTACAGGTTGCGTGCGAGCGCGAACAAGACTACCGACGCCGGCTTCGCAACGATGCCATGGGCTGGTTCTACCAGGATACTGCCAAGATGGCTCAGGCTAATGCCCTGAAGATGCCATCCTGTGAGCGCCTGGGTAAAATGGGCATCAAACGATCTTCATATTAACCAAGGACGAAAGAAAATAAAGAGCTAAAAAAACAAAGGACAAGAGCATCGAAAGGGACATGTGTGTTGGTGGTGGTGGTGGTGGCTTGTATTGTACGAGAATCGTTGGAGCAGAGGCGTTTCCTAGGGCGTTTACATCGTTTTTTTTTCTTGCTTTTCCCCCTTTCCCTGTTGTCAAGCATTCAAGTTGTATTCTGGCATAGCATTTGGTGTTGTTAAGTAATACTTGACTGACACCTCAGTCACGCAAATAAGAAAAACAAGGCATATAATGTTGACGCATGTTTGTCGGTATTGCTGCACGGTGAATATACAAGTTGGATGTGGATGTGGGACAGTGATTGAGCAGGAGAAGTTTTTAGTTTTGTAAATAAATCATTCCATGTTAATTCTATGGTCTTGTCCAAGCCAGAAACGAGGAAAGTAGGAACCTACTGGCAGGCATAAGGCGCAGTGACAACATTACGCGCTTGTGGTCAGCCTTGCACATGTGAGCTGAACCATCCCATCAGTCTGACGTGTGCCTGTGGCCAAGTCCATGTTCACTGTAAGACGGCCTTGTAAGGCGAGTACTGTAATCCGCCCCTTTCCATTCTAGGCAATTTACGTGGAAATTATACAATGTAAAGAAGGGTGGCGAAAAGAACACTCCTCCAGTCCTGAATCCTACCGCAGCCGTTGGCTTTCTACATACGTAACCCGCCTTACGTAGCCAGCCTGGCCTGGCCCATCCTCCCCCACACACCACTTTGTTGCCCTTCCGCCCCGGCCCACCTTCAACCGCCCAGCTTCCCCCCAGCCCTTTTAACTCGGAAGCTTAACTTGGTCGTCCGCCCAGCCGCACTCTGCAGTGAATAATACAAGGCACTTTCACGGCGCAAACGACTTGCTTGGATTGCATCTATGAGACGAATGGCTGCTTTATCCCTCGAAATGACAGCTGCCTGACGGGAACCGTCTCATCCGAATACTGCGTGAAAGTTTGTCCTGCGAGCTCTGTTGCGGTTACATCACCGCCGCTGCCGCCACCATCAACCACCCCTCTCTCCTCGACTCCGTACGCTTGCCAGCATTTGCGCGCCGCCACCACGCTCGAGATTTCGAAGCGGCCATTCGTGACAGAGCGACTATATCCACTGAAGCAAGAGCTCGAAAATGGTGTCATACCAAACATCTGCCGACGATGAAGCTGCTAAAGGGAACGCTTCTCAGCAGCAAGCCGCAGCCTCGCCTTGGCCGGACGACGGGGCAGACAACGTTTGGAGAGACACAACACCGAATCGGAATAATGCGCAAGGCATAAACCAAAGCGACAATGTCCCAGCTTCGTTAGTTCCCGGGGGACCTTCAAGGCCTGTACCGCACATCCAAGGACCACAAGACGACAGCAGTGTGTGGGCCGACAACGAAAACCAGTCTCAGCAGTCCAGCGACGTCGATCAAGTACCGAGCGTGCTACGGCCTGGGGGCAAAAATAATCAAACGAATCCGTTCCGAGCCAAGGAGGGTCAGACCTCGAACAGCGCTGCGCCACCCACGGATGCGTTTGCGAATATGAATATCGGCCCAGCGACCAACAATCCGTGGAGCTCTGCCATGACGGCGCAAAATACAGGGACCAGCAACGAGGCAAAGGCGCCGCCAACAGTCCCGTCGAACATGGACAACGATCCTTGGAGCGCGCCGGAAGCCGTCATTGTAGATTCCTCGGCGGCCACGAAGCCTCTTAGCGTGCCATCGCAGCCGGAAGAGCCATCCCCATGGGCAGACGGTGACAGAAGCACAGAAAATAAGAATGAACCAACCAATATCGCATCTCCGGTACCAGATAAGCTGTTTGATACCTTTGAACAGGACCAAGGCGTTTGGGACGACTTGGGAGCTCCCGGAAAGGAACACGGCAAAGCTGCCGAGGATTCTGATGACCAGGATGACTGGAATATGATAGACTCTGAGACATCTTCTATAACATCAGCAAACGCTGAAAAGGCTACAAAACCTGCAGCGGAGAAAACGTCTGGTCCTGCCAAGACTTTATTGGATGAGCCTGCTGTTGAGCCGGGTTCTGCAACATCTGCAACGGAGCACGACCAGCAACCCGCCCAGGAGCCAACTCAAGCATCCACGAGCAAGCCACAGGAAGAAGCATCACAGCCAAAGTTGATCGACACAGACGACGCAGAAACGGAAGAAAAGTCATCTCTGCCGCCTAGACAGTCTGAGCCAGCCAGATGGGCATCCACCAGACAGCCTGTCGACGGCAAGACAGAGACATACCAAATAAAGAATATACGATGGCACGATCCAGACTCGTCACAAAATCCCAGGACTTCTCCAATCCTTATACAAAACGAAAACGGACCATGTCCTTTGGTGGCACTTGTCAATGCCCTCAGTTTGACAACGCCTCCAGATATCTCAGACACTACCTTGGTACAGGTGTTGCGTTCGCGGGAGCGTGTTAGTTTGAACCTTGTGCTGGATGCAGTCTTTGACGAACTAATGTCCCCGCGAAGGACATCGTCAGAAGACGCACTGCCGGACATTACAGAGCTATACGAGTTTTTGCAAAGCCTACATACAGGCATGAATGTCAATCCACGATATATACCGACGGAGCAGATGGTCGAAGCGTACAAAAGAAGCTCATTGACGCATTTACCTCCAAACGAAAGAGAAGACCTGATGCCGGGGACGTTTGAGAACAGCTTGGAAATGAAGCTGTATGCTACATTTTCAATCCCGCTTATTCACGGCTGGCTACCCGCCAAATCAGACCCTGCTTACGAAGCATTTGAAAGACAGGCTGCATCGTACGAAGATGTCCAAAATCTTCTCTTCCGGGAAGAAGAGCTTGAGAGAAAACTGTCCGACCCTGATGGCGGTCTGACGGGCCCGGAGCAGCAGCTTTACCAGGATATCATGACTATCAAAATGTTTATGGAAACTTCCGCAACGCAACTTACCCAGTTTGGTATAGACGTTATCGGCAAGGCTATTCGGCCTGGCACGTTTGCCATCTTTTTCCGCAACGACCATTTTAGTACATTGTACTGCCATCCACGCACTAAGCAACTGCTGACTCTGGTGACGGATGCTGGGTATAGTAGTCATGATGAGGTGGTGTGGGAGAGCTTGGCTGATATCAACGGAGAGCGAACAGAATTATATTCTGGAGATTTCCGCGTCGTCAGTGGATCAGGCTCAGCTGGACCCAGCAGCTCGTCGGCGTACTCTGCCGACCAAGGCGGTGGCTGGACAACAGTTCAGGGAAGGCGAGGCAAAGATCGCCAACAGGAACCTGAGCTTGAACGGCCCATGAGTGCCAATCATGAGCAGGAAGATCGCGACCTTGCGCTTGCACTGCAGTTGCAGGAAGAAGAAGAGCAGAAGCAACGAGACGAACAAGAACGCCGTAGCAGAGAAAGCAGGCTCTCAGAACAGTATATCGAGCAGCAAGGCAGACGACCAGAACCAGTCAATCGCGGGTCTAGGAGACAGTCAGCAGCAAGCTCAGGAGGCCAGATTGCCCCAGCGCGTCGGTCGTCTAGCAATGTCAATGTGTCGGTGCAAAGCCCACGACGGACCAGTGAACAACGACCGAGCTCTCAGTCCCAGACTCCATCTCAAACAATTCGACCTATGATTCCGCCTAGAAGGCAACCCGTCAACAGGACGGCAGAGTCTGGTGAGGATGCACCGCCGCCCTCTTATGAGCAAGCCGCGCATGACACGAGAGTGAACCCAACCACGGGCCGGCCAAATGCGGGCGCAGACCGACCGCAGGGTCAGGCAAACTCTGGGTTTTCATCTGGATATCGCCCCGCGCGACCTAATCCAGTTATTCAGCCTCCTGTAAACTCGACGCACTATGACAGAGAGCGGGAACGAGCAAGGGACTGTGTTGTCATGTAGATACGTGGTGGCTGGATGAGCATCCTACTGTCGAGCTTGAGCGACTGTTGCGCGGCGTTTTGGTGATTGGGAACTTGTATATTTGATTAGTTTATAGAAAACTGAGAAATCAGTGACATGAAATGAATCTGTACGAATTGAAGATGTTTGCGAATGTAGGAACGTGCATGGATAACTATCATGTGATGGCAGCAACGTGACTCTTCTAGAGAAAAAAACCCTGAAAATCGTACTAAATATAGACACAAAGCGCATTTTATTAAAATCTTGTCCTACATAGTTATTTTTGGAATATGAAAGAGCTCCAGTATCATGTAAGCAACGCCAAAAAGTTCGGCCAAAGCACTACCCGCACAGCTGGTCCGATGCAACCCACGATTCGCAGCCCCCACTTTCCGCATCGCGGATCAGGGAGTCTGCTGTGCAGAAACAACTTCCACAGCTAGCGTCCTCGGCAAAACCGCGTCAAACCCCCAGTGCAACCTACCTCTCTCCGCCCTCTGCTCTCTTCATTGTGACGTCTTTCTCGTCCCGTAAACACTCTCGAGGAGCACATTTCACTCTATCGTACTTCCAGAGCGCCAATTGCTCAGCGCGCCACACTGTTCTTGGTCAAACGATTGGCCTCCTGAGTTGGCTGGCTGGCAAGATGGCCTTGATACAGGACTGGATCCCGCCCACGCGGCAAAACTATGACCTTCTGCTGTACATGTGGCAGTTTGGATATCCCCTGGTGAGTTTTGCGATTTTTTTTGTTTGAGATGGGCGCGGCAGTATTTATCTGCTGTATGTGTGGAAGAGCGACATGCATGCTAACGAATGGCGCAGCTTGGGTCCCTGCAATGGATCATCAAGTGGTATGGCATGGGCAAGACATCTGTGGAAAGCCGCTTCAACATCCCCGGCCGCATCGCGTGGATGACCATGGAGGCGCCTGGGTTCCTCACACTGCTGTACATTATGAACACGATGCCTGAGCAGCACGGCATCACTGATCTGCCATGGCAGAATCGCGTTCTCGGCGGTCTCTTTGTGAGTTTTGTCTATCCCGTCAGCCAGTATCGCCACAGAAGTACCGAAACTCTAACTAGCTGCTAGGTGATTCACTACGTCAACCGCGCCGTCATTTTCCCCTTTATGCAGCCCTCTATGGCCCCCATCCACGTCGCAGTCTGGTCCATGGCCCTAAGCTTCCAGCTCTGCAACGCCATCTGTCTCGGTGCCTGGCTCAGCGCCTACGGCGTCGTCACTGAGGCCGGCTGGGAGACATACTCATCCATCCCGCAGTTTGTATGGGGTCTCTGCGTCTTTTACTTTGGCCTAGTCGGCAACTGGCTGCACGACGAGGAGCTGCGCGAGATTCGACGTAAGGAGCAGCGCCGCCAGGAAAAGATTCGCAAAGAGTCCAACAGCGGCGGCAACGCTCCCGTAGTAATTGAGAAGCATTACGAAATTCCATCGGGCGGGCTGTTCAAGTATATGCTCTACCCGCACTACTTTTGCGAGTGGATCGAGTGGCTTGGTTTCTTCATTGCTGCGGGCTGGGGATGTGTGCCTGCCCGTGCGTTTCTGATTAATGAATTCTTCACCATGTTGCCGAGGGCTGTGAATGGGAAGAAGTGGTATGTGGAAAAGTTTGGCGAGGAAAAGGTTGGCAAGAAGTGGGTTGTCGTGCCGGGGGTTCTGTGATTGTGGACTTGGGACTTTTATGAGTCGTACTTGGGGTGTTTTTACGTGTTTAAAGAATGAGATGTGCTTCATTGCTTATGGATTTAGAATGTAGCTGTGAGCTACACACGCCAAAGGGCCGTTTTTGTCTGCGTAGATAGTCTACAATACAATGATACTGCATGTAAAATCTGCTCTCTGTCCCTTATGAGCCACCTTCCTAGGAATTGGATTTATACCCTTGCCTCATTATCTAAACGAGATAGAGCGGTCTATAGAGCTGCGGTCCTTAAAATGCTCCCATCAGGCTGGAGACTTCATCTGCAGTAGATATGTGGGATGATGGGATCTATCATACCGCGTCGTGTCTCCGCAGACTACAAGTACCGCCCAAGTCTAAACGAACAATGCCATGCTCAAACTCACCGAAAACATCTATTCAACCCAAGAAACTGAAAATGGCAACTCCAAGCAAGAATAGAGTCGTCATTAAAAACGTTCGCATCTTTGATGGCCATGACCTTACAGAGAGCACAACCGTCGTAATTGACGGCAACGTCATTGGCGATGCTTCCGAAGAAGCCGACGAGGTCATCAACGGCTACAACGGCGTGCTCCTACCAGGCCTCATTGATACGCACGTTCATCTCCAACATGAGCTTCACCTACAAAGAACTCACCAAATATGATGTTACTACTGCACTGGACATGGCTTGCTGGCCTGCTGAGAAAATCAACGCCCTGCGAAATAAAACGGGTGTCTCGGATGTTAGAAGCGCTGGGCTACCGGTTACTAAGGCTGGTAGTAAACATGCTCAGTTCCTCCCGCTTCCCGACGAAGCA
The DNA here is from genome assembly GCA_023628775.1 of Lecanicillium sp. S3808. Lineage (NCBI taxonomy): Eukaryota > Fungi > Ascomycota > Sordariomycetes > Hypocreales > Cordycipitaceae > Lecanicillium > Lecanicillium sp. S3808. Next base: position 244,554 of record JAMAJY010000007.1, on the reverse strand, counting down.
ATGCTCTCTGGGCCCGAGCAGGCTACGGATTTCGTGCAGAAGAGAGTCGAGGAGGGATCAGACTATATCAAGCTCATCTGTGACATACCCGGGCCTCGTCAGGAGACGCTGAATGCCGTCGCACAGGCGGCGCATGAAAAGGACAAGCAGGTTGTTGCGCATGCTACCATTTACACAGCGTTCCAAATGGCCCTTGATGCCGGAGCAAACATAATCACGCGCGCTCCGCTCGACAAGGCTGTTGATGATGACATGGTTGAGACAATGACTGCAAATAAGATTGTGTCTGTGCCAACCCTCATCATGATGCAAGAAGTCGGTAAGCGCCCACCGCTGAGCACGATACTCGGCATTTTTTTTTTCAAGCCATCTATGCTGTCTACCGTTATTAATGCGAGAAAAGCAAACCTTGATACGCCAAGCTATGAGAATGCGAAAACCTCTGTTGCGAAAATGTACCAGAGCGGCATTCCTATACTCGCTGGCTCAGATTGTCACGAAGAGGAAAGTTCTAGAAATGTCAAGCATGGTGCGTCTATGCATCAGGAATTAGAGCTTTTGGTGGATGCTGGGATGCCGACTGTGGATGTGCTACGGGCTGCGACTATTCTTCCCGCGAAGCATTTTAACCTGCATGATCGAGGAAGTATTGAGGCTGGGAAGAGGGCGGATCTTGTTTTGCTGCGTGATGACCCCATTAAGGACATTAGGGCAACACGAAGCATCGTACGAGTGTGGTGCAATGGTGAGGAAATTCAGGGTCCGCTCGGATGAGGACTATAAAATAACCATGTGGTCTGAGTAATTTACCTACAAATTCTACGACAGATGGTCTTTGTAGGCAACTTTGCTATTGTGAGAAGCGAGAGGTGAAATTGCCAGTTTGTGGCGGCCAAGAAGAGCTAACATCCGCCACTACCAAGTTAAGACAATTATTTCCGACATAGGTACCTCTACGTCTAAGCGGAATATGTGCTCACTGGGTAGGTTTCTACTAACAAGATGTTAAATATTCGGTCAACGCTCGACAAGTGCCGTACATGACAAACCTCACATGGCAGCTGTATGTGATAACGTGGCCCAGTGTTTTAGAACGCTTCTTATGAACAAAATTCTTTCGCTAAAGATAAATGCTCTATATACATAGCAGCAATGTAAGCGCCATTTTCATATGCAATCATTACACAAAACACACACACGCATTACATCATAATTCCATCCCAGCTCGCCTTTTAGTTGTTGGGCATACCGGGCCACTTCTTGTTCTTCTCCTTGTAGAAATCAGCAACCCACTCCTTGGCATTCTGCACCTCGGCCTGGTAAACCTTCATAATCTCAGGGTTGACCTGAGCGTTGGCGAGAATCAAGTCGTTGCAGTGTGCAGCCTTGGGCATGATGCGCACGGGGGCTTCCACGGTAGATTGGAGCGGACCGCCGGGCCTGTACGAGGAGGAGACGGTAGCGTGAATCCAGGGGTCGAGCTCGCCGTTTGCCCACATCAGGCGGGTGGTGTTGACGGCGTCCCAGCCGCCGGTGTACTCGTTGATCATATCGGTGGTACGGCCCTTCATGACGCCGACAACGTGGTCGCCCATGGGAGGGAAGTAGAGGGCGCATTCGCTATTGTAGTATTCTTCCGTGACAAAGGAAGAGATGATGCGGGGTTCGCCCGCAGGGGGAGCTGCGCGCCACCACTTGAATCTGAAGACGAGAGTATAATGTTAGAGCCGTGGTGAGGATGATGATGATGTATTACGAATAGGTACTTACGGCTCGTTGCACAGCATCCACTGCCACTGGCGGTTGACTGGGTTGCGCACAGATGTATCGGTGTAAATCGGGCTGTCCTTCTGGTGCGAGACGTAGCATGCGGTCTCGTCCTTCTTGTGCCAGTAGTCGTAGTACGAGCACGCTATAAACGCAAGTAAGCAAAGGTTTTACAGGAAGACGGGAACAAAAAGGAACGTGTTACTTACACCAGGGGAAAGAAACCTCGTTGAACCACTTGGCCCAACCCTTGAGAGCATCACAGAGACCAACACCCTCTTCGTCAGGTTGAGGATACGGGCTGCCAGGATGGCGTCTCTATTTAAAACATCTCAAGTCAGCAAAGCACAGGGAACATGGTATGAGAAGAGACGGCAACATACCTCGACATAGTCGCAGAATTGGTGGAAACCGTTGTATCCAGTGTAGAATTGCAGGTTCTGCTGGCCCCAGACACCAGTAATACCAGTCATAAAGTCGGCAGGATCCTCAATCATCTCGAGGCCGAAGCGCGCCTTGAGCTTCTGGATCTTTGTCTCATTGCCAGACTTGAAGGTGCGGTCCATGTAGCGGACAACACGCTGGACGTCAGCACTGCAGTTGCGCGGCATGGCCTCCTCGACAATGTTCCAGTATTGCCACAGAGCGTCAGAGACCTCTACGACGGCGCTGGAGCAGTGGTAGACCCAGAAAGTGCCCGGGTTGAGGTGGTGAATCCAGGCCGTGAGGGCGCCGGAGTAGGAGCAGCCGGTGAGAACCCATGGGGCTTTCCCGGGGCTGCTCTCGCCTTCGGGGTCAAAGGGGAACTTGACATTCTGAGCAAAGTAAGTCAGGTCCTTCATGGCATTGTCCAGAGTCAGGTATTGGAGGGTCTCGGTGGTGAGTTCGCTGTAGGGCGAGCTGTCGCCCCAGTAGCGGTGCTCAATGACAATGGCGAGACCGCCGATTTCCTGAGCCATGGAGCCAGCGAGCGTCCGGTTGGTAGCATAACCGGTATATCCGTCAGCAGCGTTCTCACCGGGGGCGTTGAGCACGACGGGAGAGCCGGGGCCGTTGTAGTAGTCGGCATTGTACCAGTAGCGCTGCTTAAAGGTTCCCAGCTCCGGGTTTTCGTGATCGATGAGCTGGTCAAAGGTAGCAGCAATGATGGGGCTCTTCTTGTCGGCGCGTCTTTCAATGATGGAGGCGGCGCTGGCATCGGCCTCGGAGAGGATGTAGGCATTTGCTTCGTCGGCGCGCAGGGGAGGTGCACCTTGCATTTCCCTCATAGCAGGACGGATGGCACTGACTGTGCTGGCTGCCACCAGCAGCTGTGCTGCGATGGAGCCGAAGATGGACGACTTCATCTCGGGCAGCAACTAGGAAGAGAGGGGGACAATGAAAGATTGGGAGGACTCGAGGCTGAAGCTGCAGACAAATCCTTCAAGTCCAAAAGGGAGGAGGAGGTACGAGTGCTTAATATATTTCCAAAGCCTCGGGTTTTAGCCTCTCCGCATAGCTACTCATATGGACAATGTATTGTGCCCCAACTAGTCTGCTGGCCTATGTGCATCCAAGCTAGCTGAGAAAGCCTGCCGCTGCCCCGAACGAACCACTAACCCATTATACAAGGTGAGCCAAGATAACGGAGGCTGGGGTGATTGAACTAGTAGCCCCAGATCGTGGGACCATGAACCTTGCAAAACATGAAAGGTTGGGTAGCATCCGTCCCCGGAGTGTGTCCATTTGGACCGAGGTCATGTTGTACTGGTTCGGGGTCAGAGGTTCTGGTTCCACGTGGAGCGGTACCGGTCTAGTTCAGCTAGTGCTCATGTGTACGAGTATGTAATGGAAAAGCTACACATGATCAAAATAGGCAAGAGAAATCAATAGAGTATAGTTTAATTGGTGGATTCGCGGGCGTCCAAAACATGCACATGGCATGTGGCAATGTTGGCCATGAAATTACCAAACTCTGCAGTTGGGGAATGGAGTAGAGGCTTTGGAGGCGTGGGGGCAAAATGATAAAGGTTAGTACGAGTAACGCAGTATGTGCAGTACGGTGTGCTCGGCGACCTTTGTCTCGGTGAGAAACAAAAAGAAAGAAAGAAAGCCCAAAGAAAAATTGGCCTCATCCAGAGGCCCGAAGCCTAAACAGGATGGTGGTATCAAGTCGAGGGTGCGCACACACAATAGTGCTGGATGGGGTTGGAGTGTCGACCTTCCTAATTAGGCAAATTTGCCAGAAGGCCCGCGTCTTCTTGGCCGGCGCTAACAATCTCACCTCCTGTTGTTTGACGGGTAGCCAGGTACGGGTCGGGCGGGGACGAAAGAGGGCAAAGAGGGGAAACCCAGCGCGGTCCGGATAGTAGTAAGTTATTAGTTGGGGAATCCTCGGGGCGGATAATACGCGGAGGCCAAACTCGTACGAGTACCTCCGTTCGCGGACACGCGTAACAGCATGGGCAAGTGTTTGGGTCGCATGTCAGCAGCTAATAATCAGTAATACTCCGTAAGGGCAAGATGGGTATTGGCTCTAGCCTCCACTCAAATACGGACAGATAGAGGGCTCGAGCGGTCTCGCCAACTGGCGCTGTACGGACGTGCTTCGTATTACATATCATTATCCCGTACCTCCCCCAAAAGCCAGCCCGACAGTTTTTGCCATCTGCCGGTGAAGCGCCTCTGCGGAGTGAGCGGGCGTCCAGGCCAAGCCGCCGGTCCTCTTCCCCCACAATCCATTGGTAAATACTACGTAATTATTTGCACCTGGTCGCGATTTCAGACTTTAGCACCAAGACCAGAAGTGCGGAGAAGCTGCCATGTCGTGCTTTTTGTTTGGGGAAGCAAGGTATATAGACTGGGGGTTTAATCAAGTGGCTGGTTGAAAGAGGAAGGACCTTGTGGCGGCGGCGATGCCTTGAGTAATGAGATGCATGACCAAGTATGGGGGCTGGAGCTCAGAGCCGTGTAGTCACTGGCTCCGAAGAGGTTGCTATTACTTGATAAGTGGCCGGGCAGAGAGGTAGCCGAGTCTCTGTCCCCAGGAAAGTCGGGATTGCGTCTTTTTTTCGAATCGTGTCTGCCTCGCTACACGAAACGACGCTAGGGATGGTCGTACGCCTCGTCCTGTTCTTGGCTACCCGTATGTACTCTATTCATCCGATGAGCGTATTTGAAAACAACAGAGAGTTTCCAAAGTTGGGCCAAGTAAGATTTGCCGGTAGAGCCACTTTCTGGCCGAGGCGGCACCACCGACGGACGATAGACCCTGGTGGCGTAGGTCTTCTCTGGCCAGAGATGATGGCGTTCTTGGCAGGGCGTTGTGCTGCAGCCATCAGATATGGCCATGGATGCCACGAAGAAAGCCTGCTGATTATATGTGTTTTTGTCGTCCCCAGAGTATTGTTTCATTGAAGCAGCAAACCTTGCCTTTATACGTTCTTAGCACCTGTTTCCCTATTGTTTTAAAATCTGTCAGCCTTGCCACGATCCGTCAGCAAAAAGCGTAGCATCGTGGAGAGCAGCTCGTCGATCAATGGAGCGCTGATCACCTCGGAGCGGAGAGGTAGAGTGCCATTCAACGGTTTGGCCATGTAACTGAGCATGCGGGCGCATTTGCACATACATACATGGTCTGGGTGTCATTGCATTTTCGGCACCGCGCCGCGCTGACCGAATAAGCGCGATGGAAGCGCAAAGGAAGATGGGTTTTTCTTTGCCTTGGATTATTCAGGCAGGTGGTGTGTCTCGGGTATCTTAGACATGTTGTGCTCGCTTAGCCCTCTAGCGCGGTCGGGGGCTAATGCATGGGATGAAGGATTGTACGAATGCGGCAGGAAGGAGAATCTCCGCATCAACGCGTAAAGTGCAGGCTTTTTTTTGAGAAACTATAACTATGTGCTGGCCGTGCTGGCTGCGTCTTGAAGCGTTATAGAATGTTTCAATGGTGCGACGGTCATGCTGACGATATGAGTGCGTAGTATTTAGCCAACACGTAAAGGAGCTGATGTAACAAAATTGAAATCCGCCTTTTCAGTGTATGTACAAGACCACCTAGGGCTGGTGAGCTTTGTGCGCATATTCGATATAAGGAAGAAAACTAGTTGATAATAGTATTGGACTTGGCGATGATAACAAAAAATACAACAAAATAAATAGGCGTGACATGCAGTTCTTTGTCCGGCAGCGTAGAACAAGAGCACCATATTAAAATGTTCACAGCGGCTGTAATTATTAGCAGAGATCGTTAATACTGAGATGTACTTATCAACCTATTCACTAAATAGAATCCTGCAGATAAGACCACATATACCAACTCAGAAGATCCATTACAACAAAAGTTTGCAGTCGTCTTTATTGTTAAGCTTTTGAAATTATCCTATAGGGTAGTGTCTTGTGTCCCGCTTTTGTGACTGCATTTGGCTGCGGCTTTCGCGCGTATAATAGGCTGCCTCTGCACTGTGCGAACTCCATTACTAGAACATGGTAAGGCCAGCAAACCGAGACACCACCAAAGGGCGCCAACAAAGAGCATCGACAAGGTCCTCAAACGGGGTCAATATAGGATGATACGGGACGTTTACAGGCTAGTTCTAGTGGCAGCGGATGTGGCCGTTACTGTTCCTGGTGGCTTCGGAAAAGGGGTCCGTCCGCAGCCGTCGTAATAAGCATGCGTCAGCTGTGACGGTCAGTATAGTTGTGCGACATGACACACCTGTTCCAGAACGGGCTCACATGCATTTTACACTGTTCCTCCTTGTAAGCCGGAAATTAGCAGCGGTGGATTTGACCCTGAGATGTGACATTGCCAGAAGCGACTTCCGGACTCGTTCAAGTACGTAGAGCGGGACTGCAGATTCATGTTGGTCTCGGCCTGAGATAAGAACAAGAGAGACGATCCCAAGAGACAGAGATGAGAAGCTGAGTCAAGGTGAGCGGATCACGGACCGTCAACGGGTGGCCAAGGGAACTGCCGACCGTGGCAACTCATCAAAGTACGTCGTGATTGCCGCGTCGCTCTCATTTACTCGTAGATACGGCCATGCAAGGTCTTGCCAAAAAGTGTGATGAGAATGGCTCCGTCTCTGGCACTGTGCGCAGATCTGGCCAGCCACAGCGGGGACCCTTTTGCGTCGGAAGGGCATTTGCCGAAGAGTCTAAGAGTACGAGTAGGTACCTAGCCTGCAGCCGTGAGAGAGGGGGATGTTGTGAAGGATAGCAGGCATGAATAAAGGTCAGCAACACGAGTAGTGGTAGCATCCAGGAGAAAATGGCATCAGACGAGAGGGAATAGTAATTGTCCGGGAATACTTTCACAAGGTGGCCACACATTGACACAAATGGCAGAGGTGGCGCAGTCGCATCGACTACTTCGTACTTTGTACAGCACACACTGACAGCCCCGACAGCCGTGGGCTAAGCCGCCCCATTGCCAGCACGCGAGTCGGCACGCAGGTCCCGTAGAAGAGCCCCCCACCGACTACGAGATGACTAAGGCTGTCGCCCGCCCTCACATGGCGGCTCTCGCACGCCCGCCGCCCTCAGCACCAGCCAATTGTGATGAGGTGACCGGCTCAAAGGTGGCTTCCACTTCCCACGTCGGGTCTCTGCGTCAAATCAAACCTTGCACCACCTCTGCTTCAGCCGCTGCTGCTGGTGCTGCTGCTGTATTTTCTGCAGGCTTGCTCCTCGTCTCCGTTGCTTTGCCTTGACATACTCGTTTCTTAATGAGCGGCGGCTTTGTGCGAATGGACACTCTCCGCGGCGCTTGCATCGTCCTCTCAGTCACTCTGCCTCTTGCTTGCGGGCTAGTCTCGTTGGGCTTCGCCTCTCGCATCGACTAGACCTATCGACATCTGGGCCGCCACGCCCGCTGCCAACGCCCGCCTGGTTTTACTGACTAGCACCGTCAGGGCAGGGCTTGAATGTATTTAAATCGCTCTTCTGCTGCTCCATGACTTTGCCCGGACGCCTCGCTTCATCAACATGGCGCCCAAAATCACAAACCTCTATGTCATATGCGGCCTGTGTACGCTCGGAGGTCTCCTCCAAGGCTTTGGTGTTTCGTCACTATCAGCCATCCTAGCAACATGGCAGGTTCGTTGAATTCCTTTTCCGTCCCTTTCTCTACGTCCAATACAAGTACTCACCCACCCGCTCTTTCTACAGTACAAAGACTACTTTGCACATCCCGAGTCTGTCGCTCAAGGCGGCATCATGGCATCCCTGGCCGGAGGATGCCTGCTCGGTGCCCTCTTTTCTTCCTGGGTCGGTGACCGCCTTGGCCGGCGAGATTCCATGATGCTGGCATGTACAATCTTCATCACCGGCTCCATCATAATGTGTGCAGTCCAAGCACGGGCGATGCTTATCGTCGCCCGCATCATCAACGGGTTTGGCGTCGGCATCTTGACTAGCCAAGGGTATGTGTCTAGTCACTCCGTGTCGATTTTACCTTGATTTCTTTTCTAACTTGACCACAGTCCTATATACATTGCAGAAATGAGTCCGCCGTCAAAACGAGGTCGTCTCATTTCCATGCAGCAGTGGATGATTACCTGGGGTGTATGTTTAGGCCCGTCCAAACCTCTGATTCAAATTGCTAACGGGCCTTTCAGATTCTCATCATGTACTATGTGTCGTATGGTGCTTCCCATATCGATTCCACCGCAGCCTTCCGTCTTCCCTGGGGCCTTCAGATCATTCCCGCCTCTGTACTGCTAAGTTGTCTGCCGTTGATGCCCCGGTCACCTCGTTGGCTTGCGACCAAGGGTCGTTGGGAAGAAGCTGCCGAAGCGCTGTCTCTTGTCCGCGCAAAGGGCGACCGCAACGACGAAAACGTACTCTCTGAGCTACAAGATATAAAAGAACGCGTCGAGTTCGTTTCCCTGCCATTCATCCTGTATCTTTGTCGTTTCTAACTTGTATCTATAGGCAAGAAATGGGCTTCCGCTCCACGTCCTGGCTGGAACTCGTCACCCGTCGAAATATTGTCCGTCTACATGTCGCCATCTTTGCCCACGTATGGTCACAATACAGCGGCACAAATGCGCTCATGTACTACATTGTCTATATTTTCCAAATGGCTGGCCTCAGCGGCACCACCAATCTCACCATTGCGAGCATCCAGTACGTCATTAATGTCATCATGACTGTACCAGCGCTGCTTCTAGTCGACCGATTTCCCCGCCGCAAGGTCATGATGACGGGAAGCTTCCTCATGGCCGTGCTCCTCTTTACAACTGGCGGCATCATGGCAACCAACGGCCACCCCGTACCTGGTGGCCTCGATGGTACACCGACCGTTACCTGGACTCTATACTCGGGTAGTCCGAGCCGAGCCATTATTGCCTGCAGCTACCTCTTTATTGCCACATACGCTTCAACATGGGGGTAAGCAAATTTAACATCCAAAACTATTTCCTCGACTCTTCACTAACATCCTCACAGTCCCATGGGCTGGATCTACCCGTCAGAAGTTATCCCTCTCTACATCCGCTCCAAAGCCGTCTCCCTCGCAACCCTCTTCAACTGGGCCTGCAACTTTAGCCTCACCTTTTTCACGCCCGCCGCCTTCCAAAACATCCAATGGCGCTTCTACCTCATCTTTGGCTCCTTTTGCGTCGCCGCCTTTATCCACGTCTTTCTCTTCTTCCAGGAAACCCGCGGCCGCACCCTCGAGGAAATGAATGACATTTTCGACCACAATACCTTTGCATTTGGCAAGATCAAGGGCCAGGTGGACCACCCGTTTCGACAGCGCGTGCACAAGTCGGGCGAGAGACTGGATTACTCGCCGCCCAGCTCAGAGGTGGCTGAGTTAGGGTTGATGGATCGGAGTGTGCAGACGACGCAGGCAACGGCAACGAGCAAGGAGTAAAATGACGTGAAAGGACCCTGGGAATCTACAGTTTCTTGTTTTTTTCTTCATAAAGCTTTTTCTGGGTTGACTTTTTTTCTTAAGTTCTGATGGGAGTTTTTTTCTTCTTCGTCTTTTCTGTTTCATTGATATATATTGCATTGGGCAATGGGAACGTTACTAAAATGGAAACGACATGGGCATATTTATACAACAGCTGATTATTTTGTTAATATTCCATAGAAGGCGTTGAAGCGGCGCCTCATTTAATACATTTACGTATGCTAAACTTTTATTTAAACACACATGTAAGCATAAAACGCAACTTTTACACTGTTACGTAAATTGTCAAACCAGGTAAAGTCACGATAAAGAAAGCAAGGTCAAAGTAGATTGGACAAAAAAGAACAAAGAAAAAAAAATGTATTTTTTAAACATCATAATCAACCCGGCTGGCATCAAAACCTAGCCCCCTTTCCGTCACTCCACAGCCCAGAGAAAAACAGCAACAGACATAGTCGTACATAATCAAGCTTTTTAGATAGAGTTTTGAAGAAATGGGTGGGTAGTTTTCTCCATCAGACAAGAGAGAAGAAAGTATAGACCAGTGTAATTCGAAGAGAAGAAGAGGTTAGCAATTTACTCACGCGACCCCTTTTCTCCCAAAAAAACAAAAAGTCTATAAATGTTTCCCTTTCCCAACCTGTTCACAGAACCATACCATACCCTTCAATGCCCCTTCCAAAGCAAAGTTAAAAAAAAAGCAGCCATAAACCCGGAGCAGACGCGATTTTACCAAAACGACACAAACAAGACGTCAAAGTTAAAAAAGACAAAAGAAAAGAGTAGTTCAAAGCATAAAGAGGGGGGTATAAAAACGACATGGCAATGCCCGTTCTTTTACGCCTCGATGGCCTTGGACTTCTTCTTCTGCTCGACCTTGAGCAACAGCGCGCGGTTGATGTGCGGCAGGACACCACCAAAGGCAATGGTGGCGCGGATCAGGGTGTCGAGCTCTTCGTCACCACGGATGGCGAGCTGCAAATGTCTGGGCGTGATACGCTTGACCTTGAGGTCTTTGGCGGCGTTCTGTGAGGCAGAAAAAGTTAGTACAATGTAGCAAGAGACGGTTGCTGCAGCGACTCGCGGCATGAGAAGTCGAAAAGAGGGGGTATACGTACGCCTGCAAGTTCGAGGACTTCAGCGGTGAGGTACTCGAGAACAGCGGTAACGTAGACGGCCGCCTTGGCGCCAACGCGCATCTTGTTCTGAGTGTTGTTCTTCAAGAATCGCTTGACACGACCGCAGGGGAACTGGGCGACCATTAGTATGTTTCGTCAAGGCAGCAGTGAAGCCGTTTGTTTGTGTGCGAAAATTCTGCGCGAGGCGTCCGCCAACACCGTTGAAGCCCTTTGCTAAAGCCCCGCACGCGGCCTCTTTCCAATCGCGGCACCGCGCCAACCGAGAAAACCATCAAAGACGTCGTTGAAATTGCGCGCGCAAAGCTTCCAAGGCAATAATTCGTCTACTGTTTGTCTAGACAACATTGGCTAGAGCTGCGATCACGTCGGGGCGCTCGAAAACGCGTCGCAAAGGTCGGGCATTGTTGGTTTTGTTGACGGATGGCGCGGGACAACGGTGAGCCAGCAACGGGCGTCGCGACGGCGCATGGCTGCGCATTCAACGCACAAACAGAACAACGGCGCATAAAAACACTGGAAATGTTTGTCCTTACCTGCAGACCAGCTCGCGCGGAGTGGCTTTGCTGCTTCTTGGAGCCATCAGCGCTGGTCTTGCCACCAGAGCTCTTGCCGCCAGAAGACTTTCCCTTGCCGCCGGGCATTTTCAAAGAAATTTCAGAAAAATTAAAAAAAAAGTTGAAGTAAAGTTGATGCGACTGAGGGTGCGCAGAGGGATCAAAAGACTGTCGTTATTTTCGGTTTGGCGGGGGGGAGGATGGCTGTGTGATGCTGTTGCAGGGAGGTAGTTTGTTGGAGAGAGGACGTGGTGGCGGGCGGTGTTTATGGCAGAAATTTAGCTTGGGAAAGCAAGCCGGAGCTGATCCAATGTTGTTGTTTGGGGGGCCCTCCGCCTGTAAGGAACGGCAGCCTGTTGTTTGGGTACCGTCGCGCGCCTTTTTGGTAGCTTCGGCCAATGGGGAGCCTGGATTCCTGTCGAGGCGTGCGCCACTTTTTCTGTGGCTAGTGCCGCAACTGGCGACGCTGTTTGCGGCGGCTCAAGCCCGGAGTTAAGCCGCTGATGCCGTTTAGGCAGAAGAGCCCTTCTGTGCGTGTGAACAGCACGGCAAAAGGCGAAGAAATGGATGCTGGGTTGCTTGCTTGCTGTCAGTTTGGAGGCATTCTGCTCGCACCTCTCTGCAATGTCATGCAGCAGTGCCACATCCTGTGGACTGTGGTTGATGCCTGTTCTGCCAGCATTGCATCATGGACATCGGTGGGCATCTCGTGCAGCAGTAAAGGTTCTAGAACAGCGTATTCCGTCGAATTTCGTCAAAGAGGCCAAAATAAAAGGGAAAGGATATTCGCCATCTTGGAATCTGATGTCCAGGACGATGGTAGTTGGGTGCAGCCTATCGAACGCTTCGATATCAAGGTCGTTGTTCACCACACAAGAGTCGACAACTCTTTGGGGGCAAGAGGCGGAGAACCTTCTGCCCCGCTAGTGGCTTGACCTGTGGCTAGAGTGTGGCTAGGTTGGCGCCCCGGCAATCGCGCAAATGTAAACAAGCATTTCCCGTCGCCAGGAATTCTGCAACTGGCATGTGCAATCTTGTGACCAATCCAATCGCGCGGCCCTGACGGAACGTGGAAGTTGATGCAGATTAGATCTCGGCCCATTTGTATGTGAGGCAGAGAGTGCGCGCGTTTTAGAGAAAATGAGGCGGTCGACGGGGACTGTGTGTATAAGACGGATGGATATACCTTGCTGGCGATCTATGAATCAACATGACAGTCCATGTCTCTCGTAAATCTCCCACCGATGTAAAACATAAACTTTATCACATGGGGAGACCCGTGACAGGCAATAGAGATATTCACCAGAATTTGAATACGTAGGTGTTGGGGGCTAAAGCGGCTGCTTAACCTTCCATGTGATATTCTCTTGCAAGCCAGCAGGCATGCCCAAAGTCTTTCCTATATTTGAAATACATTTGAAATATACAAAAATACAATGGTTCTTTTCGAGAATTCAATCTATTCCATTACGTGCTCTGCGCATGGGCTGCTTTAGCTCTATAAATTTCAGCCGTGCAAACCTCTTGCAAAAAACGTAAAAAAAAGTAAGACGGCACAAAGAAGCTCCAACCTGCAGGCAAGGACATGGGTTCGTGAGATCTAGCTGAGGCGACCGACCCGCAGCTGCACGGGCAGAAAACAAAGCCAGCCGCAAATCTGGATGCAATCGCATACATACGAGAATGTCAGGCTAGCTGCATATGCACATACAGGCATCTAAGCGACGGGGCGGCGCCGAGTATATCTGGAAATAGCGCTCTGCAGCATCTTTTCATGTAGGACAGAGCCTTTGGAAACCGATCGCCGACAGTAGTCTGGCTGCACGGTCGGCCAAAGATGGAATATAGGATTTATTTCAACTTTCCTTGGAAGAGACCATGGACGTACAACCCTGTAAAAATGTAAGCCGCCCGAGATGGGTTATGATATTGTACATACATACGCCGTACATACGCCAAGTGTCTACCCGTAGACAGTTGTGGAGTATTATCCTCATGTCCGGAACTTGTACGGGTCTGAAATGTCAAGTTGTCAGCGATCAACAGGCTATGACGAAAGAAGCGGGTGCGAAAAAGGGGCAAATGAGGGCTTAAAAAAGAAATCACTCCTTCTCTCAGGGGACTGTCTCGTGAGCGCACATCAATGTCAACATCGCCACTGGGACAGTTGCAGTGTACTACAGTACTCGTAACATGGGCCCCATTGGCGTGACTGGTAGCGTCTAATAGCGTCACATTGCGATCCGCTATCCGGGGTACTGGGAAATATGCCTAATTATACGAGTGTTTGCGCTGAATTACACGATACCTCGCAAGGGTAGCAAGGTCTCAAAGACCCTCATTACGATGCATGTTGGCTGTCTCAATCCCTGATATGTTTGCAAGTGCTCCGAGTGGTCTCTGCCAGTCGATACCAAGGCTCGAATTCCCTTGGTACGTCGTATTAATACCATTCACCTCTGTCGAGAGCAGGTGCGGCGGCCCCCTTTGTTCATTTTGGACCACCTTCTGCACCGTGTTCTAGATGACGGGTGGCTTTCCATCGCAAAGGGGTAGGCCCCCGTCTGTGGGGCGATCCAGGCCAGCATCCTGAACAATGTTTAGGTAGAGACGATGCATGATGAACGTGCAGTCTCAAATACTCCGTGTTGCCCTTGTCTCCAAGGCCCATAATATCCTCACCCGGCTGGTCGTCCGGAGGCTCTCCCCTAGCGTCACGACAAAGCGCACTGCCGTGGCTGCTGCTTGTTCAACAGTTGGGAAATGCTGGGCAATGGTCCCCTGATGAACGGGCCAGCCTGGATTAAAAAATTAACGGTGACGCGAAGGAAAAAGAGGACAATTTTTTTTTCTTGGTAATAAGCCCCCAAGTGGGCTGTGTTGGACATGGTATCGAAAGTGGTAAAATTGGCAGTGGAGAGTCGAGAACGAGACAAGAGGTTCTTAATCACCGCCGTACGAGTATGTGCATACGTCGTTTGTTTGAGGGCCTGCTACAGAGTAGGAGTTGCTCAGAGAGCATTCTTCTTGAACAAAAACAGGATACATACGAGGTAAAACACGCTGTTTGAAAGGAGCGACAATCGTACGTACATATGACATCTTGTCTGCGTTTCGTGCAGCCTGCACTGGCCCATATCAAGGGCAAATTACGCCCGCAGTGGGGTGGGATGTGGGTGACACTCGGCTTGACCCACGGCTCACAGTAATAATACTCGTAAAAAGGCAGGTCGCCAACGGGAATCAAAAGGCCCTGATGATGTGGTTGGTTTGCAGTGGCCATGTTGGGACTGAAAATCGCCGCCGAGACAAGGGCTGTTTTCGCCTCTCTGGTGGCGAGTTGCACAGCATGGCCCTGCTCGGTAAGATGTCGTAGGCTCGTCTCCCTGGCCACCAAGAGTCAGGGGAGGGTCCAAATGTGTACATACTCGTACATACTTTTGGCTGTAATTACAGATGAGGCTCCTGGTACTTGTGTGCGGGAGTGAGAGCCGCACGTTGCCGTACGAGTAATTCATGGGAGTTGGTTGGAGGCACAAACTTGGGGGAATGGCTCCTATAATTCGTAGCTCAAGTACTGACGACACGTCATTTAAATCATCCGCCGCTTGAAAAGGTTGACGAGCATTCTCCTCGACTCTTCTTTGGAACGTAAAAGACTGGGATAGGTTTGGGACATGGTCCTAATTTCGCCCGTCATCAGACCCTGATTCGCCCTGTCGCGGGGTGTTTCAAAGCGTGCTCAATGACGGGACAGATTGCCCATGCCTGGTGGTAAGTACGACGTAAGTCAGGAGTAAAAGGGGGCTAACAATGTAAATTAACGTATCCGTATGTACGGCACCGTCCTTGGATCAAGGCATCCGTCCTTGTCGTCGTCTTCGTTGCCGTCCAATGAATGGTCATCGCCCAACATGGTTGGTCCGTTGCTGCTGGGGTCATCAGCCGTTGTATGGGGATCAAGGTTTTTTTTTTTTCTTGCCTTGCTGAATGGCATTGGATGGCGCCATGTATTCAACACTACCACGTCTTGAACAAACGGTATCCTGTAGGTTCTTGGTTTCTTGTGTCTGTGTCTCCTAGCTAGGAATACCGATGCCTTTGTTGCAGCTGTACGAATGACTGATTGGACATGATGACATTGCCGCCGTTTGTCGGCAGAAGCTCCGCCTAGTCAGCAACACTCACACTCCTTGCACCTGCTACTACGAGTAATTAATAGGGTACAGGAAGAAAGGGCCGACCCGCTCTGGCGGAATCGCGCACTGTGTCTTGGATCAGCCCTGTTTCACCGTGTTTAGTGAGCCATCGGTGCCTTTAGCGGGGGCATCGAGGTGCCCAGCCTGAGACTTACAGCGAGACGACTAGCGACACATCACGCGAGTAGGTGACCAAAATACAGTGTGTATTTCACCTTACACAGCCCGTGGCCTCCACTGTTGGGCGAGCCAAAAAACCTGACGGGCAGCCCGCAGCCCACAATAGTAGTGGAGGCCTGCCCCGGTTTGCCGCGCTCTTTCGGTGCAGTTGCCCTGTGCAGTGACCTGGCGCCTGCCTACGGGACCACCTAATTCAAGTACCGGCGGCGGTGCTTGAGGGCCTTGCAGATTCAATCAATTGAGTCCCTCTCCGGTCCGGTCAGGTCGTCGTCGTCCTTGTCCCCTCTTACCATATTTTCCCGTCACCTTCCTCGCAACCCTGTGCTCTGCCCGCCTTGTGGCCCCGGAACTGGCAGTGCTCCCGTTAGTAGGTACATCCCCCCTCCGTACTCCGTGGCCTGTACTCGCAGGTAGCGTCTTTTTTTTTTCCCTCCTTGTCCGCTTCATCACTCTCCATCCTCCTCTTTTTTTCTTTTCCCAGACTCCCAAGCTGTCGTCCTAGGAGTCGTCGTATATCCTCACGACCCGTCACCTTTTTTCCGCCCTCCCGCCACCCGTCGATCGAGTCGGCACTCGTGACAGCATCTCTCGTGCGCGTGCTTGGCTGGGTACAACCTCTGTCTGTCCTGCCACACCCGCCACGCGCACCGTCACCGTCACCCTCACCAGACACACACACCACCCACCACACACCACAACCGTAACAAAGCCCCCCTGGTACGCTTAAGATTGTAAGCGTCCCGGCACCCAAGCGACGCTACTGCTACGCCACCACCGACTCGCCAACCCAACTCTCCGGCCACTCCAACCACTTCCATCTCTCCATCCGAGCTTGTCTAGCGGCCGAGTAGTCGTCTCTACTGCCATCCACCTTGCTCTTTGTTGGCTGCCTTGATCTGCGATAGACGGCACTTTCTTTGCTCTCTGTCCGGTGCAGTCACGGGCGCACTTCTCTAAAGGAAAATTCGCATATCGAGTTCAGCCTTCCCGACGCTACGTCCTTTACTCGGGAAATTAGCCCTCTTTTTTTTTTTAAGGGCAAAGTTTTCGATCCGCAAATCGCGACAAAGCCCAGTGCGCGCTGATCCTGCCAACTCCTTCTCGCTGACGACATTCATTGCTCGCTACGTCGCTTTCGAAGCGGCTCCCTTTTGTTGTATCCCGTCGGCTACGGGGCCTTGTACGACCATCCTATATTCCACGCGAGACGATTTTCATGACCCGAACCGACCGAAGCCATAACGCATCTCCTCGTTGGCAGTATTCGCAGTAATCTCCTCTGCTTGAACCTGCGACTATCCTTGTCTGACCCTGCTTCAAAGGTCTGACTACACCCCCTTTCGCAGAGCCTTGTCCGGCAGACGCTGCATTTTACAGCTCGCCCTTGGCAATTTGCAAAAATGGCCCAACAACCTCACGACATGAGCTATCTCGACTACAACGCGGCCAACAACCGCTCCCCCAGCTCGTCTAGGCAGCCGTATGGAGCCCCAGGCTTCAACCCTGGCCTTTCTCTGCCCAGGCAGACGCAGCGCCCCTTTGATGGCCCGCTAGGCTCCTCTGCCCTCTATCCCTCTGACCGAGTAGGCGCTGGCGGCTACAACCCCAGAGCCATGGATACCATGTCTGGGGGCGGCGCTATGCCTGGCTACATGCTTGACGGCAATCAAACCTGGAACTACGGCGCCTCTGGTGCTGCTACTGTCAACGGTGCTGTAAACGGCCCCAACAGAAACCGCAACTCGAACCGTCGTACTCCTCTGCCCCAGGTACGCCCCTATCAAGCAGTGCATGCCAATTTTGCTGTACCCCCCGCTTGTGCAAGCTAACATTTTCGTAGAACTGGACCGACCATACTGGCATGGGCGTGCCCAACATTCAAGGTTACCCCGGCGGCCTGAACGGATCGCACGTCTCCAACGGGAGCCTACGTGTCGACCATCCTGGCACGCATCCCTCGCCTTCTGATATGCGTTCTACCAGCTCCGACCCTGACCAGCTTATACCTACCGCCATCGTTATCAAGAATATCCCGTTCGCCGTTCGCAAGGAAACGCTTGCTTCCATCATGCTCGATATGCACTTGCCGCAGCCATATGCCTTCAACTACCACTTTGACAATGGCGTATTCCGTGGTCTTGCTTTTGCCAATTTTCAGTCTGCTGAGGATACGCGAATCGTCATCGAGGCCATGAATGGCATGGACGTTCACGGACGTAAGCTGCGTGTTGAGTACAAAAAGATGCTGCCTGAAGCGGAAAGGGAGAGGATCGAGCGTGAGAAGCGCGAGAGAAGGGGCCAGCTCGAGGAGCAGCATCGCGCACCCATGCTTCACCAGCAGAGCTCCTTGCAGTCCTTGGGCGGCATGTCTCAGTCTCAGCAACAGCGTGGCAACCCTTCGTATTTGGGTAAGTGAAAGACACATGTATTGCGCAATAAAACGTGGAGAATGACAAATACTAACGGCGGCATGATAGGCGACGTTGACCTGAACGATCCTCAGACGCTCGAATTCTACACGGAACTCGTCATGTTCCGCCGAGACGACTCTCGTGAGATTTTGGTCTTCCCACCGGGCATCGCTCCCGAGCACAGACGCTCGATTCATATTTTGGCTCACAACATGGGCCTGGAGCACCAGTCTATTGGAGAGGCCGACTCCCGTCAACTGACTGTGCTCAAACGCCAGCAGCCGTCACCCACGGCCAACATTCACAACCCTCCGGCAAACAGCCTCGATGCTCACAAGCGGGGACTAAGCCGGGCTGCCACGTTTGACTTTGCCGCTGACCGAGACACGCGTGCAGCCAGCAACAACTATGGCAATGTCATGGGCCGCCAGGGACCGACTCTAGAGTTGCCGGGAAGCCCGGATGGGACAGGAATACCCAACAATCTCCGGGCAGCCAAGAGCTTTGCCGATCTCCGCTCGTTTACCCCTAGCCCCTCGCAAGCGTCGTCAAGCTACCTCGCTCCTGGCCCTAGCATGGGCAGCATGGGTCCTGCTTCAACTGCCCGCTTTGGAGACTATGTCGGCAGTGGACCGCAACCCATCCACCCAGGAAACTCTTCGACGCCAGGCCCCAAGAATGACAGTGGCTTGGTCAGCAGCCTCGGTGCCTTGAGCTTGGGATCATTTGAATCCAACGCGGCTTCTTCGCAGAACCGTAGCACCCCTGGTGCCATTGGCAGCCAGCGACCTACCGGTACCAACAATGGCCAGAAGGGCGCCCCAGAGAGACAGCCTCGTGGCCCTGAATGGGAAACGTCTGCTGGCTTTGGTGGCCGAGGACGTTCCAACGGCCACATGCAACGCGGAAGTGGTAGGTCAATTTGCAATTCGCAAGACCAAGGCAGAAACTAACGAACGTCGACAGATTCGTCGGACAATGGAGCTCGAGTTGGCACAGGACCGACAAGTGCCGCCAGGTACTAAGCTGTGCTAGGCTGGCTAGCATTGGGTTCCTGGTCGCATCGATGCTTGTGTGTGCGTTTTGCACCAAACCACAGGAAGCATGCATTTGTTTTTCGCGGTTTTGTACTATGAACTGATGACACGGTTGGTAACAACCACGAACCTATTTGATGATGTGCTGCTTGATAGCGGCTGCCAACATTGGTCACATAGATATATCTTGGCAGCGCAATCATGTGGACGAATTTACGATGATGCATACGGAAAACGAGAGCATTTGGAGGAGGAGCTCACGAAGATACAGCATTAATTCAAACCATGGGCAACCATTATGAACGTTGACGACTCGCTTTGGGAGGACATGGACGCCGGGTCTAGCGGCCCCATGAGAACTTGTTGTAGCAGGGTTACATTGGGGGCTCTCAGCCTGGCGTATGCTTGGATAAGATCTACGACCATTTTGTTGACGATGATGACGTGTTATTATTTTTTTACGAATTTGACGTCTAGACAAGGGCGGCGCCGCTCCTCTTTCGACTGAGCTGGTGAGCTATAATCGGCATTTGGGGGCGAAGCTGTTCTCGACAGGAAAGACGAATGAATGAAGAGAAGCAACAAAAAAAAAAGTACAAAAATGCACTATACCCATTTTAATACCCGGTCAAACGAAGCAAATACGACTACTACGACGGCGACGATTTACCTGAAGCAGGTGGCCATGGACTCTCGGACCTTACCCCAGCGACCAGCAACAAGCTTGGTAGCAGGGGAATGGTGCTCCGGGATGGACGTGACACCTAGGCGTGTACGTTTGTGCGTCTGTTTGTGCGGTGCAATGTTTTCATACTTTCTGTTCAACTGTCACTTTGGATGAAATCGGATGGGAAAACATGAAAGCCAGAAGGAGAGAAAGTCTGGAACGGCAGGAAGAGGGAGCAGAAGGCTTATCGAATGCGGCGGGGTTGAGTGAATGATTGCGCATTGGTTTTTCTTTTCAAGTTTTGTCAGTTTTTGGATTTGGAAATAGCATCGATATGGTGCGCATTGTAATTACGAGCCTGGATGGGCAGGTACATAGACGGAGGCAGGAGTAGGGGTGCATAACGAGTGAAGAGTTCACCGAGTTTTCAGTTTGAAGCAAAAGTGATGATGATGCTGTTGTAGATGTGTCACGTGCTAGGGTGAGCATGGCGAAATGAAGATATGTAGGTTAAACAACAGCCTTAATCTACCTTCTAAACTTGTAGATGTCTAGTTTCAATCTCGCCGATGTCAAGTAGGCCGTCAACTCGGCATGGGTAGCCGCAAGCGACGGTTTTGGCGCGGGGCGGCAAAGTGGAGAAGTCGCACAGATGACGGCATCCATGTGCCCGCGCTAATAACCGTCGAAGGGCACGAGTATGGCGTACTCAATGGCGGGCCATTCTCGAGCGGCAGGCATTGTTTATTTCTGTTTTAGTTTGTAGCTCCAAGTTGTCAGAAGCTTGGACTCGTCAACAAACAGAGGTCAAAGAGAAAGCATACACATTCTCGTGACATCCTCAACACGCTTGCACAAAGCGGCGCAGGCTCGGCGCGAATTTATAATACCCAGAAATACCGGGGCTGATGACTCCGTACTCGTTTCCAAACCACCTCCTCGAGCTGACCGAGGACGCAGCAGCTGGGACGTCTTTATCATCAAGGTGGGGTCCTGCAGCAACGTCATCTCTACACCATCATCACCAACAGCAGCGATTACAACAAGGACAAGAAGAGGACCAAAGACGCATAGAAAGAAATAGACGGGCGTCTTCTTCTAGCAAACAGAAAAATAAAGAAGAAGGCCATCAACAGGCGGCGATTGAGCATTTCATGCGCGATACCTGGCTGTGCGTCATGAAGCCCACGTTCCGCAAATGGGTCACCTCCATGGAGGGCGTGGACAAGTTGGAGCTCAAGACTGAGGATTTGCCTACGCCCGATGACGGGGAGGTTTTGGTCAAGGTTCATGCTGTTAGTGTGAATTATCGCGACATTGAAGGTTCGTCTCCTCCTCCCCGACCAACTGCGGATTGCTGATTGAATGAGAATAATAGTCTGCCAGGGCGAATATGACCACCACCCTTCTCTTCAAGCGAAACGAACCATTGTCCCTTGCTCGGACATGTGCGGCACTGTACTCGACAGTCGCTCTAAGCGCATTAAGCAGGGCACTCGCGTCATGGCTATTTTTAACCAGAGCCATTTACACGGGGATATCAAAGAGGAGGATATGGCGTCCGGACTGGGCCTGCCGCTGCCGGGTGTGCTGGCTGAATATCGCTGCTTCCCGGCTGAAAGCCTGGTGGTTGTGCCCAAGTACCTCTCCAACGAAGAAGCTGCCTGTCTTCCCATTGCGTCTGTAACTGCATGGACTGCTATGAACTGGATACGCCCCATCGGCCATGCTTTGGGTACAGACGCGCACGCGCACGAGGGCCAAAAGTCGATTCTCCTCCAAGGAACAGGTGGCGTGGCTGTCGCAGGCGCACAGATTGCTAAAGCTGCGGGACTAAAGACGATTATTACCTCGTCGTCGGACGACAAGCTGAAGCGCGCCAAGGATGAGCTTGGCGTTGACGAGGGCATTAACTACCGCACGCACTGGGAGTGGCAAGACGCTGTGATGAAAGCAACAGATGACAAGGGCGCGAATATTGTCTTTGAGACGGGCGGTGCGCGCACGCTGCGCAAGAGTTTTGGGTGTGTTGCGTTTGGTGGCATGATTAGCTGCATTGGCTACCTTTCCGGCAAGAATGATAACGACGATGACGAAGACGGTGGTGATGGAGATGGCGGCAAGACGCCGCAGCTGCATAGGTTGAATGTGAATGTGCTTGCGCTGAGGAGGAATGTTACCCTCAAGGGCATCATTAACGGCAGTCGAGATCGGTTTGAGGAGATGGTGGGCTTTTATGAAAAGCATGAGATTCGGCCGGTTGTGTGTAAGACTTTTGGGTTTGAGGAGGCCAAGGAGGCGTTGGGGTATGTTAAGAAGGGGGCGCATTTTGGAAAGGTCGTTATTCGGGTCGGTGATGAGGAAGAGAAGAAGTAAGCGGTTGTTAGTTTGTGTTACTATCTAGTGCAATATATAAAGAGATTGAATAAAGTTTCTATTATACAGAAAAAGTTTACCCTGTGGATATATTTCTCTCATCTTCTCTTAGTTTGTGACCTTGACAATCTCTCCATTGGACTATATATTCAACAGCGTATCCAAGAGAAGCAAGAGCGGATTTTGCCGAATAAGGGTTGACTTTTGTTGTTCGTTGATGACGATGATAGTGGAATACAATGAGCGGCGCGATCGCGACCGCCTGTTGGCGCACCAAACGCAGTGCAGAAATAATTTACATGGATGTATTGTATAGTGGCAAGCTGTGCGCGTCTTTGTGTAAAGCTGACGACGGGACTTTACTGCTTACTATTTATATATTGTGTGAGGAGACGGCGTGAGCGATGGGCAGCGGCTGGTAGAATAGTGCAAGGTACAAGGACAGTGATAATACGCACGGCGGAGAATTGATCATCTAGAGATGGATTGGATATAGACTGGTTAAACTACGATCCTTGTCTTTTTCTCCATGTCAATTTTCTTTGTGAGGGTGTACTCTGTCGGTAGTTCCGACGCTTGGACGCACCCAGCCTCCTCCTGATCACCTCTCACGAAACCACACATACGCACCATACAAACCCCTAAAAGGAAAGATAGACTAGGTGTGTCCCAGCAGTAAACTCTGAACCAAACGATCGAAGCTGCAGCACGACTGAAGCTGCCCAAGACATGTTCCTCACCATGTCCGTAGACTCGACTGCATTGACTCACAATGAGCCCAAAGACACTTAGATGGGCCGCAATGCAGCATACCTACTGTAATTAGTACCTCTACCCGCACTCGCCCATTGTTCGGTAAGCCCCCCAGCCGCCACGGCACTGCATTTGGCGCAGTTCGGGCACTAACACCGATGACTAATGGGCCGCCTAATGCGCCCCACATCCCGCCTCCCGCGGCGTAATGGACAGCTCAAGAGAATTTTGGGCTCCACCACCTAAATTTGTCTCTCCCCATCCGGAGGTCTTGCAGGCTGTGACTTTTTGTTCTTTGTTGCACTTCTTCCCTTGCACAATCCTCATCTCTATCAAGCACTACTTCACCCAGTCTTTCGCTACGCCGGACGCAGCTCCGCAACCTTGCTTGCGTTGCATTGCTCCGTCGCTTGAATTCGAAATTTCTCTAGGTTCCGTTTGTCGCCGCCGCGACATGGATCTCCCTCCTGCGCCGACACCGCCTACATCCAACAGCATGGCCTCCGATCGCACCGCCAACTTGCTCAACCTGCTCAAGTTTAGTGGGAGCTCTGCCAGCTCCAACTCTCAGCAGCAGCAGCAGCAGCAGCCGCAGTTTGAAACAGAACAGCCGCCGCCGCAGCCGCAGCACTCACAGCATCACCACCAGCAGAGCCAGCCTCACGATGATGATGCTGCCGACGCCACTCGCCTTCACCAGCCTGCCCCTACCAGTGCCGACCCTTCTGGTCTATTGGCCGCCCTTATGCGAGGCGCACAAGATTCCGAGGAGAGCAAGCCGACTCAACCACAGCCGCCTGCTGCCGCTCCGCCGTCGAATCCGTTTGCCAACGGCTCGCCACCCGCCGATACGAGATCATATCTGCTGAACTTGCTCAATCGCCCCAAGCCGAGCCAGACAGATCAGCCGTTGCTCACTGAGTCGTCACAATCCAAGAACCAGTCACCTCGATCTGTGGAACACCCTGCAAACAGCTACTATGGCCACCAGCAGCACCAGCAGCACCATCATGATCAATTTCAGGGCGTCTACGGTTCTGGCCAACAACGCCATCAGTCAGAGTCTGCCGGCTCCCACGCAGGCCCGTCCTACCAGCACCAGGCCTCACAGGAAGCGCAGCCAGACATGTCTTCCATCTACCAGCAGCTCATGGGCAGCCTTTCCCAATCGTCGCCCCAGAGCCAGCACTCACAGCCGCCTGCCAACGCCGGACCTGGCCCCATGCAGATCCTTAAGCGGGACCAGGGCTCGCCAGCTGGCAACCACCTGGCAGGTCAATCGCAGCCGCTCAGCCAGGAGCGAAGCCCACACGCGAGTCCCCGTGATCGCGTTCGTCGCGGAATTGACCGCACTGCTTCCTACCAGTCGCATCACTCTCAGCTATCTGCTAAGCACGCCTCGCCAATTGCCGAATTCGCTACGGGCAACGCAAACGACATGCCCAAGGAGCCAGTCTCTGCTGCTGTAAACGACCTTGCAAACAAAGCCGACCGTGATGCTCGCGATGCCTTGGCCCGAGCCGAACAAGAAAACATTACGAGTGCTAGCCCGGCTTCCAACACCGCGGCTGCTGCGGACAAGCATACGCCTGTTGAGCCATTCCACGCCGCCTCCCACCCTGTTGAGACACAGGTCAAGGAGTCCAAATTGGATGCCGAGGACCCGAAACATGGTTTGCCCGATGCTCACTCGACAACGGCTTCGCAGCCGGCCCATGTTCTCGTCGATGACGCCCAGGCTGTTGCCGATAGCTGGGAGAGCGCTGATCAGGACGAAATTGTCGTCATTGAAGAGCCAGAGCTGCCCCCGGTCAAGGTCTACAATTTCCCAATGAAGCCTTGGATTTCCATCAGCCTGCAGGAAGACGCCGGCGAGCCACGCCCGCAGTTCCGTGACGAGTCCATTATGGACATTGCCCGCCTGAAAAAGGAATTTGACCAGATCGACCGAAACCTTTATACCGCATCGCAGACGTACATGACATACGGCATGTCCAAACAAGGTGGCCTCCGCGTCATTCGCCACGACGATGGGAAAGACGCAAAGGTCTTCACAGATACAAAAGACCGCGTGTTCAATGTGGCCATGTCTGTCACTCCTGCCGACCACGAAGGCATGCACAAGGAAGCCATTATTGGCACTGGTATTAGTGGAACGGTCTACTGGGTACAGATAAAAGAGGGCAACAAGGACCACATTGATGACGCCCACCCCGAACAGTATGGATTTGCTTTGCCGCCTGTCAGCTCTCAGGACGGTGACGCACCAGGCGGCGCCTTGAAAACGAGAGCAAGAGCCTCCACGATTCACCCTGAATACTTTGCTGTTGGTCGTGGCAAGTGCATCAACTTTATCTGGCCATCCTACATTATGCAAAACAACCTTTTCAAGCCTGGCCACGACCGAGTTGCTGACACCGAACGACTGCTTAAGGAGTGCTCTCTGAAAATCAACACTGGAAAGGCTGGCAAGGATTTCACCTTTAGTCAGGACGATACCGTCGTCGTCTCCTTGGACAAGTCTGGTAGAGTCAAGTTCTGGGATATTCGTGACCTCACCGCTGCCAAGGAAGGCTCAGATAGTCGTGCGCCTCTGCCTGAGCACTCGTCTTTCGAGGTTAGGGAGCCATTGATGACTCTGGCCAGCACTCCTGAAGGCGAAAAGGCCTGGCCTACTTCGGTGTTGCTTCTCGACAAGCAACGCCCATACCAGAAGAGATGCGCTCTTCGCTACATGATTGTCGGTATGAAACAGAACCACACTCTACAGCTCTGGGATCTTGCTTTGGGTAAGCCTGTTCAAGAGTTCAATCTCCCACACAGCAACGAATCCGACGCCGTTTGCAGCGTCATGTATCATCCCTCCAGCGGCATGATTGTCATTGGACACCCAACGAGGAACTCAATCTATCTTGCGCATCTGTCCGCACCAAAATACAACCTCAAGAGCATCTCTCAGGCCGACTATATTCAACGACTCGTCAACCAGGACTCCTCTATTCCGCAGCCGGATAGTACCGCTGTGATTAGTGGCGTTCGCGAATACTCTTTTGCAAACAGAGGTGTTCTTCGTAGTTTGGACATTCTCTGCAATCCCGCCATGGTCCAGGATGTTGATGAGCCCACCTTGTTTGAGCTGTACGCTATGCACTCCAAGGGAGTCGCCTGCGTGCTCATCAAGCAGCACGAATTGGGTTGGTCCAAAGACAACAAGGTTTTGCAAGCCGTGGAGGCAGTCACCGAGGGTGTTGCGACCGTTTCCAAGCTCAAGGCACCGCAGCCTGTTGAAACTACTGCTGCGGAGGCCCGTGCTTCGAACCGTGTACAGGCCAAGGACTCGAATGCACAGACTACTCCTGCACAGAGCGAGTCTGGACAGCGTGGGCCCGAAACTTCGACGCCTGTCAAGCCTCGAAACGAGGCCAAGGAGACTGATACCCCGGCTCAGTCCTCCAAGGAAAACCAGACCGAAAAGCCTGAGAAGAAGTCCAAGAAGAAGAAGGCAGCGGCGGCTAAGGAGACCGAACCATCGACCAATGGACCTGTTGCAACGCCTCGCGATGTCGCAACCAAGGGCGAATCCTCAAAGAATGGTGCTGCTTCGGCCGAAGCTGTTGAAGCCGCAATGGCAGGCATGGAGACTCGTCTTAGTACTCAGCTTTCGGACATGCTCAAGTCGTCACTCAGGAACTTGCAAGGCAAGATCGACGAGGGTGCTCGCGTCAGGGACGAGAGCTTCAACCATCATCAGCTCAAGCTCCTCGACATGGTCTCCGAGGTGTTGAATGAGAATACGCAGAAGGTTTTGGAATCGCTCATTCATCGTCAGTTCACGGAGCTTGTTATCCCTGCTATTGGTGACAAGACAAGCAAGAGCGTGACGGAGCTCCTCAACAACCGCCTGCAGCCCAGCATTGTTTCCGCTGTCCAGAAAGAGGTGCAGAGCTCTATTCCTCATGCCATCAATCGCTCTCTCAGATCCGGCGAGTTTGTCAACTCAATTGCCGACCGCGTTGGACCGGCAGTGTCGTCTGCTGTTCAGCAAGACATGGCTGCGGCACTAACTCAACGACTCACGCCACTCCTTTCAGGTGTGGCAACACAGGCGGCCCAGCGTGTTGGTGGTGATCTTCATCAGCAGTATCATGATCAGTTTGAGCAGATGAAGACCCAACACATGGCGGACACTGCCAAAATTGACCAGCTCTCGTCGTATGTGACGCGTTTGACCGACATGGTGTCAAACATGGCAGCTACTCAGTCTACCCTTCAGTCGGAGCTCTTGAAGCTGAAGCAGCAGCCTGTTCATGAGCTCCCAGGCATCTCTGGTGCGGCGAGCCACCACGTAGGCAGTGCGCCAAGCACCGTAGGATCGCATGGCTATGGCAACACGGCCAACACCGGCAACCATAACGTTGCTGGTCAGCAGGGCAGTTACCCTCCAAGCCAGGCTCCCAGCCACACTCAACCATTTATGGGAAGCCCTCAGTATGCTCGCGGTCACCAGCATATGAGAAGTCCGCACGGCTCTGGAGCCTCTGAGCACATTGGAACGGCCAACAATGTCAATGCTCTTGCTGGCGCGTACGCAAACCAGATGAACAAGAGCGAGGCAGGCGCCGATAATGATCTTGCTCAGCGGATCCAACTCATCGAGCAGGCTGTTTCTGAAGGCCGTCTGCAGGATGCCATTATTCAGTGGGTGCAGAGTGGAAAGGAGCAGGAAATATTCCGCCGAAGTCTCTGCAGATACCCACCAGGCAAGTTTGTCAACTTGCCGCCTCTGATGCTTCTGGTCGTGATTGCTACCATCTCCAAGGATTTGCACCCCAACCAGCGTATCAAGGAGGAGGTTGAATGGATTGAGATGGCAGTCAGTGCTTTTGGCGAAAGCCTCCCCAACTATGTAAGTTTGAACGTGACTAGTCATAATGAAAGGCCAGCAGCTAACAGTATGCAGGATTGGGAGAAGCAGGGCTTCCGTGAGGTCATTCAGAGCGCGTCTCAGACAATTCAGCTACTCATCAACCGACTGCATCCCCTTATTGCCAATATTCAGGATGGCTATCCGACCGATCCGTTTCTTGTGAATCTCGAAAGAGCCAAGCTCGACTGGATCATGCGCACTTCTGAGCGCATTCTCAATTCATTTGAGGGCCCTCGCCATTACGAATAGAGCAGTGCTCCAGATGCTTTGAATAACGGAGACGATGTGTATGCCGGTGGGGATGAATCTGTTACATTGTTTTGTCTTTTCGGTTCTAGCAAGTCGAGCATTTCCTGTGCCTTGATACTTAATGTGGCATTTGGGGTCATGGCACGGCATTTTCGTTTGGCGTTGGGAGAAACACAGACAAGGAAAGCTGGTCATGAAATTTGCGTGAAAGTCGATATTGTTGCTTTTTTTGCCGTCTCTTCGTTTTGGTTTCCCGCACGCACAAGATATACCCTTGATTCAGCAGGGGATGATTTACATTTGGTGGCATTTGCATTTGCTCTTTGAGGAGGAAGGGGTCTTTAATTTTGCTACTAGTTGGTATGATGAGTAAATGAAGACATGTACATGTTTGCAATGCAATCTGACGAGCTGTAGAGTTGAGTGAATGTAGGTTTTGGCTATTACGTTGCTTGTGACCTTACGATGCAGATGATGGGCTCTGGCATTTGCCGATGTATGTGATATGGCGTATACTGAATCTATTCTAGTTTCTACTGAACAGGCCTTGGATAATACTCAACAAGTCCTTGGAGTTGCTCCTCTGGGGCAGCCACATATCTCACAATCTGAACGCCACCTCGGCCAAGCCCGAGATGGACCACACTCTACTCTATTCCCTCAGTCAACTAGATGGGTCAAGTTGATACCATCCCAAAGAGGACAAAGCCAGTTCTCCAAGCGACTGCTCTCTGACACCGTATCATTGTACCTCCTCAGCGACTTGACGCCGTGCGACTTCCAGGCTTCTTTACGATGAGGCCCAAAGTCATGCTCACACCGTGGGTTACCCTCGCTGCCGTCTGCTACAAAACCACAGCGAAGAACATTGTCGCCTATTATCATGCGGCCGCCGCGCAGAAGACGGCTTTTTGAACCGAGTTGAGATAGTTTGAGAATCGTGTTGAGGTATTCGGGGTATCCGGGTTTCTGGGCTTCGATGAAGATGATGTCGGACGGTTCGTCGGGCGTCAGGGAGGGCAGGCTGTGTTGGTGAGGTTAATAGAAATAGTCACAAGTTGCATGGAGCAACTTGCACTTCAAGTGCATTACCGACAAGAATTTCAACATTTTCGACTCCATTTTTCTGAAAGTCTCCTTGGCCTTCTCAGCAAAGGACGGATCAAATTCCAGTCCAGTTACTTTGCCGTCTTTGCCAACTACAGACCTACTTCCAATACTACAAAAAAACAAGAGCTGATGCTGGGTTAGTATAATCGCGGATGAAGACCCTTCTTGCGCCCATATGGAGACTTTTCTCGATAGCGCTTATATCGTAACCGCCTGTTGAAACAGGTTTTGGCGCTATTGAGGCTCTCAATTTTATAAAATCAAGTCTGTTGAAAGTGGCCAAGTATGATGCAGCCAATCTGAGCGCCACCATCTGTAAAGCGTACAACATGTGTAGTCATATAGACCTAAGCTATTTTTGGTATTATAGAATAATCGAATTATTCGCTTAAGTCCTTGCCAGCGTCGATGATAATCTGTTCCACGTTGGCAAAAGCAAACTCGGCCATGGTCTCTTTCCAAAGCTGCGCGGAAATCTTCTTGCCCTCTTCCGTATAAATAATCGGCGCCATTCTGTCTAATTAGTATTCAAGTACATATATAAAGTTTTCGAAGGTGAAAAACGTACGGTTTCAGCTTTTGAGTGGACAAATATTGACCGTGAACCTCCTCATCGCCATGGCGAAGTGCTGCGTCGGTAACATGGCGAGCACCTATGTCGGACGTATATCCAAGACGTCGAAGAACGGGTTTGACAAGCCTTCCCCCAAACGTGCCGTCAACTTCCCGGTTGAATTGAGTGTCATGCACCATGCCTGGTGTTGCGCAGTTAATAGTGACCACCGAACTAGGTATTCGCTTCGCTAATTCTGCAACGAAGAATTGAGCAAGGAGCTTAGAGACCATCATCCGATCTGTCAAGTCGGCGGCGTTTTTGTCCAGGGCAGGTAAAAGAGGCACGTTGCTTTTCTCCTTGAATGATGTCCAGCTGGCTACGTCTGACGAGGTGAATGTAATGCGAGTTGGGCCGTTTTGAGCAGCGCGTTTGCTTTTTGCGATAGGTAATAGCAAGGAAGCTAACAATGCAGCTGAGAGATAGTTGATCTGAACAGTTTCTTCATGGCCGGTGGCTTTGTTGATGCGGAACTTGGTGTTGCAGATCCCGGCATTCAGGACCACGTAGTCCATGCGCTCTAGAGTCTCTGTGCGGCTGGAAAAGGCAGTGACGGATTCGTATGACGCCAGATCCAATGGCCATACTTTAATTATAGCGTTTTTGTTGGAAGTGGTATTTCTCAGTTCTGCCACTGCGGCTTGGGCCTTTTCTTCACTGCGTGCACCGATGATAAGCTTGCTCAGATCCAGGTTGAGAAACTGGGGCAACTTCAAGTCCGATGCCACAATTGGCGCCGACTATGACTGCAGTCTTTCCAGTGAGGTTAACATCTGTTACAGGCGTTGGAGTGAAATTCCACTGGCGCGAGAGGAAGCTCAAGACGCTGCCCTCCTTTGCAGGCGTAATGTCAAACAGCGGCGGCGCCATCTGTTTCTGTCGTTTGGCTTTTTACCCTTTTTCTTTTTGCAAGACAGGCCTTCTAGTCACCACTATTATATGGAAAGTTGAATAGGACGCGATATATAGAACAGGCTCATGATTTATGGCAAGCCTAGATCAATAACTCGGCTTCAGCCGGGCGGAGTTTGCCCCACTACAACGTCTTTATCCTGGACAAAGATGTCGGAGTTTGTCAAGCCTTGTCGAAGAAGTGGCTCTGAAATTGCCCATGCAGTTGAGAACAGAGTGTTATTTCATGGTTCGGGGCGAAATAGAGTCAGTGGCCCGCTGGAACTCCGAGCCTTATGTTCTCTATTGGTCGGTATCCGGGGGAATGCATATCAAAGCCCTGGAAGCCATGGCTTGGTAATTCAGTATCAATAACAGGTCTTTTTATCCCTTTGTGAGTTGTTTTAACATCTTACATTTACTCGATAGCCTGCAGAAGATTAGTGTCTCGGTGTCTCGGTTCAGCTGTAGCTTGAGACGACTGTGAACTGTCCCAGTTCAGCCTCTTCTGTTATGTGGCTAAGAGTACCAAATCATACTGAACTCTCCCTTCAATAGACATCTCAAATCTGCAGAATTTTTGAACATGTTTCTTAACAGCAATATACTGTGCCGTGTGTGGGCTGGAACGACAAAGAACTCGCTGTAGCCATACAGTGCTTCCTTTACCAGAAGCCAAGCAAATACAATAAAAGAGCATTTTGGCCTATGAAATCATTGTAGAACCCCAAATAAAGAGTATCTCGTGCCTCGTATGTCTATCATGATATAAGTGTGTAGTTAGGTATTTAATTGCGGGCCTCTCATTGGCGTTGAAGACTCCCAGGCACGGGAGCCGCCGTTGATAGATTTGGAATCATGGTGGGGGTGCGGGATTGCGTCACTCCAAGCTCATAAGAAGCAACAGCAATATCATAAAACACAACACTACAGCCTCTAAATAGTCATTTTAAAGCCCATGATTGTATGCAGTCATTTTCGACAAATGCCACAATCTCCCTCATTACACAATGTCGCAGCAGCCAAAGCCGCCGACGCTCTCCCGCGGCTACGCATCAACCCTCTCCACACTCTCCCAAAGCCTCTCCTTCCACGCCTCACCACACGCCTTTCTCAGCGAGCGTGGCCAAGTCGACACACAAGGTCCTCCTCCAGCAGTGGCTGCCAAGATCTTGAACAGGAATGTAGCCGTTTTTGCCTCTCATCGCCAATGTCGGGAAATCCTGGGAGCAGAAGCTCAAGGGCAGAGTATCCGGACTGCGGGGTCCCAAGACGACGGTAGGGATGAGACGTTTGCTGCACTGCCGGCTTATAGACAGCTCATGGTGGATTTCTTCCCTCAGCCTAATTTACTGCTATTGGATGGTGAGGAGCACAGGTCACGACGGGGGTTGTGGAATACGCATATGGAGGGTGTGCGTGCCAATTCGGGCCCGTTTATACGAGAGGTTGCTGCGAGGGAGGTGAATACTTGGCAAGACGGGGCAGAAATAGACTTGTACGAGTACATGAAAGACTTGGGCTGGAGGTTGTTGTTGGGTGTATTCCTCAGCCTGGGACCAGAGGAAAACGGCGAGTATGGAGAAATGGTACAGCTGCAGGAGGACTTGCTACGCGGGCAATTCTCGCTGTTTCCAGTAGCCATCAGTACCCCATTCTGGAGCTCTGCACGCTCAAGAGGCTTAAAGGCGCGAAAGAAGCTACAAGGTGCGTTGAAAGAACGACTCGGTAGGGTACAGGCGTCTTGTCCTTTTGCGCGGGCAGTGAAGATTGAAGAAGAAGACGTGGCTGCAAATGCACTGCTTTTTACGAGCTCTATTGCGCTCAAGTCGCTGGCTTCGCTGCTTACGGCGTCGTTGCTGAATATTTTTTTACTCCCAGGCGAAGAATCGCTGGCAGAAAAGATTCGGGCTTGCGACGGAGAGAGTAAAGCGTTGTTGATGCACAGTATACTGAAAGAAACGGAGCGTTTGAGTCCGCCTGTGATTGGGATAATGAGGCGGGTACAAGAGGATATTGTACTAGAACAGCCGGATGGGTCTGGAGCGACGGTGCCTAGTGGTTGGGATGCGTGGCTGTATTTTGTTGGCGCGAACCGGAATGAGAGTGTATACAAGGATGCTGGCAAGTTTGAGGCTGAGAGATTCATGGCTGCAGACGAGGTGCCGGAGCCGCTGGCGTTTGGGGCCGGGTCGAAAGCGTGCTTGGGAAGAGACTTGGTGCGCGAGATTGTACAGATTGTGTGCGAGGAGGCTGTGGACAAGGTTGACTTGACGGGCGTGATTGAGGCGGATGGTATACGGGGGTGGCTCGGCTGGGATGAGAATGTTGATGCAGAGGGCATTGCGAGGGATATGAAGCAGCTACCGAGCCAGAGACCTAGAGAGCCAGTTGTGTTGACGGTGAAGAGGCGAGACGCGCAGTAGTGAGGAGATGTGTTTGTATATATTTGTAAATGGATTGATATAATACTATAAAAACTCATGTTTTGGAAGTGCCCGTCAAAACTGGCAGATGCTTCCCAATAAACTTTTGAATCCCCTGGACCAGCCAGATTGTGTTTGTCGTGGTAATGGTAGCCACACCAAGTCTACACAGCGGCGGCGTCCCAACATACGCGTTCCACATTGGCTGATTGATTGAAAGTGCGTAGACGTGATGAGCCCAGTACATGAGATAGACTCTAAAGACGGCATAGGTGCTGAGATATGCCGCGTTTGTGGCGGCGATGAGATGTCGTTTCTGCGGCTTGAATTTGGCGAGGTACCAGTAAAGAGTCCCAAAAGGTGTACTGTGCAATGAAAAAATTAGTAAATCAAGTCAATTCGCTGAAGTTTAGTCCAGGATTCAACTCACGTTATGTTCATGAGGAGCATCATCAAAATGACCATGACGCCTCTCGTAGGCCCCCTCAATCCGTGAATGTGATATAAAGCGAGACCAATCCCGATGCCGAGATGATGCCAACCGAGGATGCGCCAATTCACACTCCTCGCCAACACCGACTTTGAGCTTGAACTTGGCTGGCCCCTAAATTTTCTGGAACCAAGTACAAGGACAGCAAAATCGGCAAACAAGTAGCCGCATTCCCAGGCAATAAGGGCCTTGGCAACGGGACTCTGCGCGTCTATGACGGAAGACGGCGGCCTGACGCGATGTTGAGAAGAATAAGAAGTGTTGTCGGCTCCGGAAGACGTTTGGCTGTCGTCTCGGGGAAACCATTTCTCGCGCTGGCGGTATAGCTCGCTTGCTGAGGCGAGAGATATGAGCGCCGAGTGGATGACGGAGATTGTTTCGCGGGTGAGGATGAAGCGCTCTGGGGTGGCGTTGGCTGGTAGAGCGAGGCGCGTTATGAGGGGGTAGATTGCGAGGGCGGTGGCAAGGGCTGCATTGGACGGGACTGAAGCGGGCGACATGTCGAGGGACATGTGGTCAAGGTGTGAGTGATGGTGTTGAGTCGAGGTGCGCGTTTGTATGCGAGCTTGGGAGTTGTGGGGGTATCGGAGGCCACACTGTTGGCGAGGTAGGATGACGTCGTTGCAGGGTTGAATGATTTGGAAGCAAATTGATAATGGGAGGTATTACAGTGTTTAATTTTGAAATGGTATTCTGTTTAAAATTGGACATATTTTATACTCGCAATATCTATTCAGTCGTGGAAAAAAAAAAGGTGCTTATATCATTGGTCTACGTAATCTATCATAGTCTATTGGGATATCACGATTCTAAGTCTATTCCGTCTTTGCCTCCCACATGGCATCCCAGTACTCCAACCCCTCATCCCACCAGCTGAAAAACGGCGCAAAGTACTTGTGGCCGTCTTTATGATGCGCAGCATGCTTCCTCGAGCCTGCGCCCCATCCCGGCGGCAGGATCTTGTCATACTGCCATGCCAAGTCGACGCCCGAGTGTACTTCAATAAGCAAGTACACAAACAGCGGCACGAAAAGCGTACGCGTAAATACATGGCTTCCTATAATGTTGAGGGCAAAGTTGGCAAGCAAGATGAGAGACAGCCGCTCGCCAACTGACAGCCGATTGGTGACTTGCGGGTGCATCTCGGCATGTTTATGGTGCGGAACGTGGATTCGCGCAAGGGCCGGGACACGGTGAAAGGCGAGGTGGATTGCAAAGAAGAGGGCGTCGTAGATGATTAACGCCACGGTGAGTTCGAGGGCTATGCGTCTGCTGCTGGGAATCTCGGCCGGCAGCGCACGGGACAGTTGCAGCGGCGACGCAAGAGAAAAGTTGTGAAGCGTCGGCTTGAGGAAGTATCCGCTAATGTCCGACTTGGGCGTATCGAAGCCGCCGCTCTTGCGAATGGCTGCGACGCTTACGCCGGCGTACTTCTTGACCATTGTCAGGTCGAGGACGAGAAGCGGCGATATAAATGTCAGCAGCTCGCGAAGACGGTGTTTCGGCCGTGCCATCTTGGGAAGAGGCGGCGGCTTTGTGGCGTTTGCGTCTGCGTCTGCGTCGGTCTGGGAGCTCGCTTCGCGATATCGCTTTGCTTCGGGCCCGCGCATGTCGACGCGGTTGGCGTGGTGGCGCGCATAGACGGCCGTGTAGATTGGTTCGATGAAGCCGTAGACAAAGAGCGTTTCGAGCGTTTCGAAAAAGGAGTAGTTGTAGAGCGGCCAGTTGTAGAAGAAGCTGTAGAGGCGCGTCATGAATGGCTGCCAGAGCGAGGGGAGGAAGACGGCGCTTGCGAAGAGGGTGATGAGGATTGCGCGGACGGCTTGTAGCGTGATTGGCGTCTTTGTTGACGTTGTTGGTGAGCTTGTTGGGCCTGCAGGCTTGACGTTGCTGCTGCGGCCATTGGGTTCGGCCGTCATGGTGTGCGTTTTGCGACGGGCGAGGTCGGTTTGGATCATCTTTGCATCGTAAATGTTGTTGATTTGTGTTGAAACGGGGGGGAGAAGTAAGTAGGTAGAATTGCCGTGCGCAGTTGGAGGATAGTAGAGGAGAGGTCTTTTTTCAGGTCGGCAATTGATGTCATGCTGCTTTCATACTCGTAAAATGTACCAGGTGTAATGTACTCGTTCAAGGTCCATATTTGTCGGAGTCTACCCCGCTGCCTGCTGTGTGATTCCAAATGGTGGAGTCTGCGATCGAGGATCTTCAGCTGCGGCGCATTGAGGCGGTGGCGGGGGTTTTACAGATAAGGATTCAGGATTAGGAAGATGGCAATGGGAATATTCTGTATATTATTTATCTGGAAATATCAAAAATAAATTAGAGGAGCTAATTGGATTAGTTATATGGCCTCTTTACTCTGTATTCTGCAGCACCTTCTTCGTCTGCAGCTCTTCTACAAACGCATTGGCATCGCCTTTGCACTTGTTTAAAGCCTCCTTGTCCATGACGACCTCGAAGCTTGCGTCAGGCTGCCCCAGCATGACGACAGGCATAGAGACGTTCTTCTCCTTGATATACTTGTCCAGCTACATGGGAACACAGTTAGTATGAATAGTAATAGCAATAGTTACAACATGCTCTGTTCTGCGCAAAGGCGAGCTTACTTCTGGCGTCAACTCGTCCAAATGCAGCTGCTCAATCGGCAGGCCATACGAGTCTTGGATCTTGCGCTTCGCCTCCTGCCACGCGGGCGTCTCGTTCAGGGAGAGGCCTCCGTGGGTAATGTCACATGCTGCGCAGGGGTTGTCGTCTTGCTTGTTGCATGTCATCTTGCGGTAGCCGTACTGCAGCTTGCCAAAGAAGGATCCGTTGGCATTGTAGATGACGTAGAGTGTCTTTTTGTCCGGCATGATGTTGTAGCGTAGTCCAACGGGATGATTACGCTTGTATCGAAATGGGTAGCTTGAATTGAAATTAAATAGAAAGCAGACGGCGCCGTTTCGATCTTGTCGTCTGGTATCCAGGGTATTTATAAAGCAGAATCGAGGCACAGCCGACGCCCATGTCCACGTCTAAAAGGTGGCGCGGCTCCGCTAGTACCGCCCGACTGGAACCTTGACCGGCTACCTTGTTTGTATTGGGCGATTCTGCCGCCCGTCACCAACATGACACATTCGAATTGAAGATGTAATATTTCATGTAACACAAAGGATTGGCTCAAGCAGATGGCTGACTTTATGTTAAAAAAAAAAAATTGACCTCAACTATGGACTCTTGTAACTGGCGTGATCGCGAGTATTGGGGCTCATTCATCGATCATTTATACATACACCATCCACATTGACATGATAATACACCATGAACGACTTTTTAGACCAACCCATACCAGACAATTTGTTCTTTGTCAATTTTCCCAGTGCTCGTACTCGCCGCGAGGCAACGTGTCAGTACCTTGCCAGCGTAACATTTGTCGAGCCATTCCCAAGTCGTGACACAGCGGAGCAGGTGCTGCATCAAATTACACATCCATTCTCTCGAGATGATGTGATAAACCGGCAAATATTCCTCCAAGACGATGGAAAAATTCGGAAATCTGTAAGAATTGGTCAATCCGATCTACGCGCGGAACGACGGTGTTTGGAGCTCATCGCCCACCATACTTCGGTACCCGTGCCCCGCGTTTACAGCTTTCATCTATCAAAAGAGTTTGAGCACCTGATTATGGAAAAGCTTCCCGGTACAACACTGCAGCATGCATGGCCTAATTTGTCACGTCTCGAAAGAGAAGGCATTGCAGATCAAGTTGTTCAATTGATCCATCAGCTTCGCCAGCTACAGTCTCCGTCCATCGAAGCCGCCTTTTGCAACAGGCAACCTCTTCAGCCTGGCCTGCGGGATGCCCATAATTTCTCCATGGAACGAATGTGGGAATACCATGCGTGTGAAGCCGTCACCGAGTATATCCGCGAGAAGTGCGCTGCTTTTGGTCAAACGCCAAATGTATTCACCCATGGTGACTTGGACTGGAGTAACATCATGGTAAAGGGCAAGAAGGTTTGCGGTATTGTTGATATGGAAAGCGGCGGATACTTTCCACCTTATTGGGAGTGGGTATCTGTCAAGCGCTTTTCGCAATACCTGCCTGAGGACTCTTGGTTCTCTCTGCTAGAAGCTCGACTAAACAAAGAGCATCATGCTGAATGCAACGGGATGTGGGAGGTAGAAAGGCTTCGTTTGGCTATGGAATGGCATTCTCGGTGGGCGCTGACACCGGAGGACCGGCTTGCGAATCGTTTTGAAGGCTGGGCTGAAGTTGGCAAGATTCTCGGTGTAGAGCTGGGGCCGCCTCCAGAAGTGAATTACACGGCCGCAACTGATCATCCTTGGTGGCTGGATTATGTGGCGGAACAAGAAACAAAAGTTGAATGACACATGTTGGAATTTCCTGGCACGGATCAAGTAACTCAAAATTGCAGTGCTCTTTATCATTGTCCGTCATTGTTTTTTCGCAGCCATTGATTCCATCGGTTAGTAATGTGTAACTATGATGTGGCTGTGATGGCCATATCGGTAGTTGAGCATTCTTCGAGGCATATGTCTTATTTCGACAGTACTTCTAGTCTCATAACCGAATGTAGCAACACCCAAATTGACTCTCTATATTGACTAATTATTTCACACTCTCTACTTTCTATATCCCTGCTCGTTTGGACATGTCCAATACTATACCGTGCCAGAGCTTCTATGCCGTTGGGCCCACTCATCAGACTCGGCGCAGACTACGGACCCCCGTCCGGTTGCTTCCGTGGCTTGCATCATGGAACCCATCATGATTCCAAATAATAAAACTGCCACTCTTCGCTCCTCGAAATTGCAAAATGCTTCGTGCAACTTTTCGAAAATGGCTCATCCCACGATGCAGTCTCATAATTACAGTCGAGGCGAGGCAGTTTGCACCGAAACTGCCAAACCACAACCAGCAATAACCTCCTCTTCCAGCCACAACAACAATGTATCCCCATCACCATCTCGTTCCAAAAGGTCTCTCCGGCTTGCATACATTTACCTTAGCATCGCACTACTCTTTATAAACTATTTCCTCGCACAATTCGACAAATTCGTCCTCTCCTACTTCCAAGCCTCAATTCTCGAAACACTCTCCATCAGTGCGCCTCAGTATGCCCTTTTAACAGGCTACAGCACGGGCATCGTCAACGCCATCCTGGCGCTGCCCGTAGCCATGGTTGCCGATTTCACCGCCGCGCGCATCTGGACCTTGTGTATTGCGTCTGCATGGTGGAGCTTGTGCGTCGTCTTCCAGGGTCTGGCAAAGACGTATGCGGAAATGTACTGTGCTCGTCTGGGCATGGGCATTGGGCAATCGGCTGTGGAGGCGCTGAGTGTTAGTGTCATCAGTGATCTTGTCGGGTGGCGGAATGCGTTTTTTGGAAGCAGTGTCTTCTATGTTGGTGTTTATATTGGCGAGGCGATTAGTGGGCAGATTGCCACGGCGTTTACGAGTACAGGGACTAGTTGGCAGGTTGCTATGCGGGCAATTGGCATTACGGGCATTGTGATTGCGGTGCTGTTGAGGCTTGTGTTGAGAGAGCCCAAGAGGAGAAAGAGCCTATATTGGGATAAAGATGATGAGAGTTGTGAGCCGGAGGAAGACGCAGGGGAACCGGTCGCTCTTAATGCCAAGGGCCGGCCAAATATTAAAGCGATCATCTTCAAGACGGCTGTGCATCTGGTGCGAATGCGCTCGTTCTGGCTGCTTGTTTTGTCTTCAGGATTGCGGCAATTGGGCGGTGTGGTGTTTGGATACTACATGCCGGGATATCTATCGAGCATCTACCCAGAGCAGACCAATCTGCTCTCGAGATACGGCATCATTGTCGGAACTGTCGGCAGTGTCTCTGTTTTAAGCGGTGGACTCTTGACGTCGATGCTTTGGCACAAGACAAAACTGACACCTCTCTACCTCACTGCCATCGGCGGCATGCTCAGCAGCATCTTTGTTCTCCTCATGGTCTTTTCACGCGACATAGCCGGCGACAGCGGACCCAAGGGCAAAGCGATTCTCTACGCCACCATGTCCGTCGCCTATGCAACAGCCGAAACATGGCTAGGCTGCATCAACGCCTTTATTGCGCTGCTTCTCCCACCGCGCACCAAGACGTTTGGCCTCGCCATCTGGACCTGCGTGCAGGTACTAATCTACTCGTCCGGCCCAGAGATTATTGGTCTTGCTTTGCGGGATGTTGAGCCTGGGACGGAGGAGTATGCGCGCGTGACCCAAATTGCGCTGGCGGTCATTATTCCGGCGGGCTATTGGCTTTGTGCTGTGGGTATGTTGACTGCTATCCCGCTTGTGAGGAGGGATTTGGATAGGCAGTTTGTTAAAGGGACTTTGAGCTGGAGAAGAAAGGGCGGGATTGGGCTCTTTGTTGGGCTTCTTGTGGCGGTGGTAATTGTGCTGTTTACGTTGAGTATTGTATATAGCGTGTGATTGTGGTTGTTTTGTATATAGTAAATTATACCATACTTTCTTACATTCGGAGAATATTGTCGATGAATCGTACCTAGCAGATATGACGTCGGTTTGGTGCAATGCCGTGATGTGCCTCAACAGCGTAACATCATTGTTTCAATCCAATTATAGAATTTTCAACTGCCTCCATCATTTAAAATACAATTGAGATGTAATTTGCTAAGTAACTTGTAATATATCTGCGCCAGCTGAAGCTGTCCTCGGTAACATGCCGCTTACACCAAAACCAAGCCGTATGCGTCATGGACCCCACCAAAAATTTCGGCCCTCTCATTCTTTACACATCTCACTATAAACAACACACAAACACCATCACAACTCGCCCAACCATTGAGCATACTTTATACTCGTCTTCAAAATGTTTGATATACCGCTCCGTCGTCTAAAAGACGCCATTTTCGAACCCCTCGCAGGCGCCATTCCATCATTCATAACACCGACGCAGCTGACCTTTGTCGCCTTCTTTCTGGGCTCATTGGCCAGCTACTTTTGCGCACAAAACAACGTTCCACTGAGCCTAACATTTTGGGTTCTTGGGCGTTTTCTCGATTGTCTTGATGGTGCAGTTGCGCGCCAGCGAAAGACGGCATCTGATCTGGGCGGTTTCTGGGACTTGCTGGGCGACTTTGTCGTCTATGCTTCCATCCCCATCAGCTGCGCGGTTTCAATCACGCATGAGACTGTAGAAGATGCACGAGCAGACTTTTTGGCAGTGGCAATGCTTGAGGGAGCCTTTTTTGTGAATAATTTTGCCCTGTTTTACATGGCTGCTGTGGCGGAAAAGGCGGCCGCTGTGGAGGGTATGAGCGCTGCCAAAGGAAAACGCAAGGGAAAGGGCAAAGGCAGGAGTGAGGAGCTGACGAGCTTGATGATGAGGCCGGCTCTTGTGGAGGGTGCGGAAAGTGCGGGATTCTTTACGCTCATGCTGATGTTTCCGGAGAGGTTGAGGGTGTTGGCTCATGTCATGTTTGGTGGAGTTGTGATTGGGACTGCGCAGAGGGCTGTTTGGTTTGCTGGTGCTTTTAGGGATGAAGAAAGTGAGAAAGATAAATAGGTTCGTGAGCATTGGGTTAATGAAAAAAGCTATGTAATTTCCTACAGCTCGGGTCAGGACTGGTATATGTGAACCGGCTATAATGGGAGTAAATTAGATTCCAGAAGTGCTGTCGCTTCTTTTTGGTAGCGAGCTGTTATATAATAAAGTGACATTTATAATGCCTGTTTAATTATCTGTTCTCATTCTTCCGATATAAATGTTATGACTCTAATTCCTGTCATTGGTGTTGGTATGTAC
This sequence comes from Lecanicillium sp. S3808, assembly GCA_023628775.1. NCBI lineage: Eukaryota > Fungi > Ascomycota > Sordariomycetes > Hypocreales > Cordycipitaceae > Lecanicillium > Lecanicillium sp. S3808. Next base: position 203,075 of record JAMAJY010000007.1, on the reverse strand, counting down.
AGACTCGCGTCTTATATAGCTAATAACCGAAACTGAGCTACTCAACTATAACTCTAAATAAAAGCGCTTGGGATACTAACGTCATCCAGCTTTAGCAGTCCTCAGCCGGTATGTTTTTGACAAGAAAGCAGATCGTGACAGTCGTGTTATGGTCTAGGGTAGCGACGTTGACCTTTGAGAGAATCGAACTGTCAGGAAGCAACTGTTATATTTTCCATAGAGAATTTGAAACTGGAATATAATCCTAAGCTTAGAATATTCCTAATTATACTATCACTTGGATTTCGCTTCTGTTTCTGGATGTCAGGTTGAATGTTTTCACTAATTACTCATATAACCATTTACATCAACACGCGCAGTTGCATACGCTTTCAACACTTCAATGACGTCTCAAACTCAATTCAATACTATTTCACTTCTCAGTATAGAATTATCTCTTATCTCAAACTTCAACATATAATATTTCACATGCCGGTCTTTGTCAACGTACTGCCCATCTTCATTTCCCAACTGTCCGAGGCAACCACAGGGCTAGATTTGGTGGAGTGCAAGGCTAATAACATTGGGGAAGCGATCTAGTATGGCTAAGGGAAGCGGGGAGAGGTACACTCATGTAGCGCAAGGTACCGATACTCGGGATACATCGAGATACTTAATCCCGGGTAACACCGCCAACTGGGTTATTTTTGGACATACTTCGTAATTTCTCGTAACAAGCCGCCGGAAGCCCCGCGGAGACACAATGGAACCAGGCCTCTGTTAGGTTTCGCGCTAACCAGATGCTGACGGCACCATTGCTACGCTGCTTAACTCCTTTTTGCTTCGTTTGACGAACGGGACATTGTCTTCTCTCCAAGGCAAATGCGCGCACGCACCAGGGTAACGGCCTCCGGATGAGGAGAGCCCTCCCGGTGTCATGTGCATGCCCATGTGGAACAAACAGCCATGTTAGCTGCGTCTCCGGCTTCTCGCAAACTTTTGCATTGCTAATTTGCAGTGGCTACAGCGCTATGGAATAGGGGGCTAATACTGGGGGCCGCAGCGAGGACCGACTCAGATGCTGAATCTGGTTGGCGCTTGTGGTTCATGGTTGCAGAGTAAATGAGGGGAAAGGGAACTTTTGCTTCGGCCCCCATGCTACAACCACCCGTCGTGCGCCTCGGGGCGCCTCTTGGGTAGGGGAAACACCATGCTAGCTTGGAACTGTGGGCAGAAGAAACAGGCTTGTGCGTGGTCGAAGCGGGCTTCGCTTCTTGCCACCTCCCTAAAGCGATCAAGTGGCGTTTTCGTTTGGCGCCCATTGCCTCGAGCTAATCCAGTACTATTGTGACACTAGTGATTATTTCGCGCAAGCCACGATTGGCTGCTCGTGCTATATCCATGTTGGGGGTCCGAAAAGTGTAACGTAATTTCCATTGCTAGTGCTTGGAAATAGCGGCTGGGATTTGGCGTCCACGGAAGGCTGCAACAGCCGCTCCTAAAGAAGCAACGGAATCAACAAAACTCAAGAGGCTTTTCCTACCTCGCGCCACCATCAAAGGGATCTTTGTGCCGTGTCGATGGTCGTGTGGAGCGGAGCGGGTCGCCAGAGCGGGGGATTCGACAATATTGTGGATGATGAGATTTGCTTTCCCATCAAGTTGCCTTTGCTGACCCGCCTGCAACAAGAACTTTTGGACGAGTGAAACAAGTGAAAGAAGCAGTTCTTCGGACTTCGGCGTTTCCTGGCCAGGTTGTTGACTTGCTCAGCTGGTTCATCTTACACGCGCTACAACGGATATAGCAGACGGATGCTCGGAGGCCTGCACTACGTCGTAGTTTTCGGAATACTTACTATGGTAATGGTCGGTCTTTTGCTCCACTTTGTTGGTTTTCTTTGATGAGAACTGAGTTGGGGAAAGAAATGGAGGGTGGTATTGCTGGTGGAGTAGTTGGTCGTGATGGTGCCAGGGCAAGTTGGGGTACAGGCTGCTCTAGCTCGAGGCGGATTCGGACCTACTGATTTCCTCGTGACAAAGGCGGAAGCCAACCAACCACAGTATGTAGCTCCCTTTTCAAAGAGAAAACAGACCACCTTTCCTTATCATTTGGTCTTGGATGGTGGATGTGAAGCTTCCTGTTGGCACGCGTGGTTGGTGGCACATGCAAAAGCGCCCCTATTGCATTGAATTGAATGGTGAAACGTGTTGGTCAGTAGAATAAAGCGTACTGGGAGGAATGTAAGCCTCGAAAGTTGTAAACCCCGTCTATTTCATCTTTACCCAAAGCCCCTTTGTTTGATATCACATACACTTGGATCAAACTGAACACACTCATAACCAGCCAACCAGCCCTATCAAATACAAGATGCTCACTGCTGCAGTTATCGGCGCTGCTGCCGCTGCTGTTGCTCTGGTTGCCTCCTTCTTTACCTTTCGCGACTGGGTTGGCAATAACTTGTCCAGCAGCAAATACAATACTCGACGCGCCTTACAGAGCATTCCTCAGCATCGCAGTGTTGCGGACATCTACCTTTGAGTATCCTGCTCTACTGAAGCTCTAGAATGGCGTTTTACGACTGCAAAGTAGCTGGAAGGCTACTGTAATGAATCTTTACTATGAAGCTTAACAGGGGCTCTGGTAAAGACACATATCTTGCCCTATGAAGCGATCTTTACGATTTGGGGAACATTTTGTGGCTGGCGTGTGTTGTTAGTTTACTGTTTTGGGGGCCATATTGCTTACTGTACATAATACTTGTATTCTTACACAGGATTCTTCAATATACTGTTCGGGCCAGCCAGCAATGCCTCTTAGACATAAATACGAGCAACTTGCGTCTTTCGTCTGTACATCGACAGCAGTCCTCAAGCGAGGTAGGTGTTGGTAACGAACCATGTTCATCCCCGCCATCGTGCATAGGGCGGCTATAATAGTGCGCTGATGGTACAGTGGTGTAGTACTTGCCAGGATGGGCTAAGTAAGGAGAGGGGTCACAGAGGGCCCTGGGCTGTAGATCCTGCATATGGACTCAGACCAACGACTTTTACAACTTGCCCGCTCGTCTCGACAATCTCAGTTCCTTTCTTTGCCCGCTTTCCAAATGCTTCAGAAACTTTTTTACTATACAGAACATTTTTGCGAGGTTCTGGAAGGGACTTGCTGTACAATTAACGCAGAGAACAGCTTTACGTCTCCAGCCATACCTCGCAGCCTTGCGAGGTGGCTAATCTAGCTCGACAATGGCACCGCAAGACATTGTAGCGGATCGCTCGTTTGGGCCTCAGTATCTCGACTACTTTGACTTTACTCTTCACTTCCAAGAACTCATCTTCGGCTTTATTCCAGCCATTGTTGCCATTCTTTGGTCACCCTTTGCTATCTGGTGGGTGTCAAAGAATGCTGAAGATATGCTCGTCACAATTTTGTTCTGGGGTAAACTTGTACGTCCTTCCTCTTCAAGATATGCATTCTTAAAACTCTCGTCTATTTCGATTAGGCTCTTGCTAGCGAAGGAACTGGCACTAATACTTTGTACCACAGGTCCTTTGTACGGGTGTTGTCGCCGTCGATGCTGCCTACCTAGGAGCATGGGTCCATTCTCCCGAGCATAGCACAGATACGTCTGTTCCAGCAGCAACTCTTTCCTTTGTGGCCGCGCTCTCCATTTCGGCTGTGGTTCTGTATAGTCACCTTCGCTCTCTACAGTCCACGTCGCTGGCAAGCATGTACTTGTCCTCCGCCTTTTTGTTCGACGCGATGCGAGCTCGAAGTTACTATATGAGAGACGGAATGCATCTCCTTGCGGTCCTCTCAGTATCTTCTGCAGTTATTAAATTTTCGTTAGTTGCCGCTGAGGAGCTGTACAAAAGGAAAGAAATTGCGGATAAAGAACTGAAAGCTTCGCTCAGCTCAGAGGCGCTGAGCGGGTTCTGGAACCGATCACTTTTCGTGTGGATCAATGCGATGATTTTCAAGGGGTATCGTCACATCATGTCATACAGCGATATGGCCAATCTTGGTCCGGAATTTGCAGCCGAAAAAATTCACCACGAATTCAATGCCGTCTGGGAAAAAAGTTAGTCGCCGACCAGCTCGGTACGCAATTAGTGGTATGTGTGCTGACTATACTTTTTAGCCACGCGGACAAAATACTGCCTCATCAAGACCTGCTTTCGATTTTACTACGTGCCGTTCCTGATCACTTTTCTTCCGGAAATCTGTAATTCCACTTTCAATCTACTTAAACCCCTCTACCTGCGACGGGCCATTGAGATTGTTGGGCAAGAACATATTTCTAAAGACGTGAAAAACGGACTAGTTGGTTCCCTTATCATCATTTTCATCGGAATAGCGGTATGGATTTTTATGTTATTGCTTTGCTGAACGACTTTGATATTTACCGGCACTAATTCGAATTCTGCTGTAGATTGCGAAAGCGACTGCAATGCACCTGGAGTATCGCCTTGCTACCAAGATTCGTGGCGCTCTTGTCATGTTGTTATTCCAGAAATCACTTACGATCACCTATGCCGATGCAAAGGAGTCAGCAGCTGTGTCACTCATGAGCACTGATATCGACGGTATCGTTGAAGGCATTCCGCATCTTTGCAAGATGATAGCCGGGTTGATAGAAGCATGCGTTGGAGTTTACATCTTGACTACATTTGTGAAGGCCGCGGCTGCTATCGCTGTCGGTGCAATATTATGTAAGTTCACATACACTCGTGAACACGCGACTGAACACAAACGATTCTGACACCACATATAGTATCCGCAGTTTCTTCCTTCTTTTTTGGAAAAGTCATTGTTGGTATTAAGAAAACGTGGAATGAGGCAATTGAGATTCGAGTTGCCAAAACATCTGCCGCCCTGGCCCAGCTCAAGAACATCAAAATGATGGGTCTTGGCCCTGTCATTTCGAAACAAATCCAAAAGCTTCGAGTTGACGAGCTGGAACAATTCAAGAGATATCGCTACGTACTCATGTACGTTGTCATGTCGAGCAAGTCTTTCCCACCCCTTTTTTGTATACTGTTCTCCCGAAAGCGACTAACCCTCATATACCGCAACAGTTGTCGTCGTTGATATCAACACTCCAGTCTTTCTGGTTGCCGGTGCCTTTTTTACTTCTATATGGAATGGTCATCTCTCATCCGCGGAAGCTTTTGGGGCCCTTCTAGTCCTTGCCATCATAACAAAGCCTTTAATGGCTGTCATGCAGGGCTACCAGACTCTCTCAGCCACGGCAGCATGCTTTCAACGCGTACAGGCTTATTTACTCGCTTCAAATGCGCGCGATCTTCGTACCCTTGTCCAGAGTGGCCCTAATACGCCCTCCACTTCCCCCGAGAAAACTTATCCCGTCGATTCTGGCAGCTCAAATTCTGATCCATCTTCACCGACGTGCGTTATTAATTTCTCAAATGCATCAGTTGGCGCAACCGAAAACAGCGGTGACGTCATCAAAGACGCTTCTTTGTCCTTCAAGAGATCAACCTTTTCTATTGTCCTAGGCCCGACTGGTACTGGGAAAACGACATTCTTGCGGGCCGTCTTAGGCGAAGCTAGCTTCTCACCCGGCTCTGTTAGTGTCCAAGACGACGTGATAGCTTACTGCGCACAAACACCGTGGATCAGGAATGAGTCTATTCGAAACAATATCCTCTCTGGAAACGAATATGACCCAACATGGTATGAATCCGTCGTCAACGCCTGCCTTCTCAATGAGGATCTGCAGCAACTTCCGCGAGGTGACTTATCTCGAGCGGGCGACAACGGCGGTAGGCTCAGTGGCGGCCAGAAGCACCGTGTGGTGAGTATCTGCCCGTCTCACCTAAACACAGGAGTTTGCTGATTCAATAGGCTCTCGCTCGAGCTCTTTACTCTCGAGCCCCTATCATTGTTCTCGACGACGTATTCAGTGCCCTTGATAAGAGAACAGGCAAAGCGCTATTCACACGAGTGTTTGGTATGGACGGTATTGTCAGACGCTCCCAGTCAACAGTCCTCTTGGCCACGCATTCTATAGAATATGTCCAGGGCGCCGACCAAGTGATCCTGATCGACAGCGAGGGCGGCGTCAAATCGCAGCATGACCTGGACAGTTCCAGACTGGCAAAGTCCTTCCTTGAAGAGCTAAGCAAAGCTGATGCTGAGAATGAGAAAGACTCGACAAAGCACGAAATTGATAGTTCCCAATTCACCCAAGAGCCTGAAGAGACAAAACCCCCTCAACAAAGCGGCGATTTTACTCTTTACTCATATTTTTTCGCATCTGTGCCAAAACCAGTGCTCTTCATTTGCATCGTTGCAATTTTCCTCACCAATTTATCAGAGGTATCTACTGGTCGGTTTCTTCCTTCCTGGCACGGCACTGAAGCAAACCTCCCATGCTAATTATCCTCTAGAAATCTTCATGCGGGGATGGATAGAAGTAGCCCCAGATAACGGCACATATTTTGCTGGCTTTTTCATGGTTGGTCTAAGCAGTTGCGTGGTGGGCGGCTTCACACAATGGTGCGCTTTCACAACCGGTAGTCATCGGGTTCGGCCGGTTCAGCTAATATGATCGCCTAGGCTTTACTACTATAAAACTATTCCACCCACTGTTATAGCCTTGCACAAGATTCTTTTAGATAAAGTCATTGGGCAAGTGGCATCGGAGTTATTAAAGAATGCACAGCTAACAGGCTGCTAGGGCATCACACGACTTCTTCGCCACAAACGACAAAGCCTCGCTTCTGAACCGGTCCGCTGCCAATCATTGCTACTCAGCAGTGGAATCCTGCTAACGCAACCTCTAGATTCACTCAAGATATGGCGCTTCTCACGGTAGAGCTACCGTGGGCCCTGTTTGTAACAGGGTACTGTAAGTATATCTGCAAGGCTACAATGAGTCAGTCACAGAGGGCCCTAACAGTGAAAACAGTTGGTGGTTTCATGATAATTAAGGCTATCGTTGTCGCTATCGGGATGAAATATACCGCACCCGTCATCATTGTCAGCTTCGTATTATTCTACCTACTCGGCGTTTACTATCTACGTACATCCCGGCAAATTCGATTCCTCGACCTTGAAGCGCGAGCGCCGTTGTTTGCAGAGTTCATAGAGACTGCTTCTGGAGTCGAGCACATTCGAGCTTTTGGATGGCAGAAGCAGGTCATGTCCAGAGCCCACAAAGCCCTTGACCATTCTCAGAGGCCATTCTACTATATGTATGCCATTCAGCGATGGTTGCTCTTGAGTCTGGACCTCTTAACTCTCGTCTTATCTCTCGCTGTTGTTCTTGTTGCGCTTTATGCGAAAGGTAGCTTCTCACAACCTGGCTTTGCGTTGAGCTTGTTCATGGCCATTCAGATCAACAGTGCTTTGACGGGTGTGATCAATAGTTTTGCCGCTGTGGAAACCGCGCTCGGCGCCGTCTCGCGACTCCGCATATTCGCCAATACTACACCCCAAGAAGAATCACCAGATAATGTTGTGGAACTTCCGAAAAGCTGGCCAGATTGCGGTGAGGTCATTTTTGATAGTGTAACGGCAAAGTACGAGTAAGTAGAGAGTTTATGTGGTGCTCCTTCAGCCTCAGCCGAGTGTTAAGCTAAAATGACATTTTGCAGCTTCTCAAAGGCTTCTCGGGCGGCTCTTGATGACGTGTCTATTAACATTTCTGCTGGAGAGACTGTTTGCGTTGTTGGGCGCACAGGAAGGTACGTTGCAATGGCAAACAACATTATTGCTATGATCGCTGACTCGCAAATTTTCAACTTTGTTTAGTGGCAAAAGTACTCTAGTTCTGACCTTGCTGAAGTTTCTGGAATACACTGGGTCCGTGACTATTGATAACATTGATATCTCCCAAGTACCGCACGACGAGCTGAGAAGCCGCATCACGACCGTCTCTCAAGAACCCGTCGTACTGCAAGGTTCGCTTCGCGACAATCTGCTACCGTACGATGGACAGCAGGATGGTGCTATCGATGACGCTGCTCTGGAAGACGTTTTGAGACAAATATGCCTTTTCGAGCACGTTGCGGCAAAAGGCGGCCTCGATGCTCCCTACACAGACATGGGCTTCTCACATGGCCAAGCGCAGCTCTGTGCCATTGGGCGTGCGATCCTCCACAACACGCATGCTGGTACCAAAATAGTGCTCATGGATGAGCCTACGAGCAATGTCGACGTGGAGACTGATGCTATAATCCAGAGCCTGATTGGGGGATCTTTTGGAAAATCGACGGTTATAGTCATTTCGCACCGAGCCGAGGCTATTCAGAACGTCGACGTGACCTTGGAAGTATCCGACGGAAAGGTCACTCGAGTAGTGGACTAGAAGGCACGATAGACGTGTTCAAAATTAACAATTCGATTGAATGAAGAGAGAAATTATCTACATGCTGTAGTGTTTCGCCGTGTCCAAACGCCGTGATGCCGGGCCATGCTAATCTCCTTCTCTTCTTGCCTTTGTCCATATAAAACAAAACTTCCTATAAATCATTCTGCTTTGGTGGAAGAATAATATCGTAATCTTTTTCGTCGACGTACTCAGCAATCTTTTCAAAGTTGCGGCACTTGTGGTAAACGTTAAAGTCGAGTTTGTGGCCAAGTAGACGCTCAGGTGTGCGTTCGACGAGCATTGGCGTCACATCTGAATTGCACATTAAGGCCAACCTCAGTGTCTCTATACAGTGGTCGACATGCATGCGCACTGCAACCGGGCTGCCTGTCAAGACATCTGGATACACATCCCCCCAAGACTTGTCAAACTTTTCTAGAGGCCATGTGAACTGGCGGATTAGATTCTGCGCGAGGAAGCAGCGCTATGTCAGCAACCTTTGGTTCTACTAGTGCGTGGTGCAAGTTTGGCACCGGATATAAAAAACATACCAGACAGTGAAGTTGATGGAAGACTTCGGCTTCTGCTGCATATGTCGGGTGGGCAGGGTCGCTTCCAGTGACGGGGACATATTGGCCCTCGTCAACTCGGTTTAATTCAGATATTCGAGCACTGTCTACCCCAATGAATGTGTCTGTTCAAAGCATAAACAGTTAGCAGAGTCCAACTCAACACCGGAGAGCCAACTAACGGTTCCACAGTTTATCCCAGGCTTTTTCTCGTTCGAACGTCGGCGGCCCGCGGTATATGGTAGAGTGATTAAAGTAATTGACAAAGTCCCCGTCCCAAAATTCGACTACATCCCAAAGAGGAGCTAAGAGCGACCTAGGTTAGCTCATGCTGCTGTTGGAAGGCTCAAAGAGAAGACTCACAATACGTCGACACATGCTTAGCACTTTCTAGTTGCGTCGGCTTTCTGTGAAACAGCACCGATGTGGCTAGTGCGCCCATGGAGATTATGAAAATGCTGAGATTGATAAAGAGAAGCGTTCGCACGCGTTTCTCTGAGACTCGGCACAGTTGCGTCTCGCGCCTCGTGGCGTCCTCGTCGTTTTTCGCCTCATTGGACGAGCTACGCTCCAAGCGCTTGTAATATAAACCGTCCTGTGCCATGCTCAATGGCTTTCCTCGTCGGCGAGTCTGCACATATTCCGGCGCATCAGGAAATGTTCAGAATCCGGCCGGCGGAACGCGTATGGCAGGCCTCGGGTTGACCGGCAGCAAGAAATTATTTTACATATAGGTAGGCGTTTCATACCCATGATAACTCCCCTTCATTAGTCACTCTGACGCCTCTCTCCACAGAACCCCAGCCAGGCTACCCACGCACTCCTGAGACATTCTGGAAGAGCGCTAAAGCCACAGAGTTGGCAATGTTAAGTGCCGGCCCCCCTCCTGCGACAAGTCGGTAGCGGTCAGCCAGGCTATTTATTGAACTAGCGTCGCAACAGCCGGCCGCCTCGTTTCCATCACACCTCCATCGCGAAACTCAAAAAATCATTTCTTGAAACAGAAATCGGGAAAAGATGCAGCTAACAACGACCGTCCTCAGCGCCATTGCGCTATTTTTGGCAGCGCCTGCTTTTGCCGCTCCTGGTGAGTCGCCCTAGAAGTCTTGTCCTTATACGGCTCACTTCCTTTACTGACTTTGGTTGACCCCAGCGCCGGTTCGCTACGCTGCCACGTTAGAAGCCGGAAACCACCGCTCCCCTGCCTACTCTGAGGAGGTGAATGCCGCAGATGCGGCCTCTATCCTTGGCTAACAAGCTTTCAATTTTTGGAGGGTGGCGGAGATGGTCTACTTGGCCTCACTCAGAAAGCGAACTGAGTCAGGCTTTTGTCGCATATTTGAATATTTGAGCGCGTCGGCAACCGCACGGAAGAAGCTACAGTCTATAGAAGAAGGTAAAAACTTACCATCATGTCACATTATGCTGACGGTGTATCACCTAACATTAGAATGGGCAAAAGACGAATAGCAATGTCAGATCGTTTGATACCCTTGCCTCAACGGCCATGTAGCTCCCACTAGATTGCATATGGTTCATGTAGCCACATGCTGACGTATAAATCCCGAAACGTCACCGTCAACATTCTTTTGCCCACTAGTCTATGGATCCCACAAAATAATTTCGCAAAGGGAAAACTACAACTTACCCATTAATACGAGGTCGCTTTAATTCCACACCCTTTAGCTACATCCGGGCTTCTCTCCGCGGCGCCGCGGCTATCCCACCATGGGCCAAGTTTTCGACGGAAAAAGGAGAACAGCGGCAGTTTTCCCAATGTTATTATGTAAGGCAGGAGAACAGCTGTTGAGAGATCTGACCATGGATTTGTCGCTAATAACCGGAATATAGAGCCGCCAGTGAGGCTAACCGAGAGGCAAGGCCCTTCTTCCTTCCCATCAGCAGCAGATTCTTTAAACCTATCCAAATTTTGTTTTGACCCAGCGCAAGCGTGGCCTCTATTGCTGCATCGCAGGCAAGTAACATGTCACACCTAATAGTCCTACTTTATCTTTGAGTCGTTGCACATGCCTAGTTCGTCCTAGCAACTGCGCTACGGCTTGAGTGGATGGGGGGTGTACTTTGGACCTTCTCGGTACCGCTTACCACGGCTGCTTCGAAACAACACTTCTTAGTAATATTGACATATTGTCAAAGTGTATTTGTCCAACGAGAGGCCAGTAACTTGTATTTATGTCATTTGAGTACCAGCTTTGTACCATTTTCCATGTATATAGTGCGCCTCTCAATGCTCTGCACAGGTCGCAGTACGGAATAAACTAGATACCATCCAGGCACGTTGCTTTGTGTGCGAGATGCGAGAGGATCTCCGCAATACCAGCAATATAGGCGGCGCTAGGTGGCGCCAGGTGCCGATAAGTACCTGCATAGGACTGAAAATGTACCGGTCCGGGGGCTGTACTGGCAGTTACAAAGTAGGCACATGCGGCTAGGCAGTTGTCGCACAGCCTTTGCCAATCCAGGAACAAAGTTTGAGTTGCCTTAGGAATATGTCTACCCCATTTGCTGAGTGCGGGGATCAACGCTAGGTAACTGCCCATACATTATTACTACCCTACCTTACGCCATCACCATAGCTAGCCTAGCTATTAAGCGGCACATCACGCCCGTATCTCCCAAACTTCGCTCCTACACCTTCTCGTCACAGAATAGGATCAGCATGTTCCACTGATAGTCACGTTATCTTGAGGTGCCCTTCTCCTTCTTACGACATCAGCAGCGCGATACAGGTCCTGCAGGCAAGGCAAAGGGCCAACGAAGCACGTGGTTAATCCAACCGTCTCGCCTAGGCTTCCTGTGTCATTTCTTTAGCCCCATTGCAGCCTCAAGCCCCCTGTCAACAACTGGTGCGCGTCTCTCCTCTACAGGCACTGTTGAATCACACCTTTTTACTTGTTACTACTTGGCTCCATGCCTCTGCAGTGACTATGGCAGATCAGGCTATGATGCTAGACGAAGCACTAGCGGCGCTTGGTGATGAATCATCCTACTTAAACTTTTCCTCCCAGCAGGCTATTATGATGCGTATTGCCGCCCTTTTAGCTATTTTGCTAGCGCCGATACAAATTTGGAGGACGTCTCAAAACCCAACTACCATCTGCATCTCACCTTTGTTCTGGGTCAAGTTTGTGCGTGCTTTGTTATGCCCTCATACACTGCGTTCCAATTTGTCACATGAGGCGTTCTACCATATATATGTACACTTGGGCTAACAATGTCATATTCTTGATAGGTCTTCACTACCGGCATGGTTGGCGCCGAAATTGCTAGCTTTAATGCACGGACTAGTTTGCCGGAATTCCGCTCGGATACTGCTGTGGCTTCAGCAACACTTGCCTCTGTTGCAGCCTTTACCATCGCAGCTGTCATTCTTTATAATCACCTCCATTCGTTTCAAGCATGCTCGGTGGCAAGTTTATATCTCTCTGCATCATTAGTTTTCGATATGGTCAGAGGGCAGATCTTCACAAGCACTGATGAAGTGCCGGGTTTTACCCGACTCTCCAAGTATGTTGCTGTAAGCAAGTTTATTCTGATCTTGCTTGAAGAATTTCCCAAGCAAAGTCTGATTGTAAATGACAATCTACGAGAGACTGTTGATCCGGAGAAGCTGAGGGGATTCTGGAATCGTGCCTTATTTGTGTGGTTAAAGAGCGTCGTGTTTACTGGATATTACAACATCAAAACCTACGATGACTTCCCCGATTTGCCACCTGACTGTTCTTCCAGGCAGATTAGTGGTGATTTTGGGAAAAAGTGGCATGCCGGTAAGGTCAACTTTACTGAGATACTTTGTAGTCTTGTGTCACGCTAACTCCATTTACATTTTCAAGCGAACAAATCGTCCAAATATGCCTTGGTGTATGTTTGTTATCGCGCCTATTTTTGGCAGCTTACCGTCATATTTGTCCCTCGCCTACTGGCGTCTATATTTACGATGCTTCGCCCGTTGCTTTTACAACGAATTGTGACTTTCGTTGGTCAAGACACTCCATCCGATGAAAGAAGTGGCCTTGTCAGGTCCCTTATTCTTCTAGGCCTTGGCTCTGCGGTAAGTGAGCTCCAAACATCCGCGGAGACAATTATTTAATGCAGTTCACAGCTGTCTCGCGCGTCTGCGACCCATATGCAGAACCAGTTTTCTGCGAAGCTTCGCTCTGCTCTGATCATGGAAATTTTTAAGAAGTCGTTAATGCTTCCACACGAAAGTGCAAAAGAATCAGCCGCCATCTCTCTCATTAGTACCGATATTGACGATATCGCCGAAGGCATCGCGAACACTTTTGATATCGTCGTTGGTGTGATTGAAGCCTGCGCCGGAGTTTATCTGCTGACAAATTTCGTCCAAAAGGCGGCTTGGATAGCCTTTTGGATGATTATTCGTAAGTATGGCCAAACCAAACAGCTATGAAAAGGCTTCCCTAAGGCTTTCTCTAACGTTATTTCCTTCCGTCTTTCAGTCGCTATAATACTTGCCATTGGCTTAGGCAGATATATAGTCCGTGTCCGGTCAGCTATGAACAAGGAAACGGAAGCCCGAGTTGCTAAAGCTTCTGCTGCATTAACACAAATTAAGTCTTTGAAAATGATGGGCTTAAAGTCTGAAAGCTCAAGCTACATTCATTCTCTTCGCGCCACAGAGATTAAGGAGCTCAAGAAGCTCCGCTACCGCCAAATGTATCTCACCGTATCCAGTAGGTGATATTTGGTACCGTTTTGACTTGTTGCCAGGAGCTAACTGTTTTTGTTCTCGTCTTCTCATAGTTGTCTTCATCGATATTGTGTCCCCGATATTAGTCATTGGGGCTGCTCTCTTTTCTACGACGTGGAACGGAACGTTATCTCCTCATCGTACGTTCCCAACTATACTCATCATGTGTATCATTACACACCCCTTGATGAAAGTAATGGGCGGTTATGGAGTAATTTCTTCAACTACTGCATGTTTCTTGCGTGTTCAAGAATATCTCCTCGCACCTGAAGTCTCAGAACTGCGTATCGTTGGTAGAAATAGAGACCGATCGGAAACTGTTCCTCAATCGCCTGAGAAAGTTGGAGCTCAGTTTCACCCCAATTTGGCAGAATCCAGCCGAAATGTGACGTCACAGTTTGACGTGGTGCTGTCAGATACCTCTGTAGGTACAACTATGGAAGGTAGGCAGCTTTTACACAACCTCTCCATGTCATTCCGAAAGTCCAGCTTTACAATCGTTTTGGGCCCAACTGGCTCAGGAAAAACAACGTTTTTACGTACTCTCCTAGGAGAAACTTTTGTCTCGTCTGGCTCAGTTACAATTGGGCAAGAACAAATTGCCTACTGCGGACAAACCCCTTGGATTCGAAAAGCGTCAATCCGGGACAACATTATTGCAGAACGCCCTTACGACCCGGTGTGGTATGAGGTTGTCACTAACGCATGTTTGCTTAATACGGATTTACAACGTTTCCCTTTAGGAGATCGTTCCCCAGCTGGCGATAATGGCAACAACCTTAGTGGCGGACAGAAGCACCGAGTGGTAGGCAAAAGTTAGTGTTGAAAGAAGGCCAAATTCTGACGTTCTGCTGTATAGGCACTTGCACGAGCACTCTTTTCTCGATCACCAATCATTATTCTCGATGATATTCTGAGTGCCCTTGATGCTGCAACAGCCTCTGCATTGTTTTCAAGGGTATTTGGTGAAAAGGGTGTAATAAGACGCTCCTCATCGACTGTCTTCTTCGCCACTCATTCGACGGACTATCTTCAAGCTGCGGATCAGGTAGTCATCATCGATAAGCACGGTAATGCTACAGCACGACGTGGATTGAATCGTTCTAGTCTTGCTCGAGCGTTCCTGGATGAGTTGAGCCAGAACAATACTGATATTCGAAACGAAAACGGCCTCTCAGACGTTAGCCATGGCTTAAGCAGTCATTCTCCCGGGCCTGAAGAGCCACGTGTAAGAGAAACGAGCGGCTGGGTAATATACAGTTATTATTTTGCCCCGGTTTCCAAGCTACTTCTCGTTGCATGGTTTTGTGCAATTGTGTCGACTAATTTGTCGGAAATGGCTCCAGGTATGTTTCTCCGACAAATAATTCTGACACAGTGCTAAGTATGTCGAAGACTTCTATGTGCGAATATGGATGGAAGTTGCTCCAAATGATACAAGTCACTTTCCTGGACTCCTTGTAGCCGGGTTGAGCAGCTGTGTTTTCGGTTTACTCCAACTAGTGTATGTGGATTTGTCGATTCTCCATTCAGCAGCTTCTAATCGAGTTCAAAAGACTTATACATCAATACATCATCCCACGCGCCGTGGAAGCTTTGCACAATAAGCTTGTTGACTATGTGTTTGGGTAGGTTAGCTTTATGCTGCTCTTTTACTGGTGTCGCTTAATTAAGGTTTTTGCAGGGCATCCCTCCACGTCTTGACATCTGGATCACATGCGGCTATCTTGAACAAGTAAGTGGTGGCTTATCTCAGCAGCAAATGGCTGTTAACGTGAAATTGCAGATTCAGTCAAGATATTTCTCTAGCGACGGTCGAATTACCTTTCAAATTCCTTGTGACAATATATCGTACGTCGGGATTTGCCATTGCCTTGCTTCTCCACAATAGCTCACATATTCGCAGTCGGTACCTTCATCATCTTGAAGAGCATCATCGTGGCAATGACCATGAAATATGCTGGACCCCTTGTTCTCGGAAGTATGATGCTTTTTTTGCTCACTGCAAAGTACTACTTGCGCATAACGCGGCGAGTTCGCTTTCTTGATCTCGAGGCCAGATCGCCGTTACTCGCCGAGTTCACTGAAGCTGCAATGGGCCTGGAGCATATCCGAGCATACAGATGGCAACCGCGTGTTATATCAAGAGCCTTTGATGCTCTTGACCATTCACAAAAGCCATTTTACCACATGCAGACTATGCAGCGCTGGCTAGCGTTTAGCGTTGAGTTGCTCACCGTTCTTTTAACCTTGTCAGTCGTGGCTGTTGCAATTTATTCGTCTGAGAGCGTCTCTGAGTCAAGTCTCGGCCACTGTTCGGTGCTCATGATCACTCTCAATAAAACGCTCATCAATCTTGTTGAGCGATTTGCAGCACTTGAGACCGCGTCTGGCGCCGTTTCCCGCATCCGTGATCTTGATATAACAACGCCGCAGGAAAGGATATCTGGAGACGCGGTGGAAGTTCGAGAGAGCTGGCCAGAGGTAGGAGAGATTGTGTTTGCGAATGTTACTGCAAGATATAAGTAAGTCTAAACGTATCATCTTCTAAAATATCACTAATTCAAGGTTTAGTCCGGTTGAAAGGACTCGTCTTGCCCTCGATAATGTTTCGCTCAGAATATGTGCTGGAGAGACTGTTGGTGTAATTGGCCGCACTGGAAGGTACGCACGCAAATTTGTACGAGCGCCAATGACCGGTAACTAATCTTAATTGTGTGTGATAGTGGCAAGAGCTCAATGCTTCTGACACTATTAAACTTTCTGGAGCATTCTGGATCTATCACCATTGACGGTGTTAATGTATCCCGAGTGCCCCATGAAGTGCTGCGAGATCGTATTACCACAGTTCCGCAAGAACCGGTGGAACTTCCTGGTACAGTTCGCGATAACCTGATGCCCTACAAAGGCGAGCAAGATGAGCCCACACTTCACGACGGTCTGATCGATGACGTTCTTGGGCAGATACGCCTGCTTGATTACGTGAACGCAAGGGGGGGCGTTGATCGTCCTTATGCTGATATGGGTTTCTCGCACGGACAACAGCAGCTCATTTCTATTGGGCGAGCAATGTTGCACCACATGTACAAGGAGACAAAGATTATTCTCATGGATGAGCCCACCAGCAACATGGACAACGCCACGGATGCAATCATCCAGGACCTCATCCGCGATGAGTTTATCGGATGCACAGTCATGGTGATTACGCACCGCAAAGAAACAATCCGCGATGCCAACATGTTTGTGGAGTTTTCTAATGGGCGGATTGTGAAAGTTGAGGAGCAGCGTCAGATGCGAGAGACGAGTTTGACGCCGTCATTTACCACCACTAGCTCCATGTCATCTTACTCCAGATCGTCGTACTCCAGGTCTTCTAACCCTTTCGCTCGCTACTGATTTCTTGTTTATAATTTGCAGTGTATATACAACAGAATGTAAATAGTCTTTTTGTTTTGGGCATATGATTTAGTCTGCTTACTTTTGATTTGAACAAGTGTGCTTTTGTGAATATCGTGTGCAAATGGTTTTGTTTGTAAGTTGACGAATGATGATTCAATGCCGGGGGTAGTTGGTGAGCCATCAAGGCCTTCGTGGCCATGTCAAGGGCCGGGTGCATGAAGCCGGTGCGATACCATTGTCGCTGCTGAAAGGGTTTTCGGGATGCCTTGAACTGATTGCGAGCATGGTTCTTAAGTCGCTGTTTTAAATAAACATTATGGACGGTATTATACTTATCCTTACTACTAATCTCGTATTCCACTGTGGCCATCGCTTTTGGTAACACTGCCGAACCGCTAGCGCTAGTTTATCGAAGTGCAGGCAACTAAATTTTAGGCTAGTTATTGTCAGCCCTGCCACGACGAGCGCACAAAAGACGCCTGGGCTCCTTGTCGAAAAAAGTTGTATTGTTTTTCAGCCTTTGCAATATGCCGAGCGGAATAAACGCAAAGTGAGTTCCTCCGTTGCCTGAGAAGGATCAACCGCCCCCGCATTTGCGAAGCATGTGAGAGTCCGCAGTTCCTCATTTGGTAGTCATTTGGCACATTCCATTGGTAGTTTCGGCAAATCGTGAAATGCGGGGTGGAGGGTCGGTCAGAAGCCTGTCACAACGTGGAACGTGGGAAATAGAACGGGCTCCGGTGTAAGACGGGATAGTGTTGCCTTTCGGCTTTTGCTCTTCATTTATTTCCCATTCTTTTCATATAACTACCACGACTTGACCCGGACCTTATTTGTTGGAAGACCTCCCTCACGGTTAACATGACTGATTAGAACACCTCGGCAAGCAACCACTTTGCCTTATTTGATGGTTTCGACCTTGGGAAGTTAACATTTTCAAACCAACAACAATCACGAGTTTCCCTACTCCAAGGAAAGCCCCAACACGATGGCTAGCACTGGAAACCCCAAAGACTCGATGAAGTCGACCTGGCGCCTAGGCGACCGCACGAAATGGACGGCATACCACTGGGTCATCGAGCTCTTCCAGGCACACCCCATCGACCTCGACAAACCAATACCAAAGCACTCGAAGCAAGAAAAGGTGCCATACATGCCACAGATTCCACAACACATCTGGATTCTCTTCCACGCATCTCTCCCACTCGTCTTGCATCAACTCTTCCTGTCGATAACTAGATTCCGCAGTCTGCATCCCATAGCCGTCTTCATTCACTACTTGACGTTTTTCAACCTCGTCGTCGTTCGTGAAGTCCAGGTTCTTCGTCGACTGGGCCACAAGCATGGCTTTCTTGATGGCGACGTGCATGATCGCGATGGCGTTCCAGACGTGGGTGTCGCCAAAATCGTCTGGTCCATCTTCAAGACGACCGGCTCCCGCATTATACTAGCCATTTTCCTCACATACCAGCCTAGCGCCTCTCCACTAGCAGTTCTGTCAGACTGGAAAATATGGCCACGGCTCGCGCTTGAAATCGGCTGCTACGGCCTCGCCGTCGACTTTTTCTTCTACTGGTACCACCGGGCCGCGCATGAGATTCCCTTTCTATGGAAATACCACCGCACACATCACTTAACCAAGCACCCAAACCCTTTACTTTCCGCATACGCAGACCATGAGCAGGAAGTTATCGAAATGGTAGGCGTGCCGTTCCTAGCGTATATGACGCTCCGCCTCATTGGGCTCCCGATGAGCTTCTACGAGTGGTACATTGTGCACCAGTACATTGTGTACCTCGAAGTCTGGGGCCACAGCGGCATTCGGGTGTACATCTCGGCGCCGACGCCGTTTTACTGGATTTTGCGCAAGTTTAACGCTGAGATTGCCATTGAGGACCATGACTTGCACCACCGGTATGGATGGCGGAAGGCTGCCAATTATGGCAAGCAGAGTATGCTTTGGGATCGTGTGTTTGGGTCGAAACGGGGAAGGATTGAGCTGGTTGATGATAATATCGACTATGTGAATACGGCTTACATGCCTATTATGTGAGGTTTTGTATTTTGGTTGGGTGGGATTAGGAAAATGGCAATATAGCTGATTAGGGTTGCTGGCGTTGACCGTTTTGCTCGCCTTATAGTATTATGATACAGTAATTTCCGTCCAAAAGATACATAAATAGAAGGATCCCATCAAAGTACAAAATTTATAATTTGTATTGTATTGCGTAGTTGCCCTATTTAGCAATCGACTATCCCACTTACACCATCTTGCTACTAATGGAGCGCCTGCATAGAGACAGCCGAATACGCAAGTGGGTCCACACATCACCGGCGCTAACAAATTCCCGTCTCGCATCACGACCCTCCCCGCGTCGACATCTTCCTCAAACAACCACAACATCCCGCTTCACGGCGCACGCTGCACGACCTGCGGGAAAGCATAGTTTGCCGTCTCTCTTTAAGCCTGCAAATATCATTAGTCAATCTCCTCTCTTCCATAACCCTTTGCGACGCCGTTCAAATCCGTGCCGAAAAGTCGCCACACACCATCAACGTTTCGCGAAACCGCTCCTCGCCTACAATCGAAGCGCATGGACGATTAAAGTGTATATCCGACTAATATCCGCTTAAACATACCTTACAAAATACCTAAATCGCCACGCGACGCCGCCATCGAGGCTGTCCAGCGATAGAAATACCAGCTACAATGTTTTGCCTACGGAGGTTAGCCCACCCCCATCACCTCAAAACACATCTCCCACGATATGCTAACTTCATCCCAGCTGGCTCCCCCTCCTCTTCATCCCTACCAACGCCTCGCCCGCCTTCATCTTCCTCTTCTTCGTATGCACCTACTTCCTGCACCGCCCCTGCGTCTACTGCAGCATCCTCCTCATCATCCTCTTCCTCACAAGCTGCAACTGGTCCGACCGATGCTTCTTCGACTTTAGCAGCAACTGGTTCCTGCCGCGCCCGTCGACGACTTCAACAACAATGGAAACAATGGGTTCCTGCCCCAACGATACTGCAGCCTTGTACAGCAACGCTTCGTCGTCATCATTATCATCAGCAGCAGCAATGGCTGACGGCGTCAACGAGACGATGCTATATATGCTCAACTCGACTGCAAAGGGCCTTGTCGGGGCTGCGGCGGATAAATACGCGCTGGGGAGTATGCGACCTGAGTGGACGGGGTTGGGCCTTGGTTGGTTGAGGGATTTGCTTGGCCAGAGGGAGTGGCGGATTGAGTGTATGGATTTGTATATTCGTCTGTAAATATGCTGCAGATTGGGGGTTGCGCATTCTGGGTGTGCTTTTTTCTGCTTTTCCTACTCTCATGACAGCGGGCGTTAATATATAGAATACAGCACATGACACACGTGTTTGTTTGAATCGTTAGACACGCATTGGTCGCAGAATTACATAGCGCATTTGGAAACTTGGCATTAATACGAGCAAACAATTTCACAAGCAATGGCTTATAATAGTACAGTTTTTGTTTGAACATTTCATGTCTGGTATTGAACAATCATGGCTACTTACATTATGGTATTCTTTACTTCATTGCATCCATAAAACACAAAAGGGATCCATCCTTGCTCCCGTCCAAATTACAGCTCGCTCCTCTCGGCTTCAGCCTCGACGACCTCTACCAGTTCCTCCACATGATCTTCTGCATAGTCCGCACTTTCAGCATCAGCCGTAGCAGTAGGCATATACGTTTCCGTAACTGTAACAGTAGTTGTTGCCGCAGCACAAGAAGCCTTTACCGATTCAAGCTCCATCGTACACGATGCACAAGGATCAACACCACGCTCCGTCCCAGACGCAACGGAATCAGCCGAGTAAGTCGCGCCAGCACCCGTCTCAACAGTGTCCTTAACAACACCATGCTGAGAAGGCTGCTCAGGCCCGCCACGTACAGCGAGCATCATAACCAGCAATCCCATCACACCAATCATCACATTCTTTCTATCCTGGAACAGCACCTTGACAGCAGTCATGACCAGCTCAGGCAGCGACGCGCTCTTATACGCCTGTCGCCTCGACTCACGCCTCTCCATGGCCTCTACTGTAGGAGAAGGCGGAGTCTCCTGAGCCAGAAAATCCTCTGTCCTTGGTCCCTCCTTTGTCGCCGGCACCTCTTCATCAGCTTGTCTCGGCTCAGATTCTCCGTAAATCTCACGCAGCCGCTCCTCATCCGTTGTACGTCGTTCGTTGTAAACAGGTGTAGTGTCAAATGCGGGATCATCATCCTCAGTGGCGGCGGCAGCAGAAGCAGAGAGACGACTATTATGGCCCTGGCTATATCGCTGCTGTGTAGCCGGTTCATCCATGTGGTTCGACGCAGCCATCTCAGCCTCAATAGCCTCTCTCTCCTGCTCATTAGCAATACGCTCAAGCTCATCAAGCACAGCAGGGTCAATGATGGGCTCAATCTCCGCGTCCACCCTCTCCATTTCCTTCCAGCAGGCATCCCACGCACCAGCCTTCATAAGGCCATTGCTGGCGTATACCTTTGTGCGAAACACTTTGCCTTCGCCAAGTGTATCGTAGCGAATCTCGCACTGACACGTGTTGCACCAGTGTTTCTTTTCCATTTCAGCAGGCTTGTTTTCGTCATACTCGTCGTCGTCGTCGCTCTCAACGTCCTCGGCGAGCGACATCTCATTTGCAGGGCCCAAGTAATGGCCGCATTCCAAGATTCGCGCTCGGCGTCGAAGGGGTAGCTCCATTGCTTCGAGCAGCCGCTCCTCCAGTACTTCAAAGTCGCTTTGCGGATGGGGCAGCAACACTCCTCGGTCGGAAACAGTATCTCCAATACGATCCTGCAGCCCCCGCCACGCCTCCCGTAGGCCTTTCCCGGCTTCGCTGAGCTGAGTTGGTCGGACATTGTCCAGTAAATCTCCCCACGGCCACCTCAGGGGAAGCAGCGTAACGTGCAGCAGCACCAGCGGCGGGGTGTGTCTCTTGAACCGTGTCGGCGTCTTTTTCGGGGACATCTGTGCAGAGACATTCGGCGAGCCCATTCTGGAGTTGCTCTGTCTGGGAGTTCCGCGCTTGGAGCGGTTCGAGCCCACTGCCGAACCAGGCGGCGAGTGCATCTGTGCTCCCCAGACTGTAGACGGCGAGCGAAAGGTTGGACGAGGCGTCTCCCGAACAGCGGGCACAAAGTCACCTTGCGTTTCATAGGCCTGGATGTCTGAGATGCGCGTACCAGTCGTTCTTCGGGAGTACGACTCCTCGGCTTTGTGTTGCTGCTGCTGTTGTTGCTGACCTTCTGGCACAGAACCCATGGAGCTACGAGGACTGTCGTCGCTAAACACATCATCCTCGTTCTCGTGGTGCGAGCTGCTGTCACCGGCAGAGCAGCCGCCGCCCATCTTCTCTGAGCCTTCCGTCGAGGGTCTGCCGCCAGATGCACCTCCATATGAATCACGCTGACTCTGGGCATAGTTGGAGCTTCTTCGGCGGCTAGAGCGGCGTCTGTCACTAGTAAACGACGCACTCGACATGGCCGACCCGCGCCGCGATGCCGACTCGTCATCGCCTTCTATGCTCTCCATGATTTCCGGCACGGTATCATCTACCTCCTCTTCCTCAGCATGTTGCTCGTCCTCGCCGTCATGCTGTTCGTCGTCTTGGTCAACGTGTATATCCACCACGCGAGTCGGCGCGAGAGGAGCAGGCGCAAGGCCCGACTCTTCAATTTCGGACGACACGATTAACGGCTCGGATCCGTCATCCATCGAGCCAGTCGAATGCGCCGTATCGTCAAGGTGAATCTCAAAGTTGAGCTCGTCTCGTCGGGTGCGCCGTCTTGACATCGGGCGGTGGTGTATTTTGTGTTGCGTAGGTTGTACTTTGTATAAGCGGTGAGCAAAGCAGGCACGAAGAACAAAAAGAGGGCAGAGCGCTATGCGTGCAGGTATATACAAAAAACCAATTATAGCTAAACAGCAAGAGGTGTAAATGTGAAAATAAAAAAAAGGAGGAGGTTAAATTGTCACCAACGCGGCGCGAAATGACAGGAGAGACAATGTGTTGGCTTGGGCGCTTAATGGGCTTAGATGGGTTGGCCCTTTGTTTACATTGGTTGCTGTGCCAATTGGGGGGTGATGGACTGTGCGTTTTGATTGGCGCCAATGCGGAAATGTAGCTGGTGATCCCGTGCTGCAGAATCAAAACAATGCCCGTAAAAACGACGCAACGAAAAAGAAGTGGTTTTTTTCTCTTCATTTTGAACTCGAAATATGTTTCTCATGGGCTTTTGATCTATTTTGGGTTCGTCCCGTGAAAAGTGTAATTTAGCTCCCGCTGGGTGGAAACTAAGGAATGCGGAGCATGGCAAAGCGGACAATGGTATTGTTTAACAGTAAGGAATGTACTGCCTTCTGATTTCCATTTGACTTGGAAATTATCAAGCGCGGCCAATCAATGAACAAATTGTTGAGAGTGGGATTTCTTAGGAGGTCATTACTGTAGAATTGAGTATCCGGCATGGCCTAATCTATGGCCGTTAACTTTAGTTGTTCAAGTGTAGGGTAGCCACAACATCACTCCTAGCCGTTGAGTGTGCATTATTAATGCCGCATTCTAGCAGTGACACCAAAATCGCCATTGGATCCTACATCATCCCATTGCAGTATCGCCCGGTCGAGAAACAATAAAAAAGATTCTGCGTACTCGCTAAAGTAAACCTTTCCCTCCACCATTTCATCTCAAGCAAAACTTACCCCGTCACACCACGCGACCAACGCCAGCGTTACACCGTACCTCGTTAAAGTCGCACATGAGCTAGCGTAGCATTCAAGCCCCAGAGCATCCTCTAGCTCTTCCTCTGACACAGTAAAATCTATAACATTACAAAAAAGAGAGACATTGTGTTTCAACTTTCTCATACGACGCTAGGGCAAACTTTTTTTTTTAGATAGCCTAAACAGTTGGAGAATATCCCGATTGGAATCTTTCCCTGCACCTACATGTTTGCAAATCACAAGGTGATCGTCATCAGATGATACGGGGCGGGGAATGCAGATAAACCACCCAACCCGTTGACAGGTTTCCGAATACTACGTAAATGCAGATGATCATCCGTGCAGCCTTGTGGGAACCCAGCACATATCCGGGAGATGGTCCCGTTTTGTCTCACTGCTTTACGATCGGCTTTGGGTTTCACTTGAGACATCAGATTCACTTTATACGTGGTACCGTAGAGAAACATAGTTTTTAAATGTCGGACTCGCTTACGTCGAAGTCTTGACTACTTCATCTCTCAGTCATCTCGTTACTTGATCTATTTGCAAAATAGTTTTGGAAAAAAAAAAGTTGGTAGAATAGACGTATAGTCTGTAATTTTTATTACATGAATGTTTTTAGCTGTATGTAGCAATGCATCGCCGTCTAAATGGTGATGGCACCATGCTTCGTTCCGTTCATATCCCGTAATTGTATATAAAGTTTGCGATCCGTGCCTCTCAGTACCTACCCATCCTTCAGCGGGAAAAAGGAAACGGTGCAAAGCCTCCTACTAGACTAGTTTCAAGTTGTTCGTTACAGCCAGAAAGACACCGTCCTGGGCCCGCCGTGGCTCAAGACGTACAGAGTCGACACCATCATGCACATGCTCCTCCTCCACCCAAGCAGCCCTGACGAGGCGCTTACAGGTCCTCGCAGTAGTCGGTGGTGACGGTGACGGTGGTGGTCTTGGTGGGAGTGGCACCGGTCTTGGTGGTGGCAGTGATACCCCAGCAAGAGCAGGCAGAGGCGTATTCGCCGTCCTTGTCGCAGGAAGAAGCGTAGGCAGGGACAGCAGTGGGAGACTCAGTGGCGGCACGGACTTCGAGGCCCTCGGCGCGCTTGAACTTGGCAGGCTCCTCGGGGTCAACAGTGACGGTGACGGTGGTGGTGCTGAGGGAGTCCAATGTTAGCCGTATGTTGAGTTTTGATATCAAGTACATATGAGACGTCCCCTCTCGGCCCTTGGCGGCGCCACCATCCAGCTTCCAGGAACGGGAGCGCGCCGCGAGGCGGACCAAGAAGAATGAAATCCAGGAAGTGGTAGAGAAACGGCGAGAAATCACAAAAACTTACGTAGGCTCAGGGACGACGGTGATCTGCTGGAAGCTGGTGCAGTCGGCCTTGCGGGACTCGATGTCGAGGAGACCAGCGCGGGTGCCAGTGACCTGACGGGCGCAGTTGTCACCACCGCAGTGGGCGGCGATGGCGGTGGCGGCGAGAGAGAAGAAAACGGCGGCCTTCATCTTTGCAGACTGTGTTGTGTTACCGAAAGGGTAGAGGAGTCGAAGTCTTTTGGTAGAGTCTGAGGGGTTTAAGAGACGATTGTTGGATGGGGCTGAAGAGGAGAGCAGGAAGCGAACAAGTCGAGGTGTAGCAGGACTCGAGGGCCTATATACCTCGCAACTGGCCGCCCACCGGATGCTAGTGATATGGAGTGCGAGGTATTATTATTAGCGTATGTACCTCCAGACGGACTGCGGACTACGGATACTCCAACATGGTACATGGCTAGTCTCCAAAGAGCGCGGGCGGATTGCATTGTACGGGCTCGTGCAGCAGATAGCCTTAGCATCCCCCATCCATCCCCCATCCCCGTCGGCATCCCCATCCCATGTAACCAGCCCGTGGCCAGGGTGCATGGGTCGCTTGTTGGTTTCGGTGTGCCCAGCCGAGCCGGCGAGTTGCACGGGGAGCACAGAGGGGACGAGACGGGGCGAACAAGGCCCCAGTACGACTCAGGCTGGTGCCCTTGGCCCTCGATTCTCTTTTCGCTGGGTTCCTCGCCCATAGTAATAAAGTCCACCTCGACTATTATTGCAGGAAAAAGGGACTAGAGCGGTGCCCCCGGTCCGAAAAGGTTCTTCAGCGTAAGCCATCCCACCTATCAGAGGAGCCACCTCCCGCATGAGGCAGGTCGCCAGCGTTCGGGTCCAAAAGTCTCCAGCTCTTGGCGGGAGTGGTGCAGTTCGGGGCCTGGTTGGGAGGGCCGCGAGCAGGAAAAGTTGCAAAAGCACCAGACTGTTAGGGACTAGCGGGAGACGCCCGTCCATGGTTTTCAGAGGACAATGGGCAGCGATTCAGAGGGGCTGGTCCAACTCGCAGCGACAGCGCCACGCCGCTTGTTCGCTGGCGTGGGTCACGGCTGGAGCTAGCGTCGAGTCTGCAGAAAGAGGCCGGGCGGCGTGTTGAGATTGCAAATGGCGGAAACTGGAGACTCGCGGACCGGGGGTTGAGGAGGGCCTTGTACCCCTTGCAACACCGAGCAGTTGGAGAAGCTGATGGAGGCGGCGAGGACCACGTTTGCACGCACGGAAATATATGTGGTTGACGATTCTGTTTGTCGCTTATGAGGACGGTGATAATAATGGTAGAGGGCAGTACGTAGGTAATTAGGGACTAAAGGCTCGGGTCAAACACTCGTACTGGTTGGTTGCGCCGGAAGCCGGGTCATACCAAGTTCCGTACCTGCCTCGACCAGCAGCGGAGGCGCGGGAATACGTAACAGTTGAGAAATAGGGCGAGGCGCGGTCGCTTCTGGGAAGGTACGACACACTGCAATTTGCCTCGCCGACGCGCCTTCCTAAGCTGGCCACACCGCGGGCAGCTCACTCTCTCACCGCCCGCACGGCCTATAATCTATTACCTCGTACTACGAGAACAAGCTCCTACTCGTAACTCTCCGCGTACTAATTACTTCGTACTTTGTACGAGTACGCCAATGTGCCCCCGCTGAATAATGAAAATGGAATTCTTTTTAGCCTGCCGCGCGATACTCCACGCTTCCCCTCGTTTTTCTTCCTGCCCTGGTCTGTATTATCATACTTTTTGGTAATGCCATGCTCCAACTGTCATGCTAGCGCGCGGAAGGACCACGCCTAGACTGGGGCAGCAGGCAAACTCTCCGCATTCTTCCCATCTTGACCGGTGACACAAGCATGGCTGTCTCTTTGTCCTCGCATGTGTACGGATGCATGGCTCGCTGGCGCAGCAAGAGTACGAGTATTATACTATGCGGAGTACTTACGTACCGCGCTCACCATCGCTCGTAATCACCCGTCTTATTAGGCTCCCGCCGACGGGGGGCAATTAGGTTGCAGACAAACGCGTATCGCCCCGAAATGGCTCTTTGCATGCACAAATGCGGGGATTTGGTGATACATACAGTAGGCATGAGTATTTGAACGCACCCCGTAAACGACGTTACAGTGTCATTGTCCCCGGACAGGCCCTCACAGGCGATCTCGGAGACGTACCGTCTTGACAATCAAATCACACCATGTACGATACATACGGCACGAGACTGCGACATGGGGGGCGACGGGCATCTTCTGTACGTGAAGAATACTATATTGATGTGCTATTTAGAGACACAACACCGAGTACGTCGCAGTACACACAATGGACACTATCTATGCTGCCCTGACATTCGCGATCGGGAGCTGGTAGAGCACAGTGGCGTGTCATCGGTCCGGTAAAAGCCCTCCACTAGACTTGGCCGATGTCTGACCGGACGAGGAAGAGGCTGTGCTTGTGCTATCAAGTCGTGTCCAGCCACTGGGCTACATAGATTCCCAACACGCTGCATTCGGGCCATGTTCAATCAGCGCGCTTCCTCTTGCTCCTGGCCAGTTATTCAACATGCGCGATGCGGCCAGCCGTCTGATGGACTACTATGGTATCTAACTCTTAAGGTAAATCTTGCAGCTTCTCCACGTCTTGAACAATGTCCGTCGTCCGACGGGGAGATGTGCGGAGCGTAGCCGCCACCATCACTCAACAACTCCCTCAGGCACCACTGAGAGCTGGCCAAGCCGGCTTGCCGTCGGGCCATGGCTTCGGACAATTGCAGCTCCAGCATGTCCATGCCGGCACTACGAGTACATGTGCCCTCTACTTGACTGCGGCAGTGTAATGCGAAACGAGGCCGGCGCTCGTTGAGTGAACCTTAAACGCGATTCGCTCCAATGCCCTTATAAGAATTATGCCTGGCCAAGGAACAAAACTACGGGACTTGCCTTGGCCGCGACTTGAGTTCGCCGCAAGAGCCGGCGTACTGTAGATTGCTAATCGCAAGGGTCTGCAACCATTAGAATAAATGGACCTGTGGCGGCGGGCTGAACTGTTGCTCTCCAAGCATCAGCCCTGGAGCCAATGCTCACTCTCACCTATGGTGTACATGTGAGGCGAGACAGATGCAAGGTACAGCAGAGTCGTGCGAGTACAATTGGCTACGATAGTTATTTTCAGTCACTCATTTTGACGACAATCAGAGCAGAGGGCCTTTACGCAACAGCCACAATATCGCCAACGGGCATATGCTGCATGGCGAGGGCACCTTAATATGACAAGAGGTTTTCGGCCCCATAGTAACTAAGCAAGTTGGCTCCAAATTGTGCAGATCTTGTACTCCTTCAGCAGCACCGGCCAAGCTGTGGCACCCGTCGACATGTGTGTGGTACACTATCTTGCAAGGAACCGCCCTCACTCGGCCACGACCACCACCTCACCCAAAGAGGAAGGCCAGCGACCGCCACGCCCGCTTGATTGTGGGAACTGAAGAAGCCGGACCAGTGTGTCCTGACACACGTGGTGCGGTCCGACGACGCAGATGAGGCTGTTGAGCAGGTCCCTGTCGTGAGGGTCGGGGACTAAATAGCTCTCGCTTCGACGCCCAATATAATAAACTGTCCGTTTCTACTATTTCCAGGTTCAATTCCTGGGCGGAGCGTGGAGACGTTAATACACGTGTCTACCAGTCTTCCTGCGTCTGGGTAATGCGTGGTTGAAGACGGGTTACTGGACTGTTGCAGAATCGTTCCTGACTGCACGTGGCGGAGAGTCAATTGAGAAGCCCGAAAGCTCCAAAAGGGCTGAGTGGAGCAACAGTTGATTAACCTACTGCCCAGTCTGGTACTTGTCGTTTACGAGTATTTCGTGATGTAAAGTAATGACGGCTTTCGTTAAGTAGTGTTCCGACATCGTAGCCGCAGCGTTTCGTCTCGCTTACTGGCATTTTCATCCATAGCCGCCTGCAGCTGCAACAATGCACTCGCTTCGACATGAAGAAATTGGGCTCTGCGCGGTCCCGACGGTAAAATGTCTTCCCCGCACGGAGTACTGCAGGCAGAGTCCATGGCACGTAGCATTCGGAGCATTCTGGTGCGGGGGCGCCCAGGTTGCTTCAATCGGAGCGCTCTCTGAGACGTCATCTCGTCCAGTCTTCTTTTAACTGATGTACGAGATGAAAGTCATTCGCTAATGGGAAAACCCGTCGCCTTTTTGACTGCGAAAATCGGCAACGACTTTTGCTCGTAAGGGTGTTCATGTAGAGGACTTTCGCCAATAATCGATGGTGGCGTCCAGTTTTCAAGATGGATGGTCGAACTGCCGCATCCGCTACCGATCAATCTACTGGCGCTATCGTTTCTACGACACACTTGCTGCTTTAAATCAATTGACAAGTCGACAGACCATGGTGATGACAGCTTCAATATAGTATGCTGAATAATTCCAAGGTTCTTCTAGTTGCCCGACCACGTCTTGCCAAAGTCACTGCAGAATAGTTTGCAAACTGATACACTGGAGTAGAGTCACGACATTTGCAATACTGTACGGTCAAACGCATAATAGCCTGCGCAAGATGCATCTGATGCTAATCTCCCGCCCTTATGTGTGATCGAATCAAGTACGTGTCACGCCGAGGCACAAAGCCAAGTTCACGAATACCGTTTAATGCATCTAAAGAAAGGGACAAATTCCATATACAAAAGAGTTTTATTTACAGTTTCTACTTTCATTCTCTGCTTGTATCGTTTCGCTATATACAATGGTTCTCAGCGTACAGCTTTAGCAGCCCGAGAGGGTATCGTGGGCAAAGTACGCATAGGTGTCAGCGTGGTTAAGGTTATAGCGAGCAGAAAGGTCAACACTGTTCTGGTAGCCATATGTGTTGTAGTCTTCGGTGCCCTTGACCATGCTCAGGTGAGTGGCCTCGTGAACGGCAATGTGAGCCTGGTCAACCTGGCGGCAGGCCTCGTTGAGCGTCGGGTAGTCGAACCACGCGTCGCAATAGACAATCGTGTTGGACGGAGGAAGGGCATATGCGACAGCTCCGTTTCGGCAGTAGTTCTGGATGTCGCTGCAGTGCAAGTCAGGCTTGCCGCCGCTGCTGGCGTAGGCGTAGGCCATCTTGTCAAAGGCCGTGGCGACGGTGTCGCGAGTGCTCTGGCCGGCGCTCTCAAAGTACTCAACCATCTTGTTGTCGGGGCCGTTGCGAGCAGCCTCGGCAGCCTTGACGGCAATGTCGTGGGTGTTCTGGACGGCCGTTTCGACGGCGGTGCGGCGGGAGCCGCTGCAGTCGTTGGAGACGGTGGCGCGCTTGGTGAGCGCCTGGAAGATGCTCAGCGACTGAGCAGCAGTTGCGCCGTCGACCTTTGCGTTGATCTTGTTGGACTCGTACGAGAGGGAGCCAAGGTTCTTGATGTCGCCGCCCTGGGCGTACTGGAGGTTGCCGGCCGACTGGATGTCGAAGTCGCCACCGTTGGAGAGATCAAAGACCTCGGCGACGTCAAAGGTGACTTCGACGGACTCGCCGGCGGCAATCTCCTGGAAAGCAGACTCGCCAGCAGTCTCGGGAGCCAGGTAGACCCTGACACCCTCGAAAGCGATGTCGCCGTCTGTAGAAGAGTCGGTGTTAGTTGCCTGCTGTTAGGTGGCAAGACGAGTTAACGGTATTACTTACTGGAACCAGAGACGGAAGCCTTCTTGACAGGGGTGTCGTCGAGGATAGAGCCAGTCTTCAGGACCTTGATGTTCTCCTTGCCAGAGTTGGTCAAGACAGCCTTGACCTTGGAGTTGTCCTGAAGCTCGAGCTTAACGTCAACGCCATTGGAGTTGACGGGAACTGCGCCAGGGGCGGCAGCAGCCAGAGAGGCGAGAGTAGCAATGCTGGCGGAGAACTTCATGTTGAAGACGTATAAGGCTAAGAAGTGGATGGGTTGAAAGTTGACTCTAACGCTGAACGACGACAGAACCGACGCTCTGTCAAGCTGGGGATTTGGCTAATCTTTTATACTTGAATAGGAGTCCAAGCTGGCGTGAGCTGCCTGCCTACTATAGTAGTTTTTGTGGTCTGAGATTATGTGCTCAACGCCCTAGATCCATCAGCCATTGCAAAAAACAGAAGGTAGTAATATATTACGGCAGGGCCAAACAGAAGCTTCGGGACATGGCGCCGGCAACCGCGGCTCATAGTGTGGAATTGAGTCGACAGAGCATCTCCGTCGTCCAGCGCGACAATCAATTGCCGGTGGCTCGGCAGCGGGGTAGAAAATCGGAGTTGACTATCGAAACAGGAAGTTTGGATTTAAGCATGAAACCTTGGCCCCTGTGTAGGTCGTGTCGATCGCTTCTTCGCCAGAAATTCTGGTGGAGAACCTGATGTCTAAAATATCAGGTTCGGTGCGTTGGAAAGGAGGCATCGCCCGCAGTAGTGCTTATGGAGACTGGAAGGTTATGTCACATGCCCTGAGCGAAGAAAAAAAAAAATGCGATGGCATCGCTCGATGACTGACAAGGCAATTGCAATTTTAGTTGTAAGCGCAAGCCTTTCGATAGAGGATGGTGGGAGACTGGATGATCTCACTGATAGGTGTAAACTCTAATTATTTGCCACAACTAGTATGGTGTACGTGCGATATTACTCCTATTGCAGGATGAGTGTAAGAGAATGGCGCCCCCAGTTTCATAACCCCCACAGATCGTCCTGCTGATGAGCGATCCTCTCCATTTCGCGTTGAAGCCAGAGTTGCATCCGGATCCAAGAGTTGCTGGATTAGGTAGGTCCCAAACCCGGCCAGTTCGGCCGATAGTGGCGGTGACCCAATCACACAGCACGGAAGGGGGTGCTACATCGTTATTTGGGTTTGGCGCCATTGTCAGCTCCTTACTCTGTATTATTTGAGCACAATGCTACTTTCCTTGTTTTGTCTGGTGTATATGATATATTAACTCGGATCCTGGTGGTTTTTATGTAACAGTGCCAGGCCTTGAATATTGGTGCTCTCCCGGTAGCTATTTGCCGCCCCTAACCGACCATCAGGGTATATACTCTATTCTCTGTTGATCCAAAAAGTAGAGCAACTACTTTGTCTGCCATTTGCTAACTGAAATGCGATGAGATATGTTCATTGCTATTACTTGGTGAGGATGCTCCAGCTTAGTAAGAGGGACGACAATCTTCCCTCCGAGCTCGGAACCGTTCTTGAGCCTCTCGCGAACTGTCGTAATTGTAGCCAAACTTCCATCTAAAGCAAAGGAAAAGCCTCACAGAAGTCACTTTTCGAACTATTATGGCTTCCGACGGAACATTCCCGAGTGCAGAAGTGCCTTGGCGAGACATTAGATCAGCGACGTGTCTGGTGCCAGGCACAGCTGCCGGCGATGTCGTATTCTCGCAGACGCCACTCAGCTTCCTGATGGGGGTTGATGAGAAGACTGGTACTATTGTCGACTTACACCACCCTCTCAAAGGTACTAGCATAGACGGCCGTATCCTTGCGATCCCGTGCGGGCGTGGCTCTTGCTCTGCCAGCGGAGCCATCGTAGAGCTTTTGCTCAATGGATGTGCGCCGGCTGCGCTGATTTTCAACAGGCTGGAAGAAATCCTTACTTTAGGAGTTTTGATTGCAAAAGAAGTCTTTGGACTATCGATCCCTGTCGTCTTGGTAGAGGATACTTCGGCATGGGCAGAATTGTCACGAGCGGAAAGAGCCAGTATCACCCTAAACACTTTGGACATTATCTCAAGCAGCGGAGATAAACTGCAGCTCAAACTGCAATCTATCGGAAAAGATGAAGTAAAGCTTTCACTCGCTGATCGCGAAATGATAGGCGGCAAACGTGGCGAAGCAGCTCGGGTAGCTATGGAAATGATTACATCCTTTGCAGCCATGCAGGGGGCGCGCTCTCTTACAAATGTCTCTCAGGTGCATATAGACGCCTGCGTCTACGTTGGAAAAAGCAGTCTTCTGATACCGGAGAAGCTTCACTCTCTCGGCGCAAAGCTTGCTGTTCCGACAACATGCAACTCCCTAAGCGCTGATCAACAGCGCTGGCGAGAACTCGGGGCTGATCCGGAAACCTCAGTCGTTGCGTCCAAAATAGGAGACTTATACATGGCCATGGGCGCACAACAAAGTTTTACATGCGCGCCGTATTTGCTGGATACTCAACCAAAAGCAGGCGAACAGGTTGGGTGGGCAGAGTCAAATGCGGTGGTATTTGCAAATAGTGTGCTTGGAGCGCGCACGCAAAAATACCCTGATTATTTGGATGTTTTTATTGGTATTACAGGCAGGGCGCCATTTGCTGGGTGCCATTTAGATGCGGGCAGGGTGCCGAGCGTCTGTGTCGAGATGCCACGGATCGAGCAGTATGATGATACTTTCTTCCCGCTGCTTGGATACCATATTGGTGATATTGTGGGATCGGGAATACCGCTCATATATGGAATAGAAAACACGAATCCATCCATTGCAGACCTCAAAGGGTTTGGCGCCGGCTTTGCGACCTCATCGTCGTCGCCCATGTTCCATATTTGCGGCGTCACTCCTGAAGCAAAGGCCCACGAGGCGATTTATACACAGCTGGACAAGATTATTATCAAGTCCCAGGACTTGCTGTATACTTGGAAGAGGTTAAACTCCGCAACTAGCACTGAAGTGGACATGATTGCACTGGGCAACCCGCACTTTTCGATACAGGAGTTTGAGCACCTTGCCTCACTATGCGCCGGTAAAAAGAAAGGCAGCAAGGTCAGTTTCATGGTCACTACTGGGCGTTATGTATATCAGGAAGCGCTGAAAGCAGGATTTCTCGACGTGCTGGATCGCTTTGGGGCGACGATTGTCACCGATACGTGTTGGTGCATGATTGCTGAGCCTGTGATCCCTACTACTGCTGCAACTATTGTGACCAACTCTTCCAAGTACGCTCACTACGGGCCGGGAATTGTC
Organism: Lecanicillium sp. S3808; assembly: GCA_023628775.1. NCBI lineage: Eukaryota > Fungi > Ascomycota > Sordariomycetes > Hypocreales > Cordycipitaceae > Lecanicillium > Lecanicillium sp. S3808. The sequence continues at coordinate 169,022 of JAMAJY010000007.1, read as the reverse complement.
AAGAAGGACTTTTATTTTGCGCCGCTTGAGCCCTGTGTTAGCGCTGCATGTACGGGGCAAATGCCGGTGGTAAGGCGGCAGCCGTTCTCGTTGGCTGCAGGATGAGTCATTCTAGGAAAAATACAAAAGCTAAGACAATATTTAACATTTTGCGGGTTCGAATGCCACTGGTCTCAATGACTGTCGGCTTTGCATGGTGACGACAACGTGGTTGAATAGTGACAAGCGATGCGTTGCAACTTCTGCAGCCCTACTTCACGCCATGAGCAAATATGCAACAACGCTCTGCGATACCAGACCATTCGAACCGATCTTGAAGGGAATTAACAATGAAGCCTCTAAACATACTTGGACGAAATTATCCACAAAGGGCTAGCGCTGCGATCAACAATTATCACGTGGTAAACTGCTCAGCCGCACTCATGCTTGCGCTTTTCGTCCGCTTCGAGCTCTCCAAAACTCTAGAATCCTAGTTAGTAGTCAATCCGGAATGATGAATCCATTGTCAATTGGGGAAAGTGCATCTTCTGCGAAAGCAGCCTGTTATGAGGTACTGTGCTCGTCGAGCTCGATGTGGATGTGCAGCACTAATCGTGTAAGTAGCTTGTTGGCTACACAAACAGCATCATCAACGACAAACCGCCTGACAGTGATGCTGTTATTTCCGGACTAGGATGGGAACTACACAATGCATCCCAAATACTGGAGGAAATAAATTACAACTGGCCGTCAAACGCGTCTGCACTTCTGACCCACCCGTCAGCTACCCTCGGCATCTGGACGGATTTCCAACTTTGTCTGCATTACATGGGTCAAACACTACATCGTCTCAAGAACGAACTAGTTCCTATTGTGAACAATAAAAAGCGCGGTATATTCAGCTCAAGTTCCAAAGCATGGACGTTTGGGATGCATATTGGCGCTATTACCGATTTACGCAAGCGACTTCCGGCGCACTATGCAACATTAAAAGTCGGCGCTTGCATGATGAGACTGTAAGTATTCTCAAAGAAAAATGGGTTTCTAATATATACTGTGCTAACAAAATATTTGAAGAGGAATCGGACTTTTACGGCATTTGCCGCCACAACAGCTTCACCAAATTATAGTTGTGTTGGACATTGAGATTAGAAACCTCGAAGCGGAAACACATCCCATGACAAAGACTTCGTTCCTCAGCGCTGACGACGAGGGTGAAAGACACAATATTGCAAATATCATGGAAAGGTTATCTGGAGTGGCGAGGAGATTCCATGCTTTTGCAGCCGCACCTCCTGCACCCCCTCCGCCGCCCCCTCAGGTACAGCCAGTTGGGCATTATCCCGAGGCAGCAGATGATGGTGCGTCACTCCCAACGTATTCACAAGCCATCAATGCAGCCTCAAATGACTATGATGACGAAGAGTTCAGTGATGGACCGGAGCCGTCGCCTTTTAATGTTGCCGCGCGAGAAGGTGACCTGAACGAATTGAAGCGGCTGGTAGCCCTAGGCGAGAACTTGTTTGGGGTTGGCGAGCATGGGCAATCGCCTGCGTTCTCAGCCGCAGTCACAGGTCATTTAAATACGCTAGAGTATCTTTTGCAGATTGGCGCCGACTTCCAATCTGGCAATGAGTACAATTTTACACCAGTGGCTGCTGCTTCAAATCATGGTCAGCCTGACGCATTGCAAATGTTGTTACGGTACGGAGCAGATGCCACGGTCGCGTCCGTGGATGGGCAATCGCCAATATATCTTGCTGCCAAGTTTGGTCATGTAAGATCTGTGCAGATTCTTCTGGACCACGGAGTGAACATAAACACTGTTCATCGAGACGACAAAAGAAAGTGGACTCCTCTTGCCGCCGCGAGCAGAAGTGGACAGGCTGAAGTTGTACAGTATCTACTTGATCGAGGGGCTAACATGGCCATTCCAGATTATGAGGGGTGGCAGGCACTGGGACTCGCTGCTGAGGGAGGTCATGTGGATGTTATGAGAATACTGATTCAGCGTGGCGCAGATATTCACCACCGCGCAGACATTGAAAAGACGCCTCTACACAAGGCCTCGCAAGAGGGACATTTAGAAGCCGTGAGACTACTGCTAAACTGCGGAGCGCGTGTCCATGACGCGAATGAGTTCGGCACTACGTCTGTATACTACGCGTCCGTCAACGGACACGCTGCTATAGTTGAACTCCTGCTGCAACATGGAGCCAATCCGTTGAAGCCATTTATAGACGGATCAGCAGACAATTGCTTAACTCCACTCAATGCGGCGGCGTGCCATGGTCACAACAGAGTTGTCGAAATTCTTCTTTCGAATCGTGCAGATCATGCAGTACCCACGAGCCTCGGCTGGACGCCAATAAATAATGCGGCATTAGGAGGCTACGCAGACGTGGTGAAGACATTGATAAGGTACGGGGCAGACATCAATCAACCAACTGACAATGACCGCCAGACACCTGTGTATTCAGCGGCTAGCAGTGGCCACAAAGATGCGCTTGTAGCTCTGTTGGAGAATGGAGCGGACGTGAACAGGCCAAACAAGCAGAAATGGACACCGCTTCATTGCGCAGCCCACCGAGGTTACACGGAGATTGTGCGAACGCTTATAGCCTTTGGTGCGGTTGTGACTACTCAAAATAGTTCTCAGTTCACGCCTTTACACACTGCCGCATGTAACGGGCACTATGACATTGTCAGAATGCTTTTGAGGAAAGGCGCAGCAGTCGGCCAACGTAGCGACGATGGCTGGGTGGCTGTCGCATCAGCCGCAAGTAACGGACACACCAAAGTAGTAGAAGAGCTTCTTAACAGACAAGCTGATATTGAGACTCGTGTCAGTATTGGATGGACACCCCTCGCTGTTGCAGCGGCAGAGGGAAACCCGGACACAGTCAAGCTGTTGCTCTCGAGAGGTGCTCAGGTTAACACGCGCAACGACAAACAATGGACCCCGCTGCACATGGCGGCTAAAAAGGACGAGTTGGAGTCGGTACAGCTTCTTGTTTCGCATGGTGCAGACATATCAGCCGTGACTAACCTGGGCTGGACGGCAGTTAACCTTGCGGCGTACAACGGATCCGTCCAGGCTCTGCAGTACTTGCTTAGTGTTGGAGCGAATCCAAACACTCCACAGACTGAAAACTGGACGCCGTTGCATGCTGCTGCGTTCGAAGGGCATGTTGAATGTGTTCAAGCGTTACTGAGGGCTAGAGCAAATACTAACGTAAGGGATAACACTGGCAACACACCTCTGAATTTGGCAGTGTCAAAGGGACATAGAAACATTGAGGCGCTTTTGCTGAGCGCGGGATTCCAGCAGATGCGAGTTTGAGGCCGAGAACAAAGGTGCATGACATTTGCTATAGGATCCAACAGGATGGCTATGTTGGTATTTTTACACTACAGGCAGATTCAAGACGACGGAATCAGAATGATAGTGTGCGATGAAGAGATAGACGATTGTAACCATTGCAACTATGTTCGCGACTAGAATAATGCGGGGAAGGTGCACACTACTCTTGCAGTCGAATCCAGGCATTTTGCCCAAAAACAATACGAAGTCAATGGGGACCTCGTATACTCTCGGAGAGCCCAGAAATTGCTTTTGAGGGTCATACGTAACTTGACCAATACGGAGCAACTGCCGGACAGGGGTCATGTTTCTGGCGTCCCTCTCAGTGATGTCTTGGCCTGAATGTCGGTTGCAGCCTGGTCAGCGCTGAATGGCCCCTGTTATCACTTCCTGTGCTCGGTTGATTGCTTCCATTTTTCGCTGATCCGCCGTATCGTGGTCCTTCGTAAATAATGTGGTTTACTCAATGTGACCCGTGAATGTGTTGGCCTTGCTTCAAGAGAACACGGAGAGTGCCCATTTGGGAGATATCGCGAGGAAGTTGAATTCTTTACTTTCAGTTTGAAGGGTATGTGTTTTGTCTACTAAGTGGCTACTTTTGATGCTCGCGTGCTTTATTAACCCTTTTCGTGGGACATCTCCGACTTCTCTCCACATGCTCAACGGCTCTATCACGGATTCACGCTAAAATAAGGAGTGTTGACGAATGCATTGAGCCACAGAGGGATTCAGCGTCATCCTTTCAAAAAAAGCGTGTGCAATAAGTAAATACGAAGAGCCACGTATTCATCCGCAGTGGCACCTGAGAAGGGTAACTGTACTCCGTATTGACCCCCTTATTATCCAAGCCTTGCCTGCCCTCGGCAAACTAGAACGGGACTTGGCACAGCCCTACCGGTTTCTTCTAGAACGGCAAACTTTGTACAGCCCTACTACCGAGTGCTGCTGCAGAAGTTGAAAGTGCAGATTCAAAAGTAGGAGGACTCAAAAGAGTCGCTTTGATCTAGGTATAGTTGAGAAGCATGTCATTTACACACAAAAGCTAGAAATTTTAATACATGGAAAGGGCTGAGCTGTAATTCTCGTGTCCGTGGCGCATCCTGGTACAGCCTTGGTTCAGTCAACTCTGACGACCCACTACGCCAACCTTAGCTGCCCTGTGGCTTTCGGCTGAGCGAATAAGAAATTGGTCGCGTGCTTTGCCTGTGCGAGATTTTAGGAAGTAAAAAGAAGTCGTGTCCTAATGGTATGCAGCTCTCTAAGTAAAGCACGGGCGTGGCCTGGTGGCTTGTGTAGCAGCACGTAACTACAAGATGTCTGGACATGAATGTAGCCCAAGCCGCACCTCGAAGGCAAGAAAAGAAAAGAAAAACAAATCCAGTGAGCCCCGGACCAGCGCCTTGTCAAATGAATCCTTGCAGCGCCTTGTATCGGTCCGCGCTGGAAACATTCCCACCAGGCTCCGTGGCGCTGAATATGCTCCCGTAATTTTGGTATCCACATAGAAAAGCAACTTTTCTTACTCTGCCCCTGCTGCTCTTGTGCTGCATTTCTATTTTCGATTAGGATTGCGTCACCTCCTGCTTTGTCTTCTTTTAATCATTGATTTCTCTCGTTCGCTCCGTCGCGGGTTGCTGGTCTTGCAACTTTGAACACGGGATTTGCTGCTGTCTACTATAGAGGTATTAGCCCCGAGGACACGACAAAAAGTCTCGATTCAATTTCATGTTTTTCCTGTTCAAACTTTCTTGCGTTCGGTACATGTGTGATTCTCCCATCTTTGGATTCGCAAATATCGCCCCATACTCTTCTCAGGACATGAGCCTCGCATAACTTTCGACCACCACCATGGACTTCGGCAAGCAAAGCCCAGCTTCTCAGGCTAAAAGCCTTACGCAGGTCGCTGCAACACGAATAATTTTCGCCTCGAGATCAATTGTTGCCTTTTCCGCACGATTTTTCTGTCGCGAGTTTGTATACGCTTATGCTGCCGTCGCTCTTTTCAGCGCAAAATCCATTCATATATATGCCCATCGACAAGGCCTTCGTGATGGCGAACTGCAGAAATGGGGCTTCACCCTATACGGGCAAGATACCCTGGTTCTTATACTTATTCGATTACTTCTAAGCGGCTGGCCGTTTAAGTCGTCGCGCGGTAGTGAGGTCTCTAGCCGATTTCAGCGACCGGCTAGAGCCCTGATTACGATATTCACATCTTATGTTATTGCATTAAGTGTTATCAACGTTTCGTTCTTTGTCGTTTCTGGAACGGAGATCCACTGGCGCAACGCTGCTTTGGCTGGTGATGCTTCTTCACGAGCTCTTTTGCTAACTGGTCTGGTGTCTCTGCTGTTGGTCATTTGCGTCTTCCTGACAATTGCATGGCTTCTCAAAGATGTGGCTTTTATTGCCGGAGGTTTTGCAGTCAATTTTCTCGCTTGGCCGATTTCCATTATTTTTAAACGAAAATTTGGTGTCTCCATGCCCAACGACACATATGCACCGGTCACTCAGCATGATGATCTCGGAGACGGAAGCGGTCAACTCGAGACAGTGTACTTGAAGCAACCCGAGGAGCTTTCTAAGACACGTTCAAAAACACTGTGGAAAATTGGCTATATCGTTATCGCGATAGCTGTAATCGTACAGACAATAATGTGTTTCGCACGACCCAGTGAAAGCTCACTAATATTCCTTTCTTGGACTGCGCCACTTATTCCCCTAATCGACTTTATCAGCGTCAACCCTACTCTATCGGATATCTATCCCGTCTACGGTACTTCGATTTATAAGGATTGGGATGACAGGACTGCAGTAACAGAGCCAATATCGCTCCCATGGCTTCCCGAGCTTGGAAAGGGTAAATCCATGACTGGGTTTGACGATTGGTATAAACAGGGCAAAACACACTATAACGCTACTGCCGACCCAATGAAACTGGATAATATGAACGAAGAACTCTTGCCTGAACTGCGTAACAAGCTCCATGAAACTCCTATTCGTCACGTCGTCGTCGCCAAGCTCGAGAGTACGCGAAAAGACGTCTTTCCGTTGAAAAGAGACGAGATAATCTGGGAACGTTTCCGAAAGTCATTTCCCGACAAGAAACTTCCTGATAATGTGATAGAGAAGCTACAATCACTGACCCCGGTAGCCAACATGCTTACTGGCGACTACGACGACGGGTTCCCTCACGAAAACTCGTCCAAGCCTGCGCGTGGCGGCATCAACTTTGACAATGCGTACACCTCATGTACATTTACCCTGAAAAGCCTGGTGGGCAGCCTTTGCGGAGCGGTGCCCATGCTGGTTGACTTTACCAAGGAGCACGAAAACCACATCTACCAACCTTGTTTCCCGCAGATGCTCGACGCGTTCAACAAAATTGACCACAAAGTCTCGGAAAACTTTACTTCGCACAAGTGGAAGTCGTACTTTATGCAAACTGCTAGTCTCGATTTCGACAACTTTGACGAGCTCGTGTCGTCCCTCGGCTTTCGAAGCGAAAACATCATTTCAAAAGAGTACCTGACGAGCAACTCGGCGAAATTTGGGCGCGTCAATTTGCCAAATGTCAATTACTTTGGATTTCAAGAGGAGCCACTCGAGGACTATATCCGCGAAGCCTTCCAATCGGCGAAGAATAACAGCGAACGTGTCTTTTTGACACACGTCACCAGCACAACGCATCATCCATATGGTATCCCCAAGGAAGAGCCTTATGTTCCCCTCGGCCACGGCAGCTCGATGGATGACTTGTCAAACTATGTCAATGCCGTTGGCTACGATGACAGGTGGCTTGGCAAGATGCTCAAGTATCTTGAGGAAGAAGGTGTCGCAGATGAGACACTCTTCATCTTTGTAGGTGATCATGGCTTGTCCCTTCCGGAAAACGACATTCCTGCAACATATTACAACCCCAACGTCGGAGGCGACCACGTGCCGCTCGTTTTCTCGCATCCCAAGATGCCACCAATTACCGTCAAAGACCCTGTCACGTCACTACAAATCTTGCCCACCATTCTAGACTTGCTCATTGAGACGGGCTCGCTCTCCGGCCCGAATGCCGAGGCAGCGAAGCAGCTAGCAGCCAACTACGAGGGCCAATCCATGATTCGAACCTTATTAAAGGCTCATAAAGATGGAGAAAACCCGCAGCCAGACTGGCAGTTTACCGTCATCAACCCAGGTGGACCGATGGTGGGCGTGCGCGAGCCAAGCCACGATGGTTGGCGACTTATTGTGCCAATCCTCGAAAATGTCGAGTGGCGGTTTACAAATCTCAAGGACGATCCGGCCGAGTCTGACCCGATCCTTGGCTTTGACTTTCCGAGCTTCTTGAGCATGGTCCATAAGAAGCGCGGCGAGGAGGAGGCTAAATGGGTTGAAAAGGCAGCGTTTGCGACGAGGTGGTGGGTGGATGAGAATAGCAGGCGATGGCGCCAGGGAAAGTACGCTGATAAGTGATTTTAATTGTTCCCTTTCTCTTGTATTATAAAGTTGGAGAATTCTGTATATATATTCTTTTTTGGGGGTCTGTTGCAATCGGTGTAGTTTAGCGAAGCAGCTTCGGAGTTGACAATTGCTGGACCAAACATTCAAAGAGTTTGAAGTCAACATTACGGAGAAGGAATAATGATATTCACATTTAACATACTTCAGGCTATTTCCATGGTGAAGATGCTTGCATGAAAGACTGGCTGGCGAGTGCTGGGCTTGTTGTGACTGAATACATGGCCCCCAAAATGGCCAATTGCATTTTGACATGGTATTGCAAGAACAAAAACACTGGTCAAGATGATTAAATTATTTTCGAGTACAGAGGTATTTATGCCCGTGGTTACACCAATTCCAGGCTGTCGCGCGACCGTTTTAGTCACGGTTCGGCCTCACCTGTTCCGGCGTAAGCCAGATGCAACCCCGCCCCCACATCTTCACCCGCGAGGACAGATGAGGCTGCGCATCGCCAACTCACCAGCCAACCTCACTTCTCACCCTCACGCTCACGCTCGTCGCTGCGCAGGTCCTGCCGCCAATCAGCTCTCATCCTTTATCGCAGGGCATTGCGCCGACACTACGGCCCTAGGCCACACACTTAACCGCCACCGCTCACGGCTCCCTTCACCATGGTCCTAAAGGGCATCTCACACGACGAGCTCAAGCAGCTCACGCCGCGGGAATACCGCATCCAGACGCCGCAGCTCATCATCCGCAGCCTCGAGGTAACCGACGCAGACTCGTACTACGCCATGCTCGCCGACGTGCGCAACTTTACCCACGACCCCATCGACCAGACCATGACGCAGGACGAGATCCCGCAGCGCATCCAGAAGCTCAACTCCATGGCGGCCCTGGGCGCAAACGCCTACCTGGCGCTCGAGGGACGCGTCTCGGGCAAGCTCGTCGGCCACTGCGGCTACAACACGTTCCAGATGGTCGACATCCGCGACTTCTTTGGCGCCCCCGGCCTGCCCGCGACGCAAAAGGTCATGACCGACATTGGCATCATGATTGACCACCGGCACTGGCGCAAGGGGTATGCGCGCGAGGCGTTTTGCGCCATGGTTGAGTTTTCCATCCATCATCTCGGCTGTGAGGTGTTTCGCTGCGAGTCGACGCAGGATAACATTCCGTGGCACCGCCTCATGGACTCGCTGGGCTTGTCGGCGGCCGTGACGGATAGTCTGGCCAGCTACACGGCCAACTTGCGGGTTTCGGCGTGGAAATGGGATGTCAACTTCTGGATTACTGCCAAGGAATGGATGGAACAGTGCGGTACGTGGCCGCTCATGAGGGAGAATAGGTCTGCGCCGGATATGCCTCCGCCGTTGGCTGCGCCGCTGCCTCGCTTCCGGAGGAGCGCGTACTGAGGTGTACGTACGAAGTATGGGAGTTGGAAATAATTTTACGTTGTACATTTTTTTCCCTTTATGTATATATTTCTTGCCCTTTTTTCCTACTAATATTTTTTTTTTTTTGTACATGTTGGGTATTTTTGATCGGTGTTTTTCTTCTTCGTCTTGTCACAAGCTTTAGACTCGTCCACACCGATACCTCCAATAGAGCTTGTTTCATCTTTTGCAACCTGTTTATGCAGCCCTCTACACCTGTTTGTGAAACTTGTTTCAGCCTTGATGGTTCGATTCCGCATCGATTTCGGATTCGATGGCAGCGAGCATTATTTCTTTGCATTACCGAATCGCCATGACTCGTATGATTCCGATCCCTGCGACGATCGGCTTCTACCGAAGCGGTTGCCGAAGGGAATATACAATTAACGTAGCCGAGAGGCAAGTGATGGCGCTGGGCATGGTGCATTAAGGTCTTGCTTTGTAACGTGCGTCATGATTCGCATTCTTTATGCGCATCGCATGATGCCGAACAAGTGGTGTTTTCTACAGCATATGCATCAGAGGCCCAGCTATATAAGGCCGAGAAGAACCCATGATACAGACTTGCGCAGGAGACGCACTTGAACGTTTAGCTTATTTACAACATAAACTTTGTAAAAATGAAGGTCCAAATTCTTGCACTCTTTGTTGCCTCGCTGGCTGCTGCTGCACCAGGCAAGTGGTACCACACAACCTTCAACAAGGACGTTACTAACATGTACTGAGCACTGCAGCTCGCAGCTTTGGTAACAATGGAAACAACAACAGAAACGGAAACGGAAACGGAAACGGAATTGCAAACAGCGCAGCTGGTCTAGCCAATAGTATCCAGGGCGGAAACGGTGGTGACATTACCAAGGCCGCGCTCGACCTGGCAGCTAGCATTGTCGGAGGCGCAACCATCAAGCGCAACGAGCCAGCTGCCGTGGAGACTACAGAGGAAGAGGAGGAGGAAGAGGAGGAGTGTGACGAGGAGGAAGACGACGAGTAACATCTTCTCTCGCTGCAACAGGTTAACCAGTCTACGTATGTATCTTTCCAGTCTGTCACTACCGAAGATTAGATATCAATCGTTCCACTCAATGCCGAACTGTGGCTTCCGCACATGCGGCTCTTAGCCCAAGAAACTAGCCCGATGGCGTGCTGCAACGTTTGTTCAACATCTAGAGTAGTGCGAAAGTCGTGCATCAATAGTCGCATGGGATAGTCTAGCACCCCCCCACCGTATACTAGTCAAGCACCGCCTGCATGAACCTGCCAAGAAGCGTAGCCAGTTGACCATGATGAGTGGCGGAACTAGGAGAGTCGCTGACACTCTTTGAGTTTCAGATTCTCTTAAGCAGAGCTACGGCCAAGAACGGTGTTCTCCTCCGAACAGCCAAAAAATGGTAGACTCTACTCCTTTTATTCATCTCATTTTTTGGTGGGTTACAACGTCTATATGCAATGGACACGTTGTAACGCAACATCCAGTTAAACAACCCCGAAACTCAAAAGGTAATTGTTGGGCTGTAAATTAATATATACCAAGTCGCGTGGCCCCGTTTCCTACCCGCCAACACCCAAGCAGCACGCATGTATCGTGTCCATGTGCCGACTCTCTTTCCCCGTGGGGTAATGTAATAACCCGTCTATACTATACCGGCAGTCCCCAAGCAGGGTTTTCACGTCGATCGAAAGAAACCGTGGCGTCCCTCAAAGCAGCATGCAGATAATAACAATATATATTGAGTGCTCTCCAAATTTGTGCTAATAAAGTAGTTCAGAGTTGTCGTGTTGGGTGGGGGACGTCAGAAGTTAACGTTACTGCCAAGTTTGGCCGACGCCGACATCCTGGTCGCGGCGCCCCTTTTCCTGATGCGCATCACGGGACTGCGAGTCGACGGCTTTTAGGGTTCTTGGCAAAGCAGGAACCTACAGCAGTCTCACCGCTGGGGAGAGAGAAGCCGCTGTTGCACGCACGTTGTCTGGTGCTTTGGGTTGGACTGTGTGGGGGAGCTGCACCGCGGATTGCCGAATTAAGAACAACTGCCCGATTAGGCGCCACACCTAAAAAAGCCGTACACAGTCATCCCATATCAGCACTTAATTTGTTGCATCGGCGTATTATCCAACACGCAGCGTAAGCAGTAGTATGCATTGGTGTTGTAGTATTTCACTTTACTCTAGCCCGTCGATGCAACCCAAGGTTCAAGGCCGCCCAAACGTGTCGTTTCAATCATCCGTCTATCCACTCGTCCGTGTAAGCCAACATCACCAAGCAAGCATGACCAAGCCCAACTACATAAACACCACCATTTCCCCGTCGCAAATTTCTCAAATTGATTCAACAATACAAGCTCCAAATCTCTCCATCCCAACTACTAGCTGCAAAGGCAAACCATGAAGTTCTCCCTCGCCTCCCTCACGGGCTTCCTCGCCCTCGCCCAGGGCCACATGCAGATGAGCTACCCGGCCCCCTTCCGCTCCAAGCACAACCCCTACACCACAAACGTCGACTACGACATGAACAGTCCTCTCTCCTCCAGCGGCAGCAACTTCCCCTGCAAGGGCTACCACACGCTGCTCGGCACGCCCCAAGGCCGCAGCGTAGAAACCTGGACCGCAGGCAACAGCTACAGCTTCACCGTCGAGGGCAGCGCCACGCACAACGGCGGCAGCTGCCAGGCGTCGCTCTCCTATGACGGCGGCCGCACCTTTACAGTCATCCACTCGTACATTGGGCGGTGCCCGCTCAAGACTAGCTGGCCGTTTACCCTGCCAAACGACACGCCCGCTGGCGAAGCCCTCTTTGCCTGGTCGTGGTTCAACAATATCGGCAACCGCGAGATGTACATGAACTGCGCTCACGTTACGATCCAGCCGCGATCGTCGCCGCGCGAGGGTGAACTTGCCGGTATTGAGGAGCGCAGCCCCTCTGACCCATTCGGCAGTCGCCCGAGTTTGTTCGCTGCGAATGTCGGTAATGGATGCTCTACGCTCGAGGGCGCGGATGTACAGTTTCCCAAGCCTGGGCCGGATGTGAGCTTTAATTCTGCCAAGACGGCGCCGCCGAGGGGTAGCTGCGGTACTTCTAGGCGCAGCACTGTGCCGTTGGAGGCGTGAGTGTGATTTGAAGGGTATCTTGACCTTTTCTGTTGGGCGGTTTTAAGATGTATATATTTTGGATGTTGAGGCTCAGTATCACTGATGTTTTCATGATATAGTTGCTGTATATAGCTTTGCAGTATGTATATAGTTGCAATACATGTCGTTTCTTTAAAGTGTATGTGATGCAACAGCGCAACGCTTGTGCCTGGAAGATGCATAGCATTTAACCTGCATTTGCAGTACACGTGCGGGACAGTATAAGAGCACATGCATACGAGACACACGGCGAATGGGCGCTAGACCACTGTAGGGTGCTTATAATACATGCTGAAAGAAATGTTATATATCTATTTTACATGCTTGATGTAAAAGCTCAAGAGCCACCAACTTGATGCTCAACAGGTGCATGGCATATGCTAAGCATCAGCACAGCATGTGCTTAATTGGTTTATGGCCGGTGCATGACCATTTCCAGACCTTTATATTCTTTTAATTGCGTGCTGTGAATGCTTGAGACGTCCACTTGATGCTTCGCATATGCCGTGCATTTGTTAAGCATCAACATAGCCGCCCCATAGCTGGTTCATGACTGCCGCAAAGGAGATACGAGGATCATGATTCAAAGATCTACGTTGTAGCACAAATTATAGTGTTCTTTAGCAAGGTGAGTATTTGTGAGGCCCAATCATAGAACGTCAAACATTTGGTTTCATATCTGGTATCGAGCGATATATACTGCCCCCAACTAATCATACATCAATTTTCATTCTCAACTCCGTTTATTTCTGAACCATGTTTACTGCTGCGCACGCTTTTCATCCCCAGCGGTGGCAGTCGCCTCAGAAGAATCAGTCTCCGGAGCCCGGCCATCCTGGTTCAAAACTGGCTCATCTCTGTCCAAATCGTACATTTCCTCTTCTTGAGCATCGTAGTGGCGGAATAGAGCATAGAAAACAATGGAGGTGACAAAGGCGGTGATACCGACACCAGTGTACATCCAGACAAACTTGGGGTTGTGAGCGACGGAGACGAGGGCCATGTTGATGGCGGCACCAAAAGCGTTTGTGAAGAGGTACATGCTCTGAACAAACGACTTCATAGAGGGAGGAGCCTTGGTGTAGGCGTACTCGAGACCGGTGACGGAGAGGAAAATCTCCGCAACACCAATAAAGACGTACGCAGGGGTCTGGACGGCAATGTGAACGTGGTTAGGCACAAGTTTGCCGTCGACGAGAGCCTCTTGGCACTTTTCCTGGTTACGGGGCCATTCGTAGCAGGGTCCAGAGCTGTAGACGAGGTGCTGAACAATAGCAGCATAGGCCAGACACAATGCAGAGCAGAAAAAGCCAATGCTAATGCGAGCAATTGGACGCAGTTCGATGCCAGCTTTGCGGAGCAGAGGATAGACAACTCGGTCCAGAATCGGGGTGAAGATGAGAATAGAAAGGGGGTCAAAGTTTTGCATAAAGTCGTTGGGCATGCCGTGGCCTTCCATCTGCTCAGCCTGAGTGACAAAGTTGGTAGAAAACTGGCCGTAGCAGACCCAGAAGATCGGGTAAAAGACAAAGACCTTGCAGGCACGGAGACCACGCTTGATCTCGTCGACAAAGTGATCGTTCCAGGGAACTGGCTTGTTCTTGCCATTGGCCTCTCGCCAGGACGGCTTGGCGGCCTCGTAGTTTCGGTTGACGACCATGATACCGATGGCCTTGAATGCATCGGTAATGACGGAACCTTGGGGAGGGCGAACAATGTAGGAGTTGCGGCGGATAATAAGGATGAAGACACCAATGTTGAACATGCAGAAGCACATGAGGAAGGCAGTCCAGAAGCCCTTGTACTTTTCCATGAACGGCGTCGCCATGAGCGACAGGGCACCCAGGTTGATGCACCAGTAGAAGATCATGTAGATACGCTGGTAAGTGATTGCGGGATCAATGACAACGCGCTCGCCGCTGGCTTCCGTCTTGATGGCCATACGTCGTCGCTGATACTGGTCGGCAATAAGAGGCGCAATGTTGGACTTGATACCACCAGTACCGAAACCGATGACAATGATGGCAACAATAAAACCACCGAGACCAGCCTTCTCCCGAGCAAACGGCAAGGCAGTAATCCAGAGCACCAGAAGACCGATCCAATAGACACCAGCAAAGATGACAATGGTCTTGTACTTGCCGAGATACTGGTCAGAAATGATGGCACCGAGGATGGGAGTAGCTGCACAGGGTAGAGCTTAGATTAGTCTTTGCACTAAGCTTTTGAAGTATTTCAAGAAAAAAAAAAAAGGCTTACCGTATGAGAAGAACTGGAAGGCAAGGTTGAGACCGGTGGCAGCCTGGCTGTTCAGACCAACGCCCTTGGCACCGTCTAAGCCATCCTGGGAGTGGGATACATAGTTTTGGAAGAGACCCTGAGCACCGTAGTAGGCGAAACGCTCGGTCAACTCGACAATGGCGATGAGAAATGCTGATGCGGGCAGGTTTTCACCGACGCGGCGAAGAGTGCGCTTCTCCCGTTCGGTGGGCTCATCGCCATCGGCCGTGACACCATTTTCGGCGTCGAGATTGTTCTTGACGTCAGAGATGCTGTCTCGATCTTCAATATAGCCACCCGTAAGATCGGTCTTGGGATGTTCGTTAGTGTGGGGAGTGCGCTCGTTGAGAGTCTCGTGGAGCCTGTAGAGAGGGGGTGTGTTAGAAGCATGTTTCATGGAGAAGAGGACGACGCAGCTAGGAAAGCAGCATTGGCGACAGCTGCAGCGAGCTCGCACAAAGCCGTTCCCAGCAGCACGTGGAGGGGGTCAACAACGTACTCAGCGGCGGCATCCTCGTGGTTCTGAGCCATGGTTACGGTGAAAGTGGCGAGAAGGCCTGTTGTCTCCTCAAAGCGACCCTCGTGCTCTCGTGGATTCGAGGCAGCAAACGAAAAGAGTCGGTGATATAGGACGGGAAGACCAGAACGGGAAGGGTAGAGGATGGAAGAAAGAGAAGAGGAAGTGCAAAGCTGGGGTAGAGGGGAGGGCCAGCTTGATAAAGAAAGAAAAACGAAGGCAATCTGGGGCCGGCGAACAGGCGAATTAGGTACGGGACGGGGTTTGACGGGTTTGACGGGGCTGCCGCGAGCGAGCGCACACGACAGAGTCAGAGGGTGTGATACTACTGGCAGTCGTAGCAAAAGATATGGTAAGAAAAGGTGGGCACCGGATGGATTGTTGCTTTGGCGCAATTCGCCTTACCCCATCATCATCAAGAGGAGGGCACGACAAGGGTTCACCTTATCTCCAAGCAAGGTTTGGGGGAGGGGAGGGCGAGAGTATTGTGGAGATGTCGTCACTGGTCACTGGGCAGGGCTCAGAAAACGGCGAACCCGTCCAAAGTTCCAGTTTCCACAGCTTCAGTTCCGCAGGTAACCCCTAAGGTACTTGGCTCGTTCTGGAAATTCCGGCTAGGTTTGCTGGATGCCAGGGGGAACATGGGCGGCGTTTGCAAGTACACGGTACCCATTCGTGTTGTTATTGATGATAATCGTTATTACTAACGAGTTTTACAGCTGAGGCGTCGTGTCTTTGAGCCTGGAGAAGAAGATGAGGCCTCGCAGTGGAATACCCATTGCTCGACCCGAAACTAGCCCTCCTCGGAACCCCGGCAGAACAGGGCCGACTACTGCAGCCCCCTACCTAGTACGGAGCGAATGGTGGCTTACAATCCCACGCGATGGGAGTGGCGACGCTCGTTTGTACTACCAACGAAGGAGCTTTGGCGTGTTAGAAATATTTGGCATCAAGCGGCAGTTTGTATCGTCCATGAGTTGCAACGGCTCGAGCAGTCTCGACAGACGCGCCATTATTCAGTGCTACGATGTCCAACCTCTGCAGTAATACTTTGTACATACGAATAATTCATAATCGGCCGCCACGAGTAGCGTAATTCCGTGGTTTCCGCACCTAGCGCGCGACTTGCCCTTTGTGGATAAGTGCACCGAATCATACACGACTAGTAGTACGAGTTCCCATGTTCCATAATGGTGCTGCTGCAAGATTTTTTTTTTCGCCAAGCAGGCCGCAAGCCACTGCCGATGATGGTGGCGCGCCACGGAGAATTTTTTTTCTTACGGCGCACGCTGCCGGTCGGTCTAACGCCGTCGCCAAGCGATCGGGCCAAGCCCAAATCGCGGCCAAAATTGCCGGGCGGCCAACTCTTCTTTTTTGACAAGCATGGCAATACAGTAAAGTGGCAGGCACGACGAGACCGAAGTTGGTAGAATTCCGGCTCAGCAAAAAATGCAAACCTACTATGGATACGAGCCACAACAACAGATAAGAATGGAGGGCAGAATGCAAAACGAGGAAATGGAAGAGAGCGAGAGGGAAGGAAAAAAAAAGAGGGGAAGGACATTCAACGTCCCACCCGTGACGGCTGTCTTGTCCGAGGAGGTTCAAGTGAGGCTAGGTAGGTACGGAAGCAAACGACGACTCGGGCAGGTGGCAACAGCTGCCAGCCAGTCGCGACGAGTAGGTACCTAGTTCCTTCCCTGAGTTCTTTCCAGGTTGGGACGCAATTACTCGCCAGGTGCCTGCCCGGTGTCTGCCAGCTGTGTGCGAGCCGTCTGCCAGCTGACAGCCTCGGCGATCTCTTCACCATCAGAGGTCCCGTCCCAGTCGCATTTCAAAAGTACTGGGTACCCTCCACCACTTGCTACCAGCCTGTAATTAGCCATTACCTAACTGTCTACACTGCAAAACAAGTCAATAACGTAAACAATTCCGCACCACCTTGGGACTGGATGCATGCCGCTAATTGCTGCAAAGTGGCCATTTTTTTTTTTCCTGGTTTTATTGCAGAGTCGTCATGTCATCATCATTATGCTACATCGCCCCTTGGTACGGAACCAGCGAAGACAAATTACAGAAATCCATGCCTTAAAAGACTCGGGAAGATAAATCGGGTCGCCCGTGTCCAATAATTGAACCTCCCAGTCCTATTAGGGCCAAGGTACTTTCTCCGTTGTGCTTTTTCCCGCCTCAGCTGTTTGTACAAGTACCTTACTTGCGCATCCCCCCAAAAACCTTGAACCCGGCCGAGACGGCGCCGCTCATTGCCCCAGCAGCCAACCAGCATTCGTCGTTTACACTCTTCCGACTCCACCGCCCGACACTTCCGTTATTTCATACCAAGCCGCTCTGCTCCGTATTCTGCCACACCAGAAGAGCAATTAGCGCTGGAATGGAATCTTCTTTTTCTCTTTGTCACTGGTTTCCAGAATACTAGTCCATACCAAACAGCCTTTCGACAGATCGTCCACACTCATTCCCCAACTGGTCCACGATGAGCAAAAGATTTGTATGGGCTACATATGAGTACTCCGTATATACCTACGGATATGTAGACCTACGGATACGCTCTTCTCCTTCTTCTTCTTCTTCCCCCAATTCATTTCCCATCCGCGCATGTCACAAGTCCCCAACTCTCTCGCTCATGTCCCGTGTAATTGGCCCGCATCACTCTCCTCGGGCCCCATTATCCACCATGCAATGCAACGTCTCCATCCTCACCCCCCCTCCCCTCCGCTCCCCTTGGGGTTTTCGTCCGCTTCGCTTGTACCGTTCATCTCGCGTCTGCTCCCCCGTGCTTTCACTAGTCAGGTTTCGTCACTCTATTACGTACAGTTGGTATTTTACTGGAGTTGGGCTCCTTGTAGAGTATTCGTAGGGGTAATGCGCTCTGTCCACCCCATGGGGCAAGCCTCGTCATGCCTGCTGCAGGGTACGAGTGTAGTCGTAGAGAGATGCGCATGATAATTCCGCACTGCACGGCCAGCTTCGGTATAGGGTCCTCCTGCCAAGCATGATATGACAACACTCTTGCAGTCCGTGATTTCAGGAGAAAGGCACTTTTGCACACGTGCATGGCTACTTGTTGATCACGCTTGGCCCTTTTGCTCTCACACACAATGTTGATCCATGTCTGTTTCGATTTGAGCTTGGTGATTATCATGGAAGTGTATCTGGCAATCAAGCTTCATTTTCATGCCCAAAATTGTCCTTTCGAACATTGAACATCCATGGGATTTCCATTGCTAGTATGGGCAATATACGGCATTATGACTTTCTAAGCTTGGCCCCAAACTTGTAAAACACAAGCGGGATAGGAATCACTAGCACGCAGATGAATCCCAGCAGCGAGTTTCCCCATCCCAAACCCAGACTGGCATACATTGGCGGCCCGGCAAGCGGCAAAAAGGTGCCTATAAAACTCCGCAAAATAACATTCGCAGCAATCGCCGACGCCGCATACAGCGGGTGACAGTCGACAATATACGTGGTTATGGGAAGAAACAGTCCCATGATGCCAAACCCATACGGAATCAGAGAAATAATCGTCGACGCGAGACTGGCATTGTAATGCGCGCTCCAGCCATACCAGAACAGCGTGACGGGAAGAAACGCACCAAAACAGATGCTTATAAGCAGTCGCATTTCGGGCTCAAATACACCCCCGTTTGCTTTGGCTAGTCTTATAATCAGCTTGTCGGAGAAGAGCGTGCTGACTAGCCAGCCCAGTACGTTACCCAACCCGAGAGCCAGGTAAATGAGGCCGATGCGATCTGAGCCGAACCCATATTGCTCTGCAAAGACGGCGGGGATTGTGGTGTAGAGCAGATAGATGACGCCGAAGACGAAGCCGATGTAGAGGGAGAGAAACAGCACCAAAGGCGAAAAGACTAGCATTTTAAGCGGCCGGACTAGACTTGTTAGGATAAGTTTGACCGTGTCTGTCTCGTCGGAGTCGTCGTAGCAGCTTTTGAGCAATGGTCTGCCCAACTGTTGGCGCAGGTGCATTGTTTTCCTATGCATCAAGACCTTGTGGCTTGATTCTTTGGGAAGAAATGCAATGAGTGCTGTCACGGGGATGGCAATGATGAGAACGATCCAGAAATCCCAGCGTCAGCCTATTGTCTTTGTTATAAATCCTCCAAGCAAGGGGCCAATTGTAGGTCCTAAACAGTAAGTCACAGTCAACGCCTAACAAATGAGAAAGGCATACCGGGTAAAGGTCCTATATTCCAAACTCCAATGGCAAAACCGCGTTGCTCGGGCTGAAACAAGTCCCCCATTACACTGCCACCCAAGGTCTATAAGCCGAATTAGATGTGACTTTATCAGCAACACCAAATGCTGCTTACCAGGCACGCAGCTCCTCCAAGACCACTAAAGAAGTGCGATACAACAAGTCCTTCTACATTGGGAGCCAAAGCACAGCCAATCTGCCAAACGCAAAAGAGTACATTGGAGACTGCAAGTACTGGCTTGCGGCCGTATATCTCGGACAGCGGTGCGATAAAGATGGGACCGACGACGTACCCCAAGAGGTAAATGCTGACCGTCATGGATCCGACAATATTATTTGTATTTCCAAACTCTTCGCTGAATTGCTGTATTCCCGGAGACAAAATCGACGAGGCAAGCGGCGTCAAGAGCGTCATGGCACAGAGCAACCAGACCCAGATCCACTTCTGCCTTGTGGGGAAGTTGAATGGCATCTCAGTGTCGTCTTGGCTATCCCAGCCGACATTGCCTTGGTCCAAGTCGCTGAGGGGAAGAGGTTCATATATGAGGCTGTTTCCTGTTGGTTTTTGGCCCAGGATACGGCGCCAGAGGGGAATGTTCGGCTCGCTTATGGGTACGACTTCTACCGACTAACAGGATTATCAGTATAACAAACAGAAAGCTTGACTTAGATTAGCGTTGAGCTTTCAATCATGTTCTTACAGACGTGCCAGTCTCCTTTGTTGGAAGCGGACCATTAGGACCAACAGACGCTATGGGGCCCGACCTTTGAGCTGTCCGACTGCGCCAGCAAAGCATTCGACTGTTTCTCGGAAGATGCCATTATGCTAGCGTTGCGAGTCGTGTGCAACGCTCATATACTACGAGGTACGTATTCACCGGTAAGTATGAAAGGGTTTGCAGGAAAGTGAGTTTGTAAAACACCGGCATTCATTAAATTTGTATGGCACTCTTTTTTTATTCATTTTTGAAGCACCAGGTATGAACGCAGAACGACAGAATAACTGACACAACATGCCAATGTCCTTCCGGGTAGTACCGCCCACACCTCGTTAATTCTCGGTAAACACCAAAGCCCTGGCTTCGATGCTTTCCCTAGGTTTTGCTCCAGGGGTTAAATTCTGAATAAATGAGGCATGGGGCCAGGATGAGGCGTAGCAGTCGTCAGTAACGATTTGTATCAGGATGAGATATAGCATACACTTTGCAGCAACGTCGATCTTGGTGTCACTCATCATGAAAATCACTTCGTCTTGTTCCTGGCGATTTAGGACAGATCAACTCATGATGCTACTAAAGGGAGAGAGGGGGTCTAGTTTCACCATGACAGACTCACTTGATGATTCGAAATCGTTTTCGGAGCAACTCGCCGGCTCGCTCGGGGACGTGACGACGCGCCGGATCTATGGCAGCTGCAGCAGTTTGATCTAAGAAAAGTATGAGCTCTCAAATACCAAACAATCTGTAGACAAGTCTTACCAACATGGACGGCTTTGATGGGCGCCAGAGTGACTTGGCGGTTTTCCAAATTGACGACGGTGCCGTCAGGTAGCTTAAACTTTTCGTCATCGCTAGATCGTCGCTTATTACCCGTCGCCATTAGCGTCTTGACATTGAAAGACTAAAATTGTGGTCAGAGTTATCCTCCAATCAAACCAAAAAATCTCACAATCCTCTTGTAAGAGATCCTTTAGCAACATTTCCAGGCTGGGAAGATACTGCGACGTAATGGTATCCTCGTCCACGCCCCTGATGGCATGCGGATAATCCTGACGCCGAAAACCCTGACAGACTTAGCTAAGCCATCTAGCACTTTTATTAGGTATAGTGATTAGAGTGTACGGTATATATATTGAATAGTCTAGATGAACAGGGTTGGTTACACGTTACTCCATATAAGTACAGACGGAGATTACTCCTGGTCTAAACTACAGTAGAGCAGACATGTAACACTTGAAGTGGAAGTCTATAGTCGAAGGTTAAAGGTTAATATACTTGTACAAAATTTTTGATCCATGTGCTTAAACGCCTTTAAACAATATATTTCTCAAGGAGACGGCTCAGCTGGTCGGTGCCCGGCAGCGTTCTCTTCTGGCGCGTCTCCGTCGTCTTGTTCCAGTGGTTTGCAATATTCCGCATCAATGTCTTATTACCAAACACAGTCGAAACGGAATCAACGACTGTAGAGCCCAGGTAGGGGTTGTCGTCAGAATTTGCTTGTGGCGAGAGCAAGCCACCCACAAGATCCCCCAGCAGAGAAATCGCTGGGCCGCGAATGGTTAGGTCTCGATGGTTCAAAACGTTTTCGATGTACGTCAACTTTTGACCGTTTATAGAACATTCTCTTCCGGTCACGTTGACTTCCAGTTCCCCTTCTGCAAGCGCTTGGAACTGGCTCTGGAGTATTGGGTAAAGGCTCTTTGCCAGGGCAGCAAGATCGGCATAGCCATCCAATTCTTGCAAGTTTTCACCTGGCCGTAAGATCGTGTTTCGAATAGTAATGTAGCCAAAATTGATGCCTCCTGCAAATAAATCAAAGGTATAGTCACCAATGCCAAAGGCAATGGGCGACTTATTTGGTATCATTAGTTTGCCTTTTAAGTTGCGGCCATTGACCGCGGGCAGGACGAGCTGCAGACGACGCAGAATAATACCGTGTCGGAGATTCAGGGCTTTTATGACGATGCCTTTGTCCAGCACAGGGCGCGATTCCAAAAGACCGAGCTTGATGGTGGTGCCATTGCCGCGGACGTCGACAGTGACATTCTCCTCGTCGACAAACTTTCCGAACCATTTGGTAAATTCCTCACCATTCACAATCTGCTGCACCTGCTCATCTATTTGGAATTTGGTATCCTGGTTGATTCTGAGTGGCGGGACTTGCAGCTTTAACCATGGCGAGAATTTATTGCCTGCCCCTTTATTATATAGCTGGAGCGGGAATGAGTCGACGGCAGCTGGAAGCGGTGATTGAAAGGAAGAGTTAAGGTTGATGAGCATGGAATCTGTGCCTTGAAATAAAAAGGAGCCGCCCAGGATGGGGAGGTCTTGTTGGTTGACAATGAGCTGCACCACTGCGGGCAAGATGACTTTGAGACTTTTGCAAACTGTTAGGCGCAAGGATTTCCTCTGCTAGTTCTCTCGGGCCCGTCAAAGGCATTGGCTTACACAATCGGCAGCAAAATCGCCAGAAAAATGAGCACACCAATAAAATACCATTTCCAGTTCGTGCGGAAGCTCTTAGTAGAAAATATCCCCTCGGTCTTGCTCTTGGCTGCACTCCGCTTGGTCTTTTGCGAAGATTTTGTCGGCTGATTGCTGACTTGGTCACTCACACTCGACGAATCCGCGTCAGCAGCGGAAGCGCATCGCTCATGGCTGGTGCGCTTGCCGCTAAGTGTGGTGGCGTCTCGGTTGGCAAGGTCCGAGGCTGTATAACGTTCAGCCATTGCCGCCCGATACTCAAGGCAGGTAAAAGCCGCTTTTGCAAGCAAACAAAAGAAAAAAAGGAAGAAACAAGCGTTGAGTTAAAAATCAATTTTTATGTGCAGCAATTTGGCACATTTTGTAGCAAAGCAATGTCATTATCCTCGGCCCGAGGACCTTTGCTGCTACCTGTCGCTATCTCTGCAAAATCTCCACGGAAAATTCATAGGAGCGGAAGCACGGGGCAATCGCTCGACGACGGGGACCTACACTACGCCGTATTCGTCGCGAAGCGGATGCTGCCCAATCAGCGCAGAGCCAGGTTAGCGGCCCTCAAGACATATACTCGTAAAGCATTAGAAGAGATGGTATAGTCCATGCTGTAAAACAGCGCGCAGACGGTTTGCTGTGCTTTCGCCATCGGATGTCCAATTTTGGTCTGTTCGCAACGATGTGCCTCTAGCTACTGACATGGTGCCGACACATGATGCAGCAGACAAGTCCTATCGGCTATCGCGATACTTCTCAACTCAGACCCGCGAAATCTGCTCGCCGGGAAAGAGGGGCCGCGGTGGGAAGAGGATGATCCGGCTACAAGGCGAAAAACCGTTGGTCGTCTCCTTATTAAAGAGTCTACCTATACGGTACAATCGAACGTTTTTTGTAAATTAGACCTCCAATATAGAATGTAGCGCTATTATAGATCGACAGGACTCCCAGATACGCTGTAAAAGTGAGCTTCTAATCATTATCTCGCCCTGTGGTTTGTTCATGCCAATAAACCCGCTATATGGACGATTATGCACCTATCCCCGATTGGGCTGTAGACTTATGAGGATCAGAAAGCAGGTCACTCTTCATTTGTATCCGAAAAAGAAGACAAGAAAGCGTCCTTAGAAAAGTAATTCTTAACCCCGCCTCTAGCCTGCCAAACAACTTTTGGATGTAGTCGTTGACTTGAGTTAGGAGGAATCCGATTATTCTATGCACCCTAGCGGTGTACCTACCAATTCCTGATCTTAGGGATCACTACTAAGCACTACGAGCAAGGCGAGCCGTCGCGATTAATAGAGAGATAGGAAAATATTTTAAGGGTATTTATTACCTAAACTAGATAGATAGTTTCTAGACCTCTAGTAATTAATCTAAGTAATAGTTTTATTATTAGAGCCTTTATACTCTAATATGACCTTACTCTGACGTGCCTTTACTCAAAGTACTAGCCTAGCTTACTTACCCTAAGTAATAGCAAACCTTGTTATAACTTAGGATCTAAGCCACCGTTATACCATTATAGATATGGCTTGATCTGTTCCTCGGTCCATGCCCAGTATTGCTCACAAAGAGTCGGGTCAGTAAGATCTTCCCGCACTGGCCCGATTCTTCCCCACGGCAGGACTACGTATTACCGTTAGTAGAATAACAAAGCAGACATCGTCCAGTTTTGCTTACCCCAAGCTCCGCTTTGTTCTTTAGTTATGTCCTTATGCAACCCAGCGTATAGCTCTGTATAGGCGCCATATTTAGCTGGATAGGCGACAAGTCCCTACCGCACTTTGTTAGTTTTAACCTAAATAGATAGGGCTTTGGGGCCTCACGAAGTAACATACAAACAAGAAAACTTGCCAAGATGGCACCCAACGCTGTAGATTGGTCATAAGAAGGCCGGGGTGCAAACTCTGTAAGCTTGGTCTTAGCTTGTGCTCCCACTACTGATACATGCTTGACCCCGCACTTACAACGCTGATGATGCCATCGTCTTTTGCATGGCGCGCCAACTCGCAGGCATGTAGAACATTGCCGGCTTTGCTTCTCGCATACTTTTGTCTCTCCGATTCGTCGTTGTGGTAGTCCATGTTGGCAAAATCAACTGACGGGTTCGGTGCGCGCAGCGCGGCACTTGATGATACCCATACCACACGCACATCTGCTGTAGGCACCATTTTGGCAGTTTTCGCGAGTACAGGGTACAGCAATCTCGTAAAGAGAAAATGGCCAATGTTGTTTGTACCCAGCTGCAGCTCGTATCCTTGTGCTGTCACAGAGCCCTGAGGTGGCCACATAACGCCAGCATTATTCCACAAGACATCAAGTCTTGACTCTTTGCCTAGAAATTCGTTGGCAGATTTGCGGATGGTGCTCAAATCTCCCAAATCGAGTTGCAGAAAAATGAGTTGCCCGTGGGAGTCGGGATGACGTTGCCTAATTGTAAGAATCGCTTGTTCTGCTTTGGCTTTCGAGCGAGCCGCTATGTAGACTCGGGCATTGTGCATGTAGAGAAAAGACGAGAGTTCTAGACCAACACCACTAGATGCACCGGTTACAATAAACACCTAAGATAATTAGTATGATGCCTCTGTTTAGTTCTATTTCGTCTCGGGCACGCACTTTGCCTGATTGGTCGACAAGGTTATCTTCAGTTAGCACAGCTGTGGGGGGGTAAATGAGGCTCCAAGCTTGGCCCATTCTGCCGATATTGAGCAAAATAAAGAAACGAGTTTATCCCTTACTTGGGAAATTAACAGGGTAGCATATGAAGCACAAGAATGTACTAGCAAGTCTCTTTGCTGGGGTTCCGTTATTTTTTTATATCTCTGTCGGCCAGGCACATGCAATCGTATGCGAACTGGCTGGATTGACATGCTTTGAATGGCGGGTTAGTACTAACACGTGTGCATCTACCGGGCGCAGCGCAATGCCTTGGCTAGTAATGCGCCGAACAATCTTAGCCTCGGTCAGAGACTATCGCAATACCGGGACCAGGTTAGATCCTAAGTGCTAGTACATACTTTCTGAACTTAAATAAGAGGATAGATATGTACCCTAGCCAATGGATTTGAATGAACCTGGACTTAGGGTGTATTAGTTGCCTATCTCCGCAAACTGATAAGTAGGTCATCTCGACCCAAGGTTAGACGGACCAAAGCTATCCCGTCATTCTTGGCCCGCCGGACTAGAACTGGCGTTTTGGGTGACCGGGTAGCCATAAGCTTCTAATCCCGGCACCTAGTTTCCGTAGAATCCTGCTCCGTCTGAAGAACGGATCTAGCTTCTTCTCAGATCCGTCTAGCGCTAAAGGACAAGCTCACGCTAAACACTCTGGACATCCAGGATATCAAACCAATGAACATAAAGTGGGCACTCATAGCCCACAATAAAGGAATCTAGAAAATTGTCAGAGGCCTCTTTGGTTATGTCTTGATCGAAGGCAATTCTAACCAGGAGCACGCTAGAAGACTAGAAGTAGGAGCTCTCTTCTAGAAACGCGCCTCTACTGTATGGCAATAAGCCAAATAGCAGGGCGGGTAATAGTCACGATCAAAAAGGCGAAACTAATGAAATAAGAGTTGAAAATTAATGATGATCCCTCTCAAACTAATCTCTGGCTTTTATCCATTTATACGCCACTGCTGGCTGCCGCACTGTCAGAACTAACAGGGCCTGCATGTAACAAAAAAGATTCTTAACTTATAAAATGAATAGTTACGTAGCTAAATTGGCTAAGAGTCTGCACTATTAGAGCCATTACTTCACTCGAAATTTATAATATTCCTATCTAAATATAACTTACTAACAATTTTACTTAGTATAACTAGGTGTGAAAAACCAGGCCTCGGGTCCTGGCCTTTCCCTTTTGGGACGAGGGGCCCCACAAAACCGGCCAGACATTCTCCCGACACCCCCCCGCCCCCCCCCCTTTCTCTGGTCCGGAATGGCAGATCGATTTTCCACCTATTACCCAATAAGGACTATATAATAGAGAGAAAGGGGTGAGGCAGGAAATAGAGAGATCCTTTCCCCCTTAAGTAGATTAATAACTATTCCGACGCCTACTCGCAGCTCGCCATAGGGCCAGTCCGTAACAAGAATATATTATAAAACTTATTATAACTAATAAAGGAAAGAAATTATAATTATAAGGGTATTTGGAATTAATTAATTATAAGAAATAGAATTTTTTAAGAAAAATAAAAGAATATATTAAAAAGGATAATAATCCTAAGCTATAATATCTTCTATAGCGTTTTATAGATGGCGGCTGTTTTTCTGGGCCCAGACCACTTCCTTGTTCTCTGACTCCCTCTCCACATCACAGTGGCACTGGAAGACTGTCACACTGTCATACGAATTAAGGCATAATATTCGAGATATAAGCAGCTGGAAAGAAGTAACTATAGCTGAAGAAGCTGAAGGAGTTGAATAGCCTCTAAAAGCCACTTAATTGACTATGAATATAGGCTATCAAGACCATCAAATAGCTGAAGAAACAAGCACTATTCTGACTCTGAAGTCATCCCTACAATTTCTATCTTATGACTGTGACACATGTACGCTCGCGGGCCGACTCATCATCGCCTGACAGTTGTCAACGATTCGGTATAGGATATAAATAGCCGATCAGCTCTTACAGATCAGCAATATTCACAACCTCAGTGGGTAAAATTTAATATGCACGAGTCGCTCTAATAATCCCACGATGGAACTGAGCAGCAGTACAATCTTGCGCGGATAGTGTTTCAGACCAGGTATACAGAAACGAATTCATATAGTAAGCCTAAACGAGTCGCTGCATCAAGCTTGAGTTTAGAAATGATCTGTAATCGCTGCATCTGGCTTGAATCAGGAAATGATCTGTAATCGCTGGATGTAGCCTGGTTTAGGAAGTGATCAGTGATCTACAGTCGCTGCATCTAGCTTGAATCAGGAAGTAGTATCTATCCTGACGCCTGCTATGTGTCGTGCCCCAGCTTATTGACGTGGGTTTTGATGGGGCAGAGATCACCCCGCTCCTTGATGAAGAATACAATCGGGTAACACAGCAAAAATCTTTGGTTTGGACGCTGGATGCAACAACTCCATAGTGGCTTGAAAAACGTACCAGTGACTTGCATAGCGCAAATCGTTGCCTGTCAATAACCGCATGAGAGGCGACTTGGACTTAACTGCTAAATCAATTCTTGTGTAACCTCAGAGGATAACCTTGCAAGACTGAACTATAAAAACCCTCCATACCCAACTCCAAATTCCAAATCAATGCGATTTAACATGACTTAATATCACCAAAGAACCAAGCGATACTGCTAGACTCTTCATTCTTTACACAATATACACCCACAATCATCGCAACATAATGTAAGCCAATCTACGTGACAAAACTATTGATTATGCTTGATTACATACTAACTTGTCCCTCTTCATAGGCAATTCTCCAAGTTATTTACCTTTTTGTTCGCATCCGGTGCTCTCGTCGCCGCGCTGCCTGAGCCTGCCAACCAAGGAGAGCAGCTAGACAGTCGTGATCCCACCGACATGAATCTCGAGCAGAGTTGCCAGCACGCTGGGGAGTACTGTGATGGTCTTGCAATTCGCTGCTGTGCTGGGCAGTGCTGCACCAACCGCATTGGTGGTGTCCGATACTGCGAGAAATGCAAATAATTGGCAAACCTACTCGATTGTGTGGTTAGGTTAGCAGGGTCGTGTCTAAATAGGTTCTTTATAGCCTACAATTTTTGATACAGCTTAACAGTGTTGTTCCGCGCGGGAACCTTTGTATGGGGGATTCAACATCCTCTAAATAAATGATTCTTATTTTTACTGAGCAGATTGCGACTGGTGACCTGTCTATGAGCTTTTATTGCTTCTGAACGTTGACTGAAATATCAAGTATCGATTCGCACTTGTTCCTTTATGCACAACGTAGAAAGGGCACCAGAGGCACATGCCTTCTGTTTGAACAACAAATCATAATTGCTAGGAGTTATCTACATGGTCTTTCTCTACATGCTTTACTTGGCATTTCCTCTTTCCTGGCGTTTCAAGATGTGACATACTATTCGCCTCTAGTCTTCAGCGGTGAGTAAGGTCTCTTCTGCACAAACCCCGTGATATGAGGAGCGTTTGAGAGGCCATTTATCTATTGTGTCACTATAGTCGTTTGCTTAACCTACTGCGCAAGAGCATACTGTGAGGCCTTGTGCGGCAAAATACCGGCGGCATCTAAGGGAATTGGCCAACGTCGTCGAATCAAACTCCTCAAATATCAAGGAAAAACCTCCAACTTCGATGTAGTTGCGTTTCCAACGCCACCTTCCACCGCCGGTGCAAACCACACGCTATTATTCTCCAGGTCAAACACCGTGTACGAGCTAGGGAAAAGAGGGAACCCGAAAGTGCTAAATTCCTCGTTTGTTGCGAAGAGCGTCAGTTGGCACAAACCGTCTTCGCATCGTCTTCAGTCATCAGATCGTTAGACAATCGCATTCGGTCTAGTGGGATGCTAACCATAGTCTTGTTCTGATTGAACCCGAGAACCAACGTGTTTTGCGCGTCACTGATAGTTTCGCAGTCGACTAAACCGAGACCGTCCTTGTCAGAGAAGGTGGTACTGAGCGCCTCGGCCACCTTGATGATGGCGGTACGGGGGATGACAATATCTACCCCACCAGTGTCGATAAGCGTTAAATCCTCGTTTTGCTGGAGACCGAGGTCAATCATGTCTCTGTTGCTGGTGTTGTTCTTGTTCTCATTTCTAGTGCCATTGCACAGATTATTTCTGAGTTCTTTGTCTCTGCAATTGCCCTTGCAATAATTGGGACCTCTTTTGTCGCGGCCATTACCCCCATCACTCTGAGAACTCCGACAACTGCCGTACATGCCATTGACTTTGCTTCTTTTGGGCTTGGTGGAGCGACGTTGGCGCTGGCGCTCTTCCCCGTCTTGCACCATGCCACTGTTCTGGCCGCCATTGCCTTGTTTGCCACCCATGGCCAGATGAAGAGATGTCATGCTGACAAAGAAATCTCTCACTTGACCATATCGGCTAAGACGATAGGAACCTGTTCCAGCTCTCCTCTAAACTTGGATCTGTCAATGCCACCGAAAATGACAGAGCCGTTGGCAAAAGCTACGTTAACAAATAGACAAGTTAGCTGCTGAGGGGCTCTCTTTCCCACTTGAGGGATATAACGCGTGAATCCTACTTACGTGTTGGATGAAAGATCAAACTAAATGAGTTCCCTTTGACAACGCCTGCTTTTTTCATTATATTCGGTACATTCAGATATTTCTGTTCTGTCTGCACAGCCGCTGTAGGCCCAAATCCGAGAATTGAAATTGCGGAAAGTCTTCTGGCAGGCTCCCATTCGTTGACAGTGCGACCTGCGCATCTGGGACCTTGACCTCGCCAAAGCTCACGGTCGTCTTGACATATCCGCCAGTGAACCCGTCGCCACCACTAAACCTGGCATCCAACTCCGCGCCCTTGAGAACAGTGGTGTCTCCCTAGGCCTTTTTCGGATCAAAATCGCCCATAGCGGTCAGTGCGTCGTCGACATCGCGGCATTGTTGGTTGCGCAGCTTACACACCGCGGACCTAGCCTGCGGAATAATGACGTCTGAGCTTCCAGTGTCGAAGATGCCAGTGATGATCTGCGGCGGGGTGCCAAAGCCCATAGAGAGGAGAGGTTGAAATGGCCCGGTCTGTAAGCCCTGAAAATGCTGCACAGGTACCTCGAAGACTTTCTGCGCCGCGATAAGATCGCCAAAGAGGAGGAGAGAGGCTTTCCATCGGAGTGCCATCTTGTCGTCTCTGATAGCGATGTCTTGGCGCTATATATTTAATCACAAAGAAGAAGGTGTCTCGTTTTCTGATTTTTCTGTGCAGTCTCTATCTGTCGATAGTCTCTGATTATCACTCTGGCATACTTTATATAAGACAGACGAACACTGAAGTAAGCTCAATACAATACATCATCAAGTATAAACCAAGCTGAACATTGCGCCTGATTCTGCTATTGGTAGGTGTTACTATATTCTCATGAGACCCAAAACATCATATTGGCAAATGTTCAATCAAACAAAAGAGCCTCTTCCAGTACTGACTCGAAGTCTAAAACTGGTGCCATAGACATGCAACCAAGGTCGAGCTTGAGGCAACGACTTACTAACACAGCTTATTATAGCCCGATGACACTGATAGCAAAATGGGTAATGATCTGGTGAATAGCCGAAATATTAAATTGCCAAAGTCTTTGGCTCTTTGTTTCATCTGACGCATGATTTCGGAGCCTGTCTCACAAGGCAAAGGATATACTCATGGTCTCGCGGGCCGCAGTGTATTATGCCGAGATGAAACACCATAGGGTAAGACACGACAGAAAAGTATGAGAAGCTCAGAACTACTGAAACAACAGTGTACTTGGCGAAGATTATTCCGCATGAATAGAACTAAAAGTGGTGAATGGCGTCATTCACCTTCAGTGTTTCATTGCGAATTCCGGCTATAAATGCAGCCTATTATAGGCTTTTGTTGGCTTAGGGTTGCATAAGATAATGTTTTATTACATGTCGCGGTACTCTAATGCTAGAGGTATGAGCCACCACGAACAATTTACGCTGTTTCAGAAATATCTGCTAAAGCTAGAAGGTCGTATTTGCTGTACTTATGTCTCTTGAAGGCGCGTGTATGTCTAAACCGTCACATAAGACCGTAGGTGGCAGAAAATACAAATTTAAAGGACCGGGGACTGCTGATTCAATGGCTATGGATTCTTTGCATTTCCAGGGCAAATGTAAACCCTAGATCATATCACAGCAATCTATACTGCGCTATAGTACATGACTAACAGAGATTTAGGCTCTGTTGACTTTGAAAGCTTGACCTCCAACGTCGTATCTTTATGCTTTCATGATTAAATTCAACATTTTTGCCGCATGTTTCCACGTATAAGTCAAGTATATATTCCAACTCCTTGGGTGTGATCGTTTTGGCGATGAAGTAGCTAACGTATTCGTTATGTGGCTTGCTGAATAGCGTGTACTCTCTTGGGAGTGGCTTTTGAGCAACATAGTCCGACGTATATAAGTCGAGGACGCTGGAGATATCCTCGTCCGCTGTATCGGGCATATTTTGCTATTTTGATGGTTTTAAGCGTCGCGAATAGTACAAGTTGACCTTTGAGAATTCAAGGGCGATAAAAAAACAGTATCTCAGCCAGCATCTTGAGTTACAGAAGAGACCTTTGGTGCCGTAATTATACTTAGGTAAGAAGATGACGATTGCAGCCGCCAAGCCGAATTGCTAGCAGCTGTTGCCAAAAGTTCCGGTGTGGCCAGCCCCAAAGGTATCTACGCCTATCTCCGGATCAGCGTTTTGAGATGCCAAGGCCGAGGAGGATCAGAATCCATGAGATACCAAGGCCGGGGGGATCAGAATCCATGCTACTGCCGCTCTTCATATATCTTTATTACACAACTCGTACACGTTGTTAGTCTTAGTACTGAAATTTGCAGGGCTAAAATGATGGTTACAGTGGCGCTAGTAGCGCAGCTCTTAGCGTACTTTGGATGCGAATTCTCTTATTTTAGCCAGGCACGATTTGTCCAAATGTTAGAGCCAACACATGCGGGTAAAAAGTACGAGAGGCCGAAAAAGTATTAGAATATACTTAGTCAGGCATAGTTATGTGCGTGGGAGGAATCTATTATCGTGAGTGGCACGCTGTCGTTCTAACAATGCACACCGTGTAGCTTTTTCATCATTCAATGTGGTGAATCCTCGGATCGATGAGCTCGTTTCTGCATCACCTTTTTCTTACAATATTGCCTTTGCATGCACATAGATTACGTCTGGTTTGCGCTGTAAGCCGCTGTTGACGGGAATGAGGTGAAAGTACGGGACACGGCATGTTTCACACTCTTAGACAGACAGACAACTCGTCTTCCTTTCAGATTGTCACGCCTCCATATGCCACGACTATTGAGGGCCGAACGATGGCTAAAGTTGCCTGTCTACGCTGCAGATCAAGCAAGGTACACTTATATACTGAATAGCAATAATTAGACGCGCTCGACTAATTTCATGATATTGCGGCTGAGATGTTCCAGTGACACCACAGGGTACAAAAGATGTCTTCCCAGGAATCTTGACTGTCAGTATCCACGTTTTTGGAGAAACGGTGGACAAAAGAATGTCTCCTCGCTGGCTGCGACACCCCTATTGCACAACTCGAGCAACGGTTCAGGCAGTAGCTCAGGCGTTTTTGATGGCGCCGCAGAGCGGGAGCCAGTGACTTTTACTCCGAGCCAAAATCTGACAAGCCTCATTAACAGCCTAAGTGACTCGAGTAGCGCAGGTCAATCTCCTCTGGGCTTTGGCTTTGACTCACCCGGAGATGACCTGTTCGGAGATTTTGATGGCTTCTTGTCCGACGGCCGACATACAGACAACCATTTTCCGAGCTCTGAACAAGACGGAAAACACTTTTTGCTCTCGAGTGCGTTGGTAAACCAAAACAGCGAGTTTGGTGTAATGAGGTCTCCGGTCGTTACCGAACCCACCTGTATCTGTCTCGTGAGAGCCATCAACGCGCAAGAACATGTTGAGATGGCGATATGGCAATACAGAAAGCTTTCGTACGATACTGAGAGGATATTACAGCATCAGAAAATAGCGCTCACTGAGTGCGCGGGTCTCGTAGAATGCTTTAGCTGTAGCACTCGGTCCGCGTCGGCCGTTATGCTTATAACTATGTGTTATCGAATACAGTCGACTTCAAAATACGTCTGCCGCAGTGCTGGGACACTTTTTTAACAAAAGACCCCAAGAAGTGGCAGTACGGAGCAAACAAGGGCGGACCTGGAGCACTGGTAGCGTTGAGCAACGGGGCACTCCTGGCAAGCTGGATGATGGCGATGCGTGCGTTGTTATACAGGGTCTTGTCATGGCCCAGGTAAAAGTTGGAAAATCTGGTGGCATCGTTTGAAACATTAGCAAACCCTGCATCATTGGCCTGCACATTCTAGTCTCGCGAACTACTCTCAGATATCACTACTGAGCCTTTTATCGTGGGAAACGTATCAACATAATAATATGACTTTTCCCGGGGGCTCTCTTTCTTCAGAGCTTGCATATATCTGTCTTCTCTTTAATTTTTTCGGGCTATTAGCCGTTTCCCTTTTCTCTGGATTACCCATATGAGTCAAGTTCTTTTCTGGGCCTGCGACCACAATGCATTGTCTCAACCTACTTACTCTGTAGTTTCCGTGTTGCTATCCGCGCTTCCGTTTCTGATTCGCCCTCCGTCACCTGCGTTGGCCCTCATGGTCGCGGCCCGCTCCAGCCGGCTCCTGTTTATTCCTAAATCCCCTTCGACATATAAGGTACCTGCCTAGGCGCAAATGCCATCAACAGTGCTTCTCCGTAAGTTCACCCCCTCATCTTGATACCCTCTCATTTCAGTCCAACCCATGACAAGAATTCCGCAACGCGCCCGGTCGCACTTTGTAAGGCGGAGTGTCACGGAGTGTTGTAAGTGGAAATATTGTGCCTGAGGCCTAGAATTGATCAATTTGCCCTTGACTCAAGTTGATCTGGCGTGAACTGTGTTACGCCGAGTGACACCAGAGGCCGCCGCTGTAAACGACCTGTCATTAATCGCAACTATAAATATAGCGCCAATCCTTTTATACAGAAAAATAAAAAATTTGGATAAAAAGACTAATTGAATATTTATTCATACACAATAGAAGGTTTATATCATTTAATATTTTATATAGAGAGTTATATATAGCTAAAGAAAGTGCATCTTGGTGCGTTTTGTATTCCCAGTCGAAATTAATGTCCAGGCACTGTATGGTAGCTGGCGGGGTTCCGGCTTGCCCCAAACAACTTGGAGCTAACAAGCCGCGATTAACAACTAGGGTTCATTTGTATCGTATCAGCTTCATCTCTGCATCATTTATCTTTTCACGTCATGGGTTTGCCATCTTCCACAGACTCAGTAGAGTGCCAGACGAACTTAATAATGGAAACAGACCACCAGGTCGCCTTGCCAACCAGAGAAGCCGTCGAGTCGGCTGAGAATGTGTATCGCTCCGTTCAAAGCGTATTTCCCGATGCCGTGGCAGATTTTGAGTCAAAGTGGGCAGCATTTCAAGGTGCCTGTGATTCACAACCAACATCAGCGAGGTACAATTGCCGTTCTCTTTCCACTTTACGCGCCAAATCTTACAGTTTGGCAGCCCTGATGAATGTACGCGGACAGACGAGTTCCAAATTCTCAAGAAGCAAGGTCCAAAAATCCTTCCCTTTGTGGTTTCCAAGCTTGCAACAGTCGCTGATCAGAACTCATACGGAGTATTTCTGTGTAAGCCTTGCTCTTGTTCTCTGCGCTACTCCGTCACTAACCCAGCCCAGTCAACACTCTGGAAAATGACCCGAACTACCGCGGGAACCCAGACGACCTACTTATTTCCGAGAAGGCTCTCCAGCGGCATAGCAGTCAGATTGTTGAGCTCAACTGCCAGCGTAACAAGGTCTATGAAGAACTTGTTAAGCTATGGAAAGAGCACTGCTCAGCGTTCCAATTACTCCTTAGCAGGGGTGTGTGTTGCGACTGCGAGGAATATTGGGACCTACTTGAAGTGGGTCCAGCCTTTATTCCTCATTTAATGATGGAATATTCTCGTGATCGAGACGGATACTGGTACGAGCTTCTCCACGAGATAGTTCATGGCCGTGGGATGGGTGCGTACATGATTGTCGCGAGAGACAAACTGTTTGATGTTTGGCGTGAGTTCTTGAATGGGGCCGAATATGACCAGGCACCCAAGTATATTCCCAACGAATGGGATATTTATTTCACCACCCGGAAGATGGGTCCTCAGGTACGGGAGTATTTCAGTCAGTTTGATATGTAATGACGACGTCAATGATGAATATACCGCACTATACAATGCCACACAATGTAAAACAGAAACCGCCCAGTCCACAGCCAATGGTGACTGCTTCAGGTAGCGGGCTACAATCCCGGTAAGAGGCTCATTATTCCAACCCTCGAGAGACGAGCCAACTCTATAGAATTAATCGAACCAGCCCACCAGAGCGGCACATATGCCACCAACAACTAGAGCAAATGACAAATGGTTCCACTCACCACCTCTTATCTGGTGACGGCTGATCAACTCATCTGCAAGTGACATACCCAAGACGATGAGTGGCCCGTAGCCTTTGAGTTCGTTGTCTCCGGTTGCTGTTCATATCAGCTATGTAGATTATTGTTATATATAAAATTAGCTGTACTTCAAGTACATACGACCATAGGCGGTAGAAAATTCGGGATCCCGTCCGCTCTCCCATAGACAAGCTACCGACCGGCAGATTAGTAGTTGGGTCGGTGACGACCAGCGAACACCGGCTGTTGTATGTTTTTTTTTGGCTTATTTTTGTCTAATATTTCCATTTTTTCCCTTCCTTTTGGCCGTGGGTTTTAGTGCTGTGGGTTGGCTCCATAACTGTCTCGTGCTACCCTTGTCGGTGTGGCGTTTTCTCTGCTGAAAGTCGGGATCCCAATGCCTCACTGCATTATCGATCCTTTTTGTTAGGGCCACGAGAAGGAAAGGCGCTTATCAAACAGTACTAAGTGGATGTCATTTCAGACGAATAATTTCAGGGGGCTTTAGACCTCTTCTTGAAAATGATGCGACCCAAGGCAGCAAATGTAATGTTGCTTCTTCCGTAAAAGGATTTTAGCACTCATTCGAAAAGCCATTTCTGGTAATATGTCAACTTAATATCGAATGAATCACGAGGCACCATTTCTATAAATCAATCTGAAAGTACCTCTGCCATAAGAAATGAGCAGTAAGATCACTTGTATGTATTGGCAGTAGTCGTCTCTCGAGACCTTTCCAGCCAGGCTCGTGTCTGTACCGGTTTGGCGGTCCTATTGCTTGACTATCTCACGGTCGGGTTTCGATTTACTATAGCCCTGTGTACTATGGGCATTATTTATATATATATAAGAATAGAAACCAAGTTTTCTTTTCCGGAAAAGAGAATGAAGAGTGGGTTTTATTTGAACATAGCCTGTTAAGTGTTTGCGATATCTCTGCCAATTATAAAGCCACAGCATATTCGCGGAAAGTAAAGCACACGTCAAACAATATCAGATGTAATATAATAATTTTCTGGGCTTATGGTCCAAAGTAGTACTGAATAGTAAGGAGACGCGTAAGAGCAAATGTGAAGTCCAGAGTAGTAAGTGCTTGTTCATACTACACAAGTGAATCGGGGTACCTTAAGCTCCTGGCGGCAGGCAAAGGCCGTGCACAGCCTCAACACTCGCATTATCAGCAAATCCAAATCTTGGATCCTTTTCCATTTCGGCTCGACCGCTTGTTTTCGCCATATCGTATGTGTGGAATATTTTCCCGCCATGGATATACTGAAGTTGACGCCGTAAGCTTCACAGCCCACATGAATAGTGTCATTCCCGCTATACATACCTGTCTTGCCCAAAATACACTAGAGCCTACCATCTCAAAGCTGCGGTTGCTTATCTGCTCGTAAAAACCAGCAAGGCCGGAAGTAAGATCATCAACCCTGTCAGTATTCATATAAGCTGTAATACGGTCTGAAAGATCGGCGGCATCGGCTAGGGCGAGGTTTCCTCCCATCCCACGAGTCGGAGGCATGGAGTGAAGCGCGTCGCCGACAAGAACCACTGGGATATCTTTTTGTGACTCAAACCAGTCTTTTGAGGGCCTTGTGCAAGAGCGGAACTTGACTACCTGCGCGGTCTGCTCCACAGCTCCCTGAACAAGCGCGAAAAGTCGTTTGTCCGCCCCTTCGTTCTCGAGGATCTTGAGAAAGCATTCCTTGAGCTCTTGTTTTGAGAGGTCATCGTGCTGGTCTGCAGGTAAGTACCCGTCGTACTCTTTGTGGTGAGCAAAAATGCCTAATGCGACGTTGGAACTCGCCCAGTCAACCGTGTCTAGGTTGATAGCCCTTTGGTTGGTAGAGCCACTTCCGTTCTGTTCCTTTCTTGCACCCTCTTTCTCCGGCAGCCAAGTGGAAATGAAGATGGAAAAACGTTTAAGAGTGACCATCCAGTATCGTGTTACAAAATGGCCAGGCATGGAACGGACAAGCTCCTCCGATCCCTTGGCGAACATCATGATGCTGTGCACATTAGTGTCGAGCTTGTTATCGAGTCTGAGCGCGCTCTTCACAGTAGAGTTTGATCCGTCAGCACCCACAACAAGATCGCAAGAGATGCTGCTTCCGTCCTCAAATTTCACTCTCGCAGTCCGGCGACCATTGACACTTTGGGTTTCGAATGACTGGAAGCTCTTTGAGTAGTTTACTGTCAGGTCTGTCACAAGGAGTTCTCTCAGAATTGAGCGCGGGATAATTCGTGGCTTCGGCTCATCGGAAAATTTGGTCCAGTCCCAGATTACATCGCAAGTGGAAGGATCTATGATTGTTAGGCCTCCAATGCCTTCGCGTCGCTCAGAGAGACGATCAAACGACTCCCAGCTTTCTGTAGAAATGGATCGGCGGAGAGCGTCTTCCGCTACTTCCGATAAGCTTCACCATTTGTTAGCATTTGCGTGATATTTTTACTGATTTGGAGTTGAGGTACTTTACCCAAGACGATATCCTTCGAAACGGGCGTCGGCGCTAGACGCACGCTCGTATACTTGGGCATCAACGCCTTTTCTGCAGAGAGCTTGGCAAAGTAACAGCCCAGACATGCCGGCTTTGGTGCACATATTAGATTCAACGAGTATCATGTAAATGGACAACTAGACGCACCGCCAATAATGGCTACGGTGACATGGGGATCACTGTTTTCTTGTTCACCTGTCATGATCAGCTGTAACAATGCAGCGCGGCGTCGAGTAGTACAAATCAAATGGATATAATGTATAATAGTTTGATATCAGGCAAGTATTGGCAAACTACGAGTTCAGACTCGTTAGCGCTTTATATAGAATCTTAGTGTCTCCGCACGTGCTTTCAGCTGCAGCACGAAGCGGACCTGAAGCTGCAGCCTTTTGACTTGTTCATTAGCGCTGCACCGTGAGGGCGATAGCTTCATTCGCACCGTCCAATCATAGTTGGTTCTCTGGAGATTGTGGTATGGTCAAAGGTGTTTAGGAGTACAGTCTGTATGTAGCTCGCGTCTCGCAAGTCGGATGGGCGGCGGCGCGATTACCGACACTATCGGCGGTCTAATCGCCGACAGACCGAACGTTGCACGCAAGCGGCGAGCGCCATCATAAGCGTGCGCTGAGATGCAAAAGGCGGGGTTTACTAATTTTAGTTAATGGCCCTGGAGCGTAGCGATTTAGTTGGAAAAGTTCACTGTTATTGACGCCATAGACGGTGCAGATGGTGGAGTTGTGGAGCCTACAGAGCGGGAAAGAATTATTGCTAAAGCAGAGTCTCGACCTTTAAACGCCTGTGGCATATTGTATAATGCAGATAAATAGACCGTACGCTTAACTGTAAGAGCCAATGAAGATCGTTTGTAAGCCCGGAAGTCGGAAGCGGAGGAATACGTTTCCTAAGCTTAAAATAGGCGTGAAGCATGATGCGAGTATGGGGCGTTCCACATCGCCCGTAGCCTTCACTCGACCATCTTTTACAAACAAAACATTCCGCCGATCGGCTTTCAATACCATTAGATAAGTGAAACCACACAAATGGGTAATAGACGCTTTCTTCATCCACTGGATCCATGATTACCGGCAAGTATTTAGCTCGCCATTCGTGTTGCATCTCATGACTAAAGGTAGCGGAATCCGCATCCACACGAAATGCTTTGCAATATTCCCAATAACTCGGGTACCAACCGGCCTGCGCCCAGTCAATAACCGCAGCCACTCCTGGCTTCGGCCCTGATAGGAGTAGAATATTCGGTGCGACGAGATCCCCGTGCGTAAAGACTATAGGTGTACGCTGGGAGATAAAGAGATCGCAGGCTCTTTGGAATTGCTCTATAGCATCTGGTCCCTCAAACGGGCCGACAAGCTCTGGGTGGTGTTTAAGAAAGATGTCGTTCAGTGACATT
This sequence comes from Lecanicillium sp. S3808, assembly GCA_023628775.1. Taxonomy (NCBI): domain Eukaryota; kingdom Fungi; phylum Ascomycota; class Sordariomycetes; order Hypocreales; family Cordycipitaceae; genus Lecanicillium; species Lecanicillium sp. S3808. The sequence goes on along the minus strand of JAMAJY010000007.1, from coordinate 129,344 downwards.
TTGAAAAGGCTACCTATAGAGCTTGTCAGTAATGTAAATTTATCGCGGGATGCACCTTTGCACATTCTGCAGTCACCTACCGACATAGTGATCGTGGTCATCTTGTGACAGTCTCCTCCAACAATCGACCATGCGTCTCAATTCAGCGCAAATAGCGCGTCTGTCCTCCTCATCGATGATATGCCATTGATCCTGCAAAGTCTCACCCTCTATAAGCTGCATATATATGAAGCCCTGGCTTCCATCCACAGTCCAGCCAAATACTTCAGGTATAGGGACTCGGCCGAGCAACTTCTCGCGAATCGTCATTTGGGTTCGAGCCTCAAGCACCGTTACATCACCGCCGTATTTGACCAGGAGCCCCAGCGACGGTATGCGTATCGGTGGCGGGCGGCTAAAATTCTCTGCATACGGGTCGCCAGACTTGCTATTTAGCGCCCTGATTTCGTTAGGCTGAGGAAGCGCACTGGCTCGTCTCTCCGTAAAAAAGCTACTGGTGAGAATCTCCTCTCGGTGGTAATCCATGAGACAAGTAGGCGTGGCGTCGTCTGGGCGAGGTTCCGAACCACTCTTAGGTACTTATTAAGGAGTTGCAGAGGTAGGATTGCAATCACACAAGGGCGCAGTCAGATACAAGGTTCAAAAATTGCAAGATAGGATATAGTTATCTACAGGTTGGTCATGGTATGTAAGGATGGGTGAAGTCTGAAATGCACGTATCTGCTGCTGGCACAGGCTTAAGAAGGAAAACAGCGAGGGAACTGTCACAAAACAGCAACGCGTCAAGGTCGGATTGAACTGTAAATTTTAATGTGTGTTAAGGGAAAATAGTCCAACTAATGACACGCGGCACAACGAGAAAGGTGACACACGTGATGTAGTGACCACGCCGCAAAATCGACTCGAAACTTTATATCTCTCCCTTGCCAATTTAAACTTCGTAGCAGAGTAGAAAATCCAACTGCTATAATTTATCTTAGCCTTCTCTTAACCACTTTCGCTGATGCCTCTTCCTTGAGATGCTTCTACGCCACCACAGCGTGCGACGACTCCACCTCCATTACTTAGTGTCCGCCCACATCCCGTCGCCAGTGTCACGCAAAGTCCCATCTATCGATCACAAAGGGCCGCCTGGGGAATTTTCTATCGAGGCTCTTATCTAAAACTGCTTCCAATTCAAAATAACTGGATCGGATTTATCAGTCCCTGCCATGGCTCATTTATCGGCGCCGTGATTCGTGCTGTTGGTGATGTTATGAATGGCTTCGACTTCGAAATCAACCGCAGCCTCGATTTTCGTAGTACGTTGACCAGGCTCATTGGAATGATCACGCTGCATTGAGTATATGGCAAATACTTTGAAGAGGATACCATCCCGAACAATAGCATGCCGAAACTCTTTCCTGTGCCTGTCTCCGTTTTCGAGGGCAGAGTTCATACAGTCTAAGCGTCAGGGAAGACACTGAACGCAGCTCATGGCAAGGTTAGTCTTAACATTGAGTACCATACTTGGAAATATCTGAATCACCGCTCATTTATAGGTTTGTACCGTATTGAGCAAGAAAGTTAGAGGGACTGCCAGACTTGGATTGTTGCATCTGCTGCCTAGCTCCTGAAGGACGGCATTCTCTTACCGGCTGCTGCAGATCATATTCACGCTAACCAGCAGTAATCGCTAAAAAGTTCGCCTCTTAAGGTAGGGGTAGTTGGGAAAGTAACATATTCAGACTTTTAATTCCTTGGCAGAAAAAACGATCCTCAAATCAAGCAGGAACACTTGGCAGAGGCAAAGGAAGAGCTTGGTCAGGCGAAGTCACTAGCAAGATCGATAAGTAAGCCTTATGGTCTATCAAACATATATATATTTCCCCCTGCTTCATTGTCACTGCGAAAAAAGCGAGTGGTATTTCAGCTTTCCAGCTGAATAGGTCGCCTGAAAGACTGTACTCACATCCTCCGTGCTCCAAGCTATATGGCTAGGTTAAAAATAGCCGAACCGCCACCATCTATTTTTACCCCAGCTTCTCAGTGCGTTCGAATCGTTTCCCCAGACGGAGATGTAGTCTTCAGCAATGATTTGTCCCAGACCGAGACAACGAGTCTTACTAGTTCCGAATGCTTGCTTAGCGGCGGAATAAACGACTGTTGGTGGCGCTAGACGCAAAGCCGATAGTGTAATAATGGCATGTAAGCTAGAATTACTAGCGTCCTGTGCAGTAGGGTGGATGCTTGGCCGACCGTCAAGGTTGCAAAAGCAGGTGCCGCCGCCGACGCCCAGCTTCCCCGCACCAACACCTCAGACATAGTTCTCTGTCAGTCACTGGACAACAGCTCACCCACCAACAAGACGGACCCCTCCTTTTAAATACAAAGAGATCTCAGCTTATGGTCAACGTAATAAACACGCCGATTCGTCTTCGTCTTGTGAACGACGAGTGAAACTATGGGAAACGCCCAGTCACAGGGCGATGGCGAGATCGGGCCCCTCCATACTGGCTCTATGGACTTGACCCTATTATTTGAGCACATCTTCTTCACAATTGTACCGTCTGCTCTAACCATCCTCGCTACACCACTCTATGTGTACTGTATTATCAGCCAGACTCCTTTTGTGCGACGAGGAGTCTTGTTTTGGGTTAAAAAAGGCCTCGCGATTCTCCTTGTAGGAGCAAACGTCGCGATACTCGTCTTCTGGGGCGTGGACGAAGTCTTTCGTTCGAGCGTGTCGCTAACCGCCTCCGCCCTTTCTTGTATTGCATCTGTCTGCATCGCCGTCATTCTTTACGCTGAGCATCGCTTCTCGTATCAGCCGTCGACATTTCTCAGCGTCTTTCTATCCGTAACAACACTGCTCGACATTGCAAAGACGTACTCCTGCTTCAAGCGCCCTGAGCTTACTGCGGCCGGTGGTGTATACGCCGTGATTGTTTTGTTGCAGCTTTTACTTCTCCTGTCGCAAGAAATCCCTAAACGCCGCCTCATTGACACGGAACGACTGAATTTACAACTTGGTAGAGAGGCTGTCAGCGGATTCTGGAACAGGTCATTCTTCTTGTGGATGAATGCTGCTTTCTTACTAGGATACCGAAAAATACTCGCAGTTGAGGATTTACCGCCTATTAACCCCGAATTTAGCTCTTCGCGCATGCTTCGCAAGTTTGAAACACAATGGAGTCGCGGTACGTTTCTGTAGCCGTCAAAAAGCCAAATGATATACTAAGTCAAATAAAAGCGAACAAGACAGCCAAATTTGCACTGGCCAGAACCTGTCTACTGGCCCTTTTTGGCAGATTTTCACTCATTGTCTTACCACGCCTTTGCTTTATGGGGTTCACCTTAGCCCAGCCATTTTTGATACTACGCATCATCAATGCAGTCGGGGAGGGCAATCTACCCCAAGCAATCTCGGATGGTCTCATTGGTGCCGCTATAGTGGTTTACTTTGGTATTGCTGTAAGTTTGGCGATTTAGCAGGTATTTAATAATTGCTAGCTGATGCTCTCAGGTTTCGCGCGCATCTTACACTCACGGGGCGAATCAAGTTACAACTCAACTTCGTGGAATGCTTATCGCAGCAATTTACGATAAGATGCTCCGACTCACACCCGAAGAGCTAGACAACTCTGCAGCCGCCACTCTTATCAGCAGTGACATGACCAACATCGAGAGGCTCGTCCCTTTTTCCCATAATATTTGGGCTTCCATCATGGAACTCATTCTTGGCATGTTTATTCTCTCCATTTTTGCTGGTCCGGCTGCTGTTTTGATGGTATTCCCAGCACTCGGTAAGCAAACATTCGGATCTAATGTACGTGTCGTCTCTGACAACGTCTTTAGTTACGACCGTTGGGTCTATCATCATCGCTGAAAAAATGGGCGTAGCCCGAATTGCGTGGAGCGAGCAGACGGAACAGCGCGTCGCACGAGTCTCTGACACTCTTGTGCAATTGAAAAGTATTAAAATGTCGGGTCTCGGGCCTTCCGTCAGCAAGTTTGTGCAAAAGATGCGAGATGAAGAAATCAAGACATCCATGCGGGAAAGGTCACTGAGGGTTGTTTTGCACGCTCTGAGTAAGATCCGGCTTCATATAGAAGGGCGAATTGGCGTTGTGGCTAACACGTTTCTTCAAGATGCTTTTACCGTCTCGACAACGCCTATACTTGTTATTGCTGGAGCGCTGTTTTGGACTAGGGTACATCATGGTCTAACTGTGGCGCAGACATTCGTTACTCTTGCCGTTGTCGCCATTGTATCTGAGCCGCTTGCAATGGCACTCTTGGCGATTCCATTGTTTTCAATCTCACTTGCATCTCTATCACGAATGCAAAACTTTTTGAACCTTGACGAACAAATAGACAGAAGAAGTAAAGTCTTTGAAGTTGCGCAGGTCGGTCCTGGGGCGCCCAGTGTACGTGCTACTAACATATCTGTTACGTCTGATACATCTGCGGCTATCTTCGGTGGTGTTGATCTTCAACTCACATCAGGAAATGTGGCAATGATATCTGGCCCCGTCGGTTGCGGAAAATCTTCTTTATTGAAAGCTCTTATTGGCGAGGTTGCGCTTCACATGGGTGTCATAGAGGTCTCATCGCAGCCAATCGCTTACGCGGCCCAGACACCTTGGATCCAGAACCTGAGCGTCAGAGAAAACATCGTCGGCCAAAGCAAGCTCATTTCCGCTTGGTATGATCAGGTAGTATCGGCCTGTGCTTTGAATGAAGACCTGGGTGCCATGCCCGCAGGTGACAAGACGCTGGTTGGTACAGGTGGGTGCAATCTCAGTGGCGGACAGAAGCAACGAGTTGTAGGTTTTAGCCAACTTTCCATTTTACTGAAGCGATGTATGTCACTAATGTCTGCTTGCCCAAGGCCCTTGCACGAGCAATTTATTCGCGGGCTCCTATACTGGCGCTAGACGATTCGCTCAGCGCTATCGATACAACCACTTCCAGAGCAATTCTGAATCGTCTTTTTGGTGAAAGTGGTCTCTTGAAAACTCAAACGTAACTGTGATTATGGTTACTAGCCTACGTGAGTTGCTATTGTTTGTAAAATAGAAAAGCCGTTGACGATTGTTCTACGAATAGGTGAGCACTTTTCCGTGGCCGATTTTGTTTTCACATTCGACGGCGAAGGGCGTCTTCAGAGGCTTCCAGCATCAGTAAGAAATTTGCAGAAAGAAAGTAGTTCCATAAAACTTCTGAGTGCTCCCCTACACCATTCAAAACAAGAGTCCGAAAATAGCCAGCCGCAGCAGGCGCCATCGTCACCGCCTGCCAAAGCTCCACCTGAGGAAGACGGCATAGCAAGACAAAAGGGCGATCACCGGCTATACTCTTACTATTTAAACTCAGCCAAGCGTGTTGTACTAGGCTTGTTTCTAATTGTTGTTGTTCTTGCCGCATTGGGAGAAAGAATGCCTCGTACGTTAGCGTGTTTCACAATTGATTTACTGAAGCAACTAAAGCAACTAACTTGAATGCAGAAATATACATGCGCATATGGATGCATCGCGACCATTATGACAAATCCTATTTCGTTGGGTACGCAATGCTAGGAGTAGCATACATTCTGCTTTCCATCACCAACACATTGTAAGCATGCCACGCAATCCCTCTACCCGACAGGCCCTAACTACAATATGGTAGGCTGTACTACCGCCAGATTGTGTCTACAACGTCTATAGTCCTACACAGAAGACTTTTAGACGCTGTTTTTAAGTGAGTCGAGCATACTGGAACATGGAGTGTTCTTTGATGCGCTAACAATGGGTGACTGGCAGTGCAACGCTACACTTCCTGGCGGAGACTGATGCCGGCACAATTCTGAACAGGTAAATTTATTACGCAGGCTTCCAATACGTGGCTGACCATCTATTCGCTTAGATTTAGCCAAGATATGACAGTTATTGCACAGAAACTTCCGGAGACATTTTTGAATGCTTCTTATGGTGAGTAAGCATCGCCGCAAGTCGGCCGATGTGTTTGGATAACAAAGTTGCGCTAAAAACACTAAACAGCGACGACGAGTATTATAATTGACGTTGGTATAATTGCTTCCGGCGCCACATATGCTGCGGCCATTATTCCAGTGTTTGTGATCATTATGTTTGCTGTCCAACGCTTCTACCTTCGGACGTCTCGTCAGCTACGACTTCTAGACCTTGAAGTTAGATCACCCCTGAACACTCTGTTGATGGAAACAATGAGTGGAATTCAGCATATTCGATCTTTCCAATGGCAACAACAGTTTAAAGACCAGCTTTTGGATAGCCTTGACCATGCGCAGATTCCATACTACTATGTTTTCTGTGCGCAGGCATGGCTGGCGCTCGTTATGGATCTCTGTACATTAGCTATCGCGACTGCACTCATCTCTCTGGCACTAAAATTCACAGGCACGACAAATGAGAGCGCTGTTGGCCTCGCTTTGCTCAACATTGTTACGTTTAGTACGAATCTTTCACCTACAATTCAATGTTGGGTCGACCTAGAAATGACTCTTGGTGCTGTGGCTCGGGTAAAAGCGTTTGTAACAAATGCGCCGCAAGAGCAAGACGGACCAGACATTCTCCCCCTACCAGACCATTGGCCTTCGGAAGGTGCCATTCGATTCAGCTCTGTGACTGCCAAATATCGGTAAGTGTTCTTATGCTGGGCTTGTACCAAATTGTTCTTAAGGGTCTGACAAAATTGGCATGACAGAGATGACCAACCTACGGCCCCGAAAGCACTGGATAACATGTCGTTCACTATAGAGCCCGGCCAGAAGGTCGGAATAGCAGGACGAACAGGAGGGTTAGTGCCACTTTTTATCTGGCGTATGCCACCGACTGACTATTTACTTTCTAGCGGCAAATCGTCCATAATTGCCACTATTCTGCTCATGATAAACTATACGGGAACTGTACATATCGACGGAAGGGAGCTCAAAGCCGTCCCTCGCCATCTTCTCCGATCACGGATCGTTACAGTAACACAAGATGGTGTATCTCTTCATGGAACAATCCGTTTCAATGTAAATCCTTTTGATCTGCCTGACTATAATGGTGGTTTCCGGCTGGCGGATAGCACTTTGATCGAAGCACTTAGCAAAGTCGGTGTATGGGACAAGATACGGACTGCTGGCGGCCTTGATGCCAAATTAAACGCAGTCAACCTATCTGCTGGACAAAGACAGCTGCTTTCTCTGGCGCGCGCCATTTTGCGTAAGCAATACACCGCGGCGCGAATCATTCTCATTGACGAGGCTACAAGTCACCTGGACGTCGACGTGGATAGGCGCATACAGGCTGTCATTGAGGAGGTTTTTGCTGGATGCACGGTGATCATGGTATCGCATCGTTTGCACACACTCGACAAGATGGACATTGTATTGCGCGTCGATAATGGACAAGTACTTGCCGTTCTGAAGCGTGACCCGGATACCGGGCAACTCCTGGAGAACTGAGGGGACTTTGGTCAATTGCCGGGGCTAGAAATGAGGCTAATGAGCCACTCTATGGAGGAGAAGTTTAATTTGATTAGTTTTGTTTATAGTAATCCGGTTTCCCCTACTTTGTATTGTTTATAATACTGTTTTTGCTTGTATGCTCGCTTGGTGATGCACCTGCCATTTCTTATTTGCAAAGATGTATTGCAATTCTATTTTTGGGCCCTTAGTGAAGGCTTCACACTTACTATGAGCAGTTCCGGACTCTACTTAAAAAGCGCAGTGAAAATTTAATAAGTAGAAATAAATCGAAACAAATGATAGTACCATGCATCTTATACTTGACACGGCAGAATGCTGCCCACATGGTGTTGGTGGTGCTGTCACACGGCGGGGTTCCTTGTTGGTACTAGCCTCGGAGCTATTTCCCACCCCCGCCAACAAGTAAATCTCTCCTGCTTTACACTCTTGTTTGTTAGACTTGGCATCTTCACTGATGGCAAGAAGCCGTCAATCTCCAGAAGGCATTGTGGACTCTGTATTACCATTTAATTAGCACGGTGAGCCTCGTGCTTCTACAATGGCCGGCGAGGCAACGGAGAGGAGGCCGCTCCTCAACAACGCGGAAGCGAGCCCCAACCCGTCTACTCCTCTCACAAAACACCGTATTGTTTATACCGCCATCATAGGTCTCCTCGTCAATACCGCTTGCGTCACGGCAACAGCATTTAGCAACGGTGCCATGGACCAGTTAGTAGAGGGTGCGGTGTGCCAGCGACTGTATCCAGACGTGACGGATCGTTACCACGATACGCGCTGCAAAAACGACGACGTACAGTCGCAGCTCTCTTTGGTGAATGGATGGCAGACGACATTTGGTATTGTCCCTGGCCTGCTTGTTGCAGTGCCATACGGCTTCTTTGCTGATAAATACGGCCCGCGGGCGCTTCTGCCTCTGACCTTTCTCGGTACTACAACGACGCAGTTTGTTCAGCAGCTCATGTGTAAGCTTACGATACTTTAAAACGGGAAGAAAAAAGTCTGATAAACTCTCAGTGCTTAATCCGCAAGTCTTTGATGCTCGTTGGGTTTGGGCCGCCAATATACTCACTTTTATTGGTGGTGGCACTGTTGCGTGGGAGGCGATGAAGTATGCGGTAGCAAACAGCCTCGCGTCGCAGGGAAATAGGTTCGTCGCTGACATGGCCATGACTTGAAACCAAATATTTTTCTAACGCAGAGTTTTCCAGGGCGACTATATTCTTATACGTCGGCGCTTTGACAACACTCAATCAACTGGCAGTCTCGCCACTCGTTTACCTCGCAATGGAGAAAAGTCCCGTTCTTTCCGCTTTTATAGGGACCGGATCTCTCGCAGTAGGAGGTCTTCTCAGCTTTGCGCTGCCAAAGAACATGGGAACGCAAAATGCAAAGGAAAATCCCGAGTCGCCCGTCGTGCCAGGGACACATTGGGCTTTGCGGCCCTTGGCTGTGTTCAGAACAGCGATTTCTGCTATGAAGACCCTCCTACAGAAGAACGTGCACCTTGGTTTTCTCCTCATCAGCCTCATTCTCACGACCATAGGACATTTGGAGAGCTCGTTTGATCTGCAGTATGCTACGAAACGCTATGGCTGGACATGGAGCAAGGTGAGTAGCTGCGTCTCGTCTTTGTATTTGCCTACTGACATAGCAGCAGGCTGGACTCATACAGTCACTTACATCGACTATGAGTCTGATAGTAATGGTAGTTGCAGTGCCGTTTGCAACCTTTTTACTTCTTAAATGGAACACGCCAACTGGAAAAGATATATGGATATCGCGTATTGGAATTCTGTCTCTCGTAACTGGCAGCTTTGGCATGGGATTAGCACCTACCTCTGCGATGTTCATTACAGCGCTTTCAGTTTGGAGAGTTGAGACCTGCTATACACCTGCAGTCATGAGCCTCATTGCGCATGTTGCTGGTATTGATGATGTGCAAAAGGACCAGACGGGGCTTGTGTATCTGTGCATGTCGTTTATGCGCTGTACGGGTATCATTATTGGAGGCCCGCTGCTTGCTGAAGCGCTACGTTTGGGCTTGCGCTATGGAGGTGGTTGGCTTGGGCTGCCTTTCCTTGCTGCTGGATGTTTACAGTTTATCGCTGCGATTATTGTGTTTTCTGTCCGTGAAAAACGAACATCGCATCCACCTGAGCAATGATTGCAATGACGAGTTCGCTCCAGAAAAGTCTATATATCTTTCTCAGCTGATCAAAGGGTATATAAATGTCTATATCTATAACCGACGCAACCTCGCAGTGGCATACATGTCATCCGCATTTAGTCTATCAACACCCAACTCCGCAAGAGGCTCCCACATATAATCACCCGGCAGGTTCCCTATTTAAAATTAGCACTGCAAAAAGACAGATAACGATGACAGAGAAATACTTACAGTATCGCACCTTGAGGCCAGCGCGATGAGCATTCCCAACCTGTTCTCTAACCCTGTTCTTCTGCTCCTCTGAAAATGAGCCAACACTGCCTGGATTGCCGACTGCTCTCTTAAAATCGGCTGATGCATAGTACGAATTGAGGTTGTTGTACTTGGATTCTAAATTGTCCACCTTGGCGTCGTAAAAGACGTCTCGGTTGGGAACGCCATCGCCCGAGTTGATTCTGTCAAATGGCGAGTTTCCACTTGCAACCACAGTGACTTGCTTCTCGACAAACTTGCCGTCCGCAACGTGGCTCAGATACCCACCGTCGCGGAGGGGCTGCAGCGCTTTGACAACTGCGTCGAGGGTCCTGGTATCCGACGTCTTGAAATCAATCATGAGCACAATACTTTGGCCCGGGTTGGCCTTGTACACTCCATTTGGACCCGGCTTGCCGCCGTTGTTATGATCCAAAATAGCTCTCAGTGGGTCGACGTACTGCAGTCGCAGGGTACGTCCGCGAGTTGGGCTGGTATGTCCGATAATGACGTCTCCGTTGGAGTAAAAGACGTCCGCTTCAAAGGCTGCACAACCAGCACTCATAGCAGAGAAGAGGGGGATTCTGCGGTCGTAGTCGTTGTGGCTATGGCATGCAACAGGTTTGACTCGATTGAGGGAGTCGAGCGGCCAGGGATCCAGGGCCGGGCCAGCTCCTCTGTTGACACTCTGCTCGGATATGGCGCCGCCAGTAAAGAGCTTGTTTAGCGCGTCCTGTCTGGGAGGGATTTCTTGACCGAGTGCGTGGTAGGATACGGCATTGTGCCCGACTTGCCATGTTCCGCCTTTGGTGTCGTGGTTCTTTTCACCGGAGCACCAGCCGCCGTCGGCGCTGAGGGCCAAGAGGTACTTTTTGCAGTTGTCGGCTGGGAACTCGTCAGCGCTTTTGCTTTGGTTGAGTTGAAGGTTGGGGCTTACTTGTTACGCCGTGGTTCGAATTTTGCTTGTTATGGACCTCGACTAAGGCGTAAGTTAGCATGCTGTTCTGAAACGGCCACAAGGGTAAACTTACAATATACGTATCCGACGACACCGTTGGTTGAAGCGTCTTTTCCTCCGTTGAGAAACACTTCTGTGGCCATGGATAGATAACCACCCGCTGGAACAGTTTTGCCATTTGCCGCATCGCAAAATACCTGGACTGCAGTGCTGAATCCCCTCCGGCGGTCAGTACCTTGGGCAATGGTCACATCGTTGCGGGGCATCCAAGCTGGGCCACAGCTTGAAATGGCATCTGTAGCTCGTGCATCGACAGAGTTGCCTTGTACGGCAGGAAACTATATACCTCAGGTCAGACATAGCCATGGAGTGACTGATGGACGAGGCGACAGACCAGTATGCTCGCGACTGCGAGAGTGTAAGCGGTGAGTTCCATGACTTGACTTCCAGCCAACTCGGCAGCCTTCCCAAAACGAAAGTTCCAGGATATAGAGGGGGAAGAATAAGTGACAAAAAAATTATTCTATGATCTACAAAGGTAAAGATGGGAGATTATATAATTCTGCGCATTAATGCCGGCCAAGTTACTGCCAATGCGACTGTAACTCCCGGCACTAAGACACGGCGTGTAAGCATCCACCTCCACACAGATGGCCGCACGGAGCAACGTGGTCGGTATACGGCGCTAGAGATGGTCCTTGACGGCGTTGCTATCGGCGCATTTTATATGGAGAAATTCTGAGACCGCTTATTGAATGCCGGTGAGATTTTTTGTTTGTTGGGATAGACGGCTTTTGAAGTTGAGTTTGAGCAAGCCGTGGAGAGGATTTCTTTATAAAGGAAGCAGAGAGCTCGATGCCTGTCAGAGACGCTTCACGTACTCGGTACAGCTGATGGCCATCACGCGGTGTCTCACCCACAATAAGCAGTGTCGAGTTATTGGTATGTTTGGTCACATAAATAACCCTATTACGAGTAGAACCGAGAGTATCCTCCAGACCTTCATCGTCCCCCAACTCCGGTGCATCTGCATACCCTAAAAATAGCCTGGATCTAAAGATGGGATGAAATCGCTCAAAGTCGCATATTAACAGAAAGCGATGCACCTCAGCAATCCGAATTGCCAGGGGTTTTGACTGGGTGCGATTGGCTTATGCTTCTTATCAGCAACCGCTGGCCTCCCCCGGAGCAAAAGTGGCGTCCGACCGGTCGCGAGCACGGGCCAGCCGGCGAGACGCCAGCACCTTCTGACCTCCGACGTGCTGACACCGGCAGGCAGGCGCGGGGGCGGCCAGGCAGGAGCAATGGACAGGCGGCAGGCGAACAGGCGGGGGTGATCAGCCACTCATACAGTTGAGTGGGCGTGCCTCCAGAGGCGAAACCTCTTGTCACGTAACCAACTTTTGCCTGGACGGGCTAGATTCCTGTATCGCAAAGAGGCAACCGCCCACGAGATACAATCATCTCCTAGTCTCTATATCTTTGTCACTCTGTTTTTTTCTTCTCTCTTTCATATCTAAGGGCCCGCTGACGGACTTCTCTGATGCCAGCGCTTCTGCGACAAGTTCGCCCCCTGTGACAATGTGAAACCTTTGACTGACTGTGCCGACTTGCCGACCAACATGTTGCTGTACACCAGGCTCGCGCAGCCCAAGGCGCCAAAGCGGAGGTCACGAGCAGGTGAGATCTGAGAGCTGAGCTATTTTGAGATGCATTTTGCTAACCGCGTCCCGATTTCCTCGTACAGGATGCAATTATTGGTGAGTTCATCACCAACCTCTACCTTCACCTTGGGTTCATCAAGCTAACTTGTATATAGTAGAGAAAAGGTAGCGCATTCGTCAAAAGTCATTTGACTCAACTCATCTAACAGCTTCAACAGAAAAAGAAGTGCGACGAGCATCGCCCCAACTGCGGCCGCTGTCGTGAGCAAGGCCAGGAATGCGTCTATGAACCAGTCAAGCCGCGTCAACGTCGAAAAACGCTAAATGGCGAGGATGACGAGGTGCAGGACGCTGAAGAAAGTGGTACCATGGACAATGCAATTCCCATTCGCAGCCGGGACAGAGGCTCGGCGGCAAATCGTCAACCTCTGGCAAATGCTCATGCCGTCAAGACTGCAACTACCGATACGGCAGTACCAGTTGAGGATAATTTTGAGCCTGACTGTTACAATAACTACACTTTTTCTCAGGGCGGTGCGGTACAGGATGTAACCGACACTTCTATGCCTTTTACAGACGGCGTCGAGGAGCTTCCATCGTCAACACCCAGCCAACTGGTGCCTTACCAATCCGCAAACCCAATCACGATATCGCCATTCTTCGAACTCAACCTCCCGGCATTTTCCGAGTTTTCGCAGTCAACAAACCGGCGCAGTCTTCTGAACCACTTTTGCAACGTCATGTCGCATCTCATTGTCCTGCGCGAGGACCACGGCAACCCGTTCCAGCAGCTCGTCGTGCCGCTTTCTCAGCAAAGCTCTGCCGTCAAGAGCGCCATCTATGCGCTATCCAGTGCACATCTTGAAGTGCGCGGCGTGGCCAACACGGAATCAAGCATCATGCTGCACAACGATGCTATCCGCAGCTTGTCGAAGCTTATAGAACAAGGGTCGAATGCGAATAAGAATGAGTTGCTGGCGGCAATTATTCTGCTAGTATACTACGAAGTGGTACGTGTGGCGACAAAATTGACGAAACATATCAATGCTAACAGTTTTAGTTGGTTCAACGAGAGCGGTCCAACATTGTCAATGGTCATCTGAAAGGAGCAATGACAATCATGCGAAGAGGAAGCCAATCAACAGATCCCGTTGGCCTGTTTTTAGAGCGCGTAAGGTGCAAACTAGATTGTAAATATATACTTCACCACTGACCCCGTCGACAGGCATTCCGATTTTACGACGTCATCGCAGCTCTATCATTCGGAACTTCTACACTCTCACCTGCGCCAGCAGACGAGTGCTATGCCCCTTTCCTCCCGGTCGACTCCCGCGGAACTTCGCGCCCAGCCGGCAGCGCCGATGCCCTTCTTGGGATGGCGACGTCTCTCTGGCCTATTATTCATCGCCTCTCCAATCTGGGCGGCCTGAAAAGCGAGCTAAACGCTGCCATCGCGGCCGACGAGAAAGCAAAAGCCGCCGTCCTCCGCACCGAGCTCGAGACAACGGCCATCTCAATCGAAAGATCCCTCGAGAACTGGGTCCAGCCCGAGCCCGTAGTCGATGAAAACGGCGACGAGAGAGCACCTGCTCTACAAGGAATTCTCGATAATGCCCATGCATACCGACACTCGGCTGTCGTGCACCTCTACCGCTCCATATACGAAGCATCCCGCGAAAACGAGACGGTGCAGCACCACACGCACCACAGCCTTGTATACTGCATGGGCACAGTCAACAGCTCCGGGCCCATGGGTGCGCTACTCTGGCCACTATTCGTAGCGGCGTGTGAGGCAAAGACGGGGCAGGATCGAGCTATGGCTAGAGAAGCGTTTGAGAGGATTGAAAAGCATCAGGGCATGACCAACATTGAACGGGCGTGGCTAATAGTGCAGGAGGTCTGGCGCAGGGCTGATGTGGCGGAGATTGAGGCCGGGGGAGTGGCGGCGACGAATACCCATCCCGACTTGTGGAGAGAGGTCAGTCGGGATATGGGCTTGACTATTGTGTTTGGGTAGTTGGGCGTTGTGTGATACCAAAAAGTAAAAAGGCATGGCGTCTTGGGGTTCAGTCTGCGTTTAAGGATTGGTTGCTTTTTGTCATACTTGGGGTGGTCTAATATTCGAGGTCTGTAATCTGAACTGGCCACATAAGGAGATATGAGTGAAAATTCAACATACATCCATGACAAAGTTTTGCAGAAGAGAAGTTTGCTTGATAAAAGTTTAAAGTAGTCGGGTCATTTTGTAGTAGAAAGTTGGTCTCACGCCTAGAACATGGGCTACTTTAGCATGGACCCTGGCTCCGCGGGCATAACAGCCCCCTCGGGTACAGGATTCCTCTTTTTAAAATCATCACAAATCTCACCCATGGTCACAAACTCGACGCCGTCATGCTTCATCATGTGCTCAATCAGCCTCTCGTGCATCAACAACGCATGCGGTCTCCCAGAAACATCCGGATGGACCGTAATCGGAAAGATGAACTCGTCATACTCGCGATAAAAATAGTCAAAATGATCACGCCATATGTCCTCGACGTCGCGCGCATTGACAAACCCGTGGCTGTTTGGCGCCTTTTTGATAAACATCATGGGCGGCAAGTCGTCCAGGTACCAGTTTGCCGGAATCTCGACCAGCCCCGTCTGCTTGCCCCTAACGAGCGGCTTCATCCACTCGTCTGGGTGCTTGTCGTAGTTTATGCTTGTCCAGGCGTCGCCTGTGCGGAGGTAGTAGGCCTGGCAGTCGTGGTGGCTCATGCTGTGGTCGTACTCGATGCCGTAGTCGAGCAGCAGCTGGGCGCCCTCTTTGCTGGTTTCCCACCACGGCGCTACGCTGCCTCGCGGGGGTTTGCCGCCGTTGAAGGCGGTGAGCATGCGGTATGTCTTGTCGAGGATGATGCGCTGCTGCTCTATCGTCATGTCGGTTGGGTTCTCGTGCGAGTAGCCGTGGAGGCCGATTTCGTGGCCGGCGTCGCGCACGGCGGCCATGTCGTCGGGGAAGGTCTCGAGGCTGTGTCCGGGGATGAACCAGGTTGCTTTGATGTTGTACTTGGCGAGGAGTTTGAGGACGCGCTGTGTGCCGATGGTGCCGGCAAAGTAGCCTGGGCGGTAAAAAGGTTAGCTTGCTTTTGTTCGTTCGTGTCATTTGGGAGTGCTTGCTGCGAGTGTTGTGAATGCTGACCTCTGCTGATGTCGTTTGACGAATCTTGGCCGCCGTAGGAACCGAGCCAGCCTGCCACGGCGTCGACATCTACGCCGTAGCTGACTAACACTCGTTTCTTGCCCATGATTTTGAAGGAACTTTAGTTTTCAGGAGATGTGGTAAGGTGTATAAGTGGTAATCTTGAACAAGCGTTGCGGCGTGTATCGGAAATAATATATCGGCCCAACGGGCTTGGTGGGGGGTTCACAATGCGGGGAAGAGGAGCTTCGCTAGATGTGTGGCGTAGGCCCGATCGGAGTGGCATTTTTTTGCATGAATTCGGGGCTAATATGAGAATGCAGGTTCTTTCATTATTTCCATGTATATTTTTCGGGGCTGCAAAATCTACACCAGTGTCATTTTGTGTATGTCAGGTCTAGTGAGGAGTCCGGTTGATCCGTAATGCTCTCGCCTTTCGGCTGTCGAGGCTTAGCGTGAACACCAGCCATTTTCTCGCCTTGGTGGGCTTGATCATGACGGCGGAAAATTGAAGTACATGCTGAGCCGGATGACTTTTTCTGCTGCGAGCTCTATTGCTACCGTAATACGGAAGCGTGGGTGGTGATATTGTTGTCGTGTGAGGGCGCGAGCTTGATACTCATTCAACTTCGCCAGTATTTCTGACGCGCCAACGCCGAGTTCCAACAGTAATTATTGAGTAAATCGAAAAAATGTATAACTCGGCTTCTCAAGACTAGCTCGACATCCGCTGCTTGGCAAGCGGAAAATGACTGTATTTAATTACATAGCCGTAGAGGAAACAAAAAGCATGTTTCAGACACGGCGACTCCATTTGCACCGGAAGCGTCTCACAGCAACAATGACAACGGCGATCGGCGCTAAATACACACGGGCCAAAAATATCCCATTACGAGTACGCCCTGTATCTACTGTGTGGCATGCCCCCGCCTACCCGTATGTCTACGAGTTGTACGAGGCACGAGACATTATTTCTGGGCCTTTTGTGTGTTTGGGCACCCCGGAATCCTGGCTGGGTCGGCCGTGTGTGGTGGCGCTTTGCCAGCAGCCAAAGTCGTGGGCCGTCCACACAAGACCACCTTTTTCCCTCGCGCCCCCTTTGACTCCTACTCGGACGCTCACCTTGCATCCTCTTTTTTTCCACCTCTCCCACGCTTCTCCCCGGTTTGGATCGATCGACCTGGCCAGCGGCTTTGTGTGACTCTTCTTTTAATTTAATTTCTTCATCCCCCCAATTTTTTTTTTCCATCGCTGCTGCGGCGATCGCGACGGGGACAGAGCGAACCTTGAGCCAGCGACAAACGTCATCGACTGGGCGGCGCCCGTGAGACGCCCAATTCACCGCCCAGCCACAACCCAAACGGCACAAAACGATCCATCCAACAGCGTCGACAAAGATAACCCTACGCGAATAATAATAACAAAAATAAAACCATCCAAGCGCTTCTGCTGAAAATGTCCTGGCAGACCTCTCAGCAGCGGCCCGGAGCGTCCGTCAACAGATACATCCTTGGTCGCATTGTACGTTTTCCTTTTCCCGTCTCCTCCGGTCGGGCCCCGTGATACGACCAGCGTCACTCCTAATTCCACCCGCACGCGCCCTGCCGCCTTTGCTCTTCTTTCCTCGTTGCAGCCGCCTTCTGCATCACCATTGTCGCCGAAATCATCGCCCTGCTCCTAATATGATACCTTGCTAACTTGAGATTTTTTTTCTTCTTCGCTCCAGCCGCTGCTGCACACCATCATCTTCCTCATCGAAATGGCGCTGGCTGCCAGATTGACGGCGAGGTTCAATGCCTCGTACGAAGAACGACCACGTACGCATCACCACCACCCCCCCAGCGGCTCTCCTCATGCTTACGCAAACACAGTCATGACCATGATGGTCACCAACGCCCTCCTCGGAGGCATCGCCGACACCGTCGCCCAGACAATCACCGCCTTCCGCCAGCGCATGCGCCTCAAGTCCACCGGCAACGGCAAGGACACGTTCTCCATTGAAATCACCGACCTCGACCGCAACGGCAAGATGCCCTACTACGACGACGAAAAGCTTCTCGGCGAAGACGGCGACTCCCGCATCGTCCCGCCCGCCTTTGACTTTGAGCGCCTCACCCGCTTCATGGGCTATGGTTTCTGCATCGCCCCCGTCCAGTTCCGCTGGTTCCGCTTCCTCGAGCGCGCGTTCCCCATGTCCAAGACGGCGTCGTTTGGTCCCGCCATGAAGCGCGTTGCATTTGACCAGTTTGTCTTTGCTCCCTTTGGTCTTGCCCTGTTCTTTACCGTCATGACGGTTGCCGAGGGCGGTGGACGCAGGGCCATTAGTGCCAAGTTGAGGGACATGTATGTGCCCACGCTCAAGGCAAACTATGTCGTGTGGCCGGCTGTGCAGATTGTCAACTTTCGCCTGATGCCTGTGCAGTATCAGCTGGTAAGGTTTTCTTTCTTTCTTCTTACTCCGTCAAAGGGATTTAGAAGGATGTAATACTGACATGATATAGCCATTTGTCTCGACGATTGGTATTGCCTGGACGGCCTACCTTTCCCTGACCAACTCGACCGATTAAGCGGCGAATACGAAATGAAAGGGCATCATCTACTGCGCGGTTTCACCTACATCACGAATTAGTATGCTGCGCAGTCGTTGAGACGCAGTCACTCCCGTTCATGATGCTAGGAGTGACTGCGGCTCGTGCGGTGCTAGGAGATGTGTTGACAGTGCCTACTGTGACACTATTTGAAATGATACTACGGTGGAGGAATCTTTTCCGTTGCGCGTAAGTGGACGCATTGCAATTGCATTTGGGCTTGGGTGCATGGCTGCTGCTATTCGGCTACTGGGCGATCAACTGCCACGCTGTGAGATTTAGTAGAGGCGTCTGGCGTTGCGTTGCATTCATAGTTTATGCGTACATTGTTTGCATCATGTTGTTTAAGGACGTCTTCTCGTGCCATGTAATCAAAGTGACTGAGCTGGTGATGGTGTATAGTAATAGGTTGCAGGACAGAAAGTAGCCTTTTATTTGGTTGACACAGCGAAAACGTCTACATTCAATACGAATACGCTGGTGTCTCGCGCCACCTCTTGAGCCAAAACCCTCGACTCCGGCCCATGGCGCATTTGGGGGCGTTTACCTGTATACACTCAAGAGTGTTTTGGAACTTGGTGGAAAGTTGAGGCAAGTTGGCGGGATCATTGCGGCGCTTGGAGGAGCAGACAACACACTGCAAGGTATATTCCCGTTTTCCTTGTTAATTTGCTTGCGACAATATTTTTCACTGTTTTAGTACTAGAAACATCCTTCGCAGCGCGTTTAATTTCTGTGCACTTAGCAAAAGATTTAGCTGCCAATCCATCACCCAGTGAGAACGTCACACATCTCCCACCTTCACGTCACTGGTCCCCACCGAAGCTCCCGCCAGATACCGCTCTCCCGCCACCCCACCTTGGGTCGCCCTCAACACCTTGAGAGGATTGACCTGAGCTTATCGGTTTTTAATTACCTCGCCCTACCACTCTCCTTCTTCCCCCCTCCCCTCCCTACTCTAGCCAACCTTACGTTTTTTACAACAGTTATTTGCAGATTCTCGATCCATTGACTGCTTCACATTCGCCCATCATGTCTCTGGCTAGCAAGCTCTCCATCACTGACGTCGACGTCAAGGACAAGAAGGTCCTGATTCGGGTGAGTTCGGGAACCCCGCCATGCGAGGCGAGCGAGGAGGGGCAGCAGCGAAAGAGAAGCCAAAACAGCAACACGACCTACGACGAGGACGAGGACGAGCTTGACTAGTTGGATTACTTTGAGCTCGCGTCGCTGGTTTTTGGCCTTTTTTGTATTTTGCTTTCCTTTCTCTTCTCTCGCGTTGCTTCAATTGGTAACCCTTTTTTGTCCTGTTTGATCCGCTTGCTAAACATTCCCAGGTCGACTTCAACGTTCCCCTCGACGAGAACAAAAATGTCACGAACCCCCAGCGCATCGTCGGCGCCGTCCCTACCATCAAGAGCGCCCTCGACAATGGCGCCAAGGCCGTCATCCTCATGTCCCACCTCGGCCGTCCCAACGGTGCCGTCAACGAAAAGTACTCCCTCAAGCCCGTCGTCCCTGAGCTCGAGAAGCTTCTCGGCAAGTCGGTCACCTTTGCTCCCGACTGCGTTGGTCCCGAGGTCGAGGATATCGTCTCCAAGGCGGACAATGGCGCCGTTGTGCTCCTTGAGAACCTCCGCTTCCACATTGAGGAAGAGGGCAGCGCCAAGGACAAGGACGGCAACAAGACCAAGGCTGACAAGGCCGACGTTGAAAAGTTCCGCAAGGGCCTGACTGCTCTTGGTGACGTCTACATCAGTGCGTTTTTTCCTCCCCTCTCTTTACCTTTTTTTTTTTTTTTTTTTTTTTTTTTCAGATTCGCAGCTAACCAATGCAGACGACGCTTTCGGCACTGCTCACCGTGCTCACTCGTCCATGGTCGGTGTCGACCTCCCCCAGAAGGCGGCCGGTTTCCTCATGAAAAAGGAGCTCGACTACTTTGCTCAGGCTCTCGAGTCTCCTCAGCGCCCATTCCTTGCCATCCTCGGCGGTGCCAAGGTCTCGGACAAGATTCAGCTCATCGACAACCTGCTCGACAAGGTCAACACCCTCATTGTCTGCGGCGGCATGGCCTTTACTTTCAAAAAGGTCCTCGACAACATGGACATTGGCAACTCGCTGTTTGACGAGCCTGGCTCCAAGACTGTCAAGGAGCTGATGGACAAGGCCGCTTCCAAGAATGTCAAGGTCGTTCTCCCCAACGACTTTGTCACTGCCGACAAGTTTGACAAGGACGCTCAGGTCGGCTACGCCACTGACAAGGACGGCATCCCTGACGGCTGGATGGGTCTCGACGCCGGTGAGAAGTCGGTTGCTCTCTTCAAGGAGACCATTGCCGAGTCCAAGACGATTCTCTGGAACGGCCCCGCCGGTGTCTTTGAGTTTGACAACTTTGCCAAGGGCACCAAGGCCACTCTCGACGCTGTTGTCGAGGGCTGCCAGAATGGCAAGATTGTCATCATCGGTGGTGGCGATACCGCTACTGTTGCCGCCAAGTACAAGGTCGAGGACCAGCTCAGCCACGTCTCTACCGGTGGTGGTGCCAGTCTGGAGCTGCTCGAGGGCAAGGAGCTGCCCGGTGTTACTGCGCTGTCCAGTAAGTAAGGGGCTGCAGCAAGCAAATGCGAGTTTGTTGACCATTTGCAGGTCGACAAGCGTCACGGCTGTAGCGCTTTCAAGTTTAATAAAAAAAGTAACGAAAATCGGTGTGTAGGTAGCATAATAGAATGAAGTCAATGGCATAATATGCGCATAATGGAATAAGAGTCATATCGTATTTTGTAATTTCTTCATTATGTTCCCGTTCCGTAGCTATTACCTGCGTATTTCCTCCCCTCTCCCAAACGTCTATCTCAATCGTCCGGTCTCGCTTTGTGCTTTTACCTCTTCTTTGACGCCTCGACCTTTTTCAACTCCTCCCTGTTGTAGTGTTAGCTTTCTATTCAGCTTAAATCGATTTCGGCGACTACAAACGTACTTGAGCTGCTGCGAAAAATCGTCTGTCGTATCGTCATCGTCCCAGCTTTCTTCCCAGAGGTGCTTTGTTTCCGAGTTTCCTTGCGCGGCTTCTGTTTGGTCTTCCGGCCAGTCTGTATTGCGCTGCATATTAGCTACCATGTCTTGAGAATCCCATTTCTCGTGTCTTTGTGTTGTGCGATGGACGGGTTACGTGATGGGAAGAAGCGTGTATGGACGCCGCGGGAAACGTACCGTCGACCGGAAAGTCCTCGAATTCGTCATCTTCTCCTAGCGCGGCCGCCTTGGGCTCTTTGTTCTCGACTGGTGCGCTGGGCTTTTCGTCTGCTGGCTTGTCTGTTGCCATGTTGGGCGGATTGTGTATGATGAAGGAGGAGGAGGAGGAGGCGGTTTGAAGTGGTTGTTGTTTGATGGTGATGGTATGGAGAGCTGGCGGCGCGGATGCGATGGGTCGGAGATGTGGCGGGTGGTGGTTTGGTGGAATGGCAGCTTTGGTTGCATGAGTGATGCGGGGCGGAAGAATACGGTCCGCTGGTGTAGGGTAGCTGGGCGATGAGGGCGAGATGCTGGGGAATTAATACTTGGAAAAAACAAAAAGAAAAATGGTGACGTTTTCTTGTATTTATATAAACTTTATTTTATTTTTTCGACTGGAAATCTCGGGTTACAACTGATAAGCCGTCTATTGAATGCTAGGAATAATGTTTGAGGGTATGCGAGACTTGATACATGACGTTTTATTGAGTAAACACAAGTTAATCTCAGGAACGAGGTTTAAAGACGAAAAGAGAGCCCCAGGTAGATGTAAGCTCTGATGCATAATACACCATCATTCCTTTCTAGTAATTGCTGCGTATCAGATCTCGGAAGTTTACAGTCCCCGTCTACAAGTGGCTGCTATATGACGCTGTGGCTGTTGGTTATCAGTGACATCGGATGACGGCATGCAAACGTTTCACATTTACGGCAGCTGCCCCCATGATACGATTGATGTAACAGGCAGAAAACATAGCTCACAGAGCCAAGTTATAGATCCATCTATCGACGAGACCGGCTTCTCCGGATTATAGTCGCTCGCCATATAGAACCGCTACGAACAAGACGCCGTCGTCATAGGCTGTGGGAACCGTTGGTGGAGCTTGTTGTCCGCCGTTCCGTGCCTGCCGGGGCGTTGCGTAATGCCAGGTTTTGTCGTCGTTCAGCCTTGCATCGGCGATTTCGCTCCCTCATACCTCTGACGCTCTCTCACGCCGTCTTTTCTTCTTCTTTGCCTTGCTTTGTTTTTGTAGTTTATATCAATGCATTTTTTGTTCTCTAACAAGTGCGGCAATTTCGCTTGCAGTCATACTGCGCACTCATACTCACCATGAGTCGCCTCGCAAGCTGGTTCTCATCGGCGGCCTCCAAGCTCGAGTCGGATGAC
Source organism: Lecanicillium sp. S3808 (assembly GCA_023628775.1). NCBI lineage: Eukaryota > Fungi > Ascomycota > Sordariomycetes > Hypocreales > Cordycipitaceae > Lecanicillium > Lecanicillium sp. S3808. The sequence goes on along the minus strand of JAMAJY010000007.1, from coordinate 106,658 downwards.
AACCCGCAGCGGGATATCGCAAGGGACAAAAAGAACCTGGAAGAGGCCGTTGCGTTCACCGGCTTGATTATGAATGATGATCTCGAAGGAGCCTGGGATAATCTGAAAAAGGGGGACTCCGTCTTTCACGATACCGGCGCCGCAGTCACCGTCTTCTTCCGTGCGGTCCTGGGCTTTGAGAAGGAGGTCATGACGGAGGCGTCGGATCGTCTGGCCAAGGTGGAAGCGCGAGCGTGGTCGGAAATTAAGCGCGCGCAGAGACGAGGCGCGGCGGGACACAGAAGCAGCTCCGTGTATCCTCATGGCGCCGAGTATGAGCTCATCATGGCGCAGTCGCAGCTCATGTCGGCTGTTGTGGGTGTCTTGCACGAGAGCCTGGTGGAGGGCATGAAGAGCTTTTATAAAGTGCGCAAGGCGTTTATTGCGCTAGATGGGATTCTTGCTGCCGAGGAAACGTTTTTGAAGAAGAAGGACGGCAGCAAGAGTGCGTCTGACTCGACGGGCAGTGATGAGGACGAGTTTGTCGACGTCAAGGAGCAGTTGTCTGGTACGCAGACGCCGATTACACCGCCGACGATGGATACTCCAGAGAGAAACTCGACGGATACGGAGGGAAAGTACTCGCGGCCGGCGACGCCGCTCAAGGTGCAGTCGCAGCATTGCGATATTGAGCACGAGTTTACGGATCCCGTGGATGCGTTTATCCATTCGGGCGCAAACATGTGCATGGGTCTCATATTCTTGCTTCTCAGTCTCGTGCCGCCTGCGTTTTCGCGTATCTTGTCGGTTGTGGGTTTTCACGGTGATCGGGGCCGTGCGGTCAAGATGCTTTGGCGTTCGTCGGCGTACAACAATGTCAACGGCGCAGTGGCTGCGTTGGTGTTGCTTACTTATTACCACGAGATGCTGGGTATTGTTGATGTGCTGCCTCATCCGCAAGACTTTGATGCGGAGGCAGAGGCGTATGGACCGCCGAACGCAAAGTGTATCGAGTTGATCAAGCTCATGAGTTCGCGGTATCCGGATGCTCGGCTGTGGCGCATTGAGAGCGCACGAACACACGCCATTGAGCGCGATATTGACGCCTCTATCGAAGTGCTCAAGACGGGCGACGCGTCCAAGATGAAGCAGGTTGCTGCTCTCAACAACTTTGTTCTCTCCGTCAATGGCATGATGAGCCAGGACTGGCCGCTGATGCGGGATTCGTTTCTGCGCTGCATGGAGATTAATGAGTGGAGTCCGGCTCTGTACTATTACATGGCGGGAGCTGCATCGCTTGAGCTGTATCGGGATGCAGTGCATGCCGGTGAAAAGTCTGAGGCTCGAGTACAGAAGGAAAAGGCGCAAAAGTATCTTCGGAAGGCGCCTACTGTTGCCGGGAAGAAGAGGCTCATGACACGCCAGCTGCCGCTTGAGACGTTTATTCAGAGGAAGCTGCAAAAGTGGGAGGCTAGGGCCAAGGAGCTGGGAGTTGACCTTGCTGATGCTGTTGGAGCTAGTCCTGCACTGGAAATGTGCTTCATGTGGAATGGCCAGAAGAATATGAATGACAAGTACCTGCAAAGGGGTATTGATAATCTTGCTTGGGGGCGTGGGACTGCGGACAAGGACAAATTGGACAAGCTCAAGGCGGATCAGGATGAGATGGCTGTCTGGGCTGTGTGTACTGCGTCGTTGCTCAGGGGAGCGGGACGGTATGACGAAGCGAGAGATATTTTACAAAAGCATGTACTCTGCTATGAAAAGTAAGTACTGCCTCAACTGTTTAATTGCGAGTTACTAACGAAACCAGGTACGACTTCAAAGGCCCAACGAAAGACGACTATGTCATGCCGGCTGCGATTCAGGAAATGGCAGCCATTGCGTGGGCAGAGTGCGGCAGTCCTCCAGAGGGCAGTGCAAAGGAAGTCGAAGAGTACAGGAAGAAGAAGCTACAAGAGTGCCAGGAGCACTTGGATAATGTCAAGGGTTGGGAGAGGTATTTGCTCGACGCCAGGATAGGGATGCGGGTGCAGAGTGGACTGGAGACGCTGGCGTGGTTTAGGAAGAAGATGGGATGGGAAAATGTATGATTGCATTTAAAGGCGTTGGGATGGATATATATAATCTCATACACGATAGAACATTGGTTCATCACACTTGATAAAGTGACGCTTTGTATCATTCAAATCAAAACAGTGGTATCATTTGTGCTATCCAAGAACAATAACGCAACAACGGCTCATTTACAATTTAATTACCTAGGCATGGTTCATTTCTTTCCCCTTTTCTTGCTTGTGGAATTAGAGCTGTCTGTAGCAGAGATAGAACTCTTGTTGCGTAATGCGCCAATCCCGCGCTGAAACATGCCATATCCTTGGTCAACCTTTTTGGCTGCCTGCTCCTCAACGTGATGCTTGTCCGCCTCGCTGCGAATGTCGTCTAGCACGTCTCGTCCCCGGCTGGTGCTGTGCGCCCAGTCAACGACGCCGTACGCACCATAGTTGGCTGACCCTTTGCCGGCGTAGTGGATCGCCGTGCGCTGACAGATGCCGCTCATCATGATGCCTGGCACAATGGTGTATCCAGACATGGCAAAGGTTTCTTCGAGCGTGACGAGCGCGATAAAGAGAAAGTATGTCAGCAGGTGTGGCCGCAGGAATAGACCTGGTATATATAGCGGAACAAAGCGGTGCAGGAGGAGCGGCAGCGGGTGGTCGGTGAAGAGCTGGAGGGAAAAGGGCGCGCCGGGTTTGTGGTGGGCGTAGGACTGGTGTAGTTGTCCTATTGGGTTGGGACCGTGCAGGATGAAGCGGTGGATGTAGTACTGGAGCGCTTCGCGGGATACAAGTAATATGACGACGTGCTTGACGATTTGCCATGGGAAGGGGAGGGTGGTTGATGTGCGAAACTCGGGCCTGCCACAGAGCGTCATGAAGGTGTAGCTTGCTGCGCCCTCGGCGGCGATGAGGAGGACGCTGTTGAAGAGTGCGAGGGCGCCGATTCGACCCAGACGATGGGCGTTTCGAGGCGGCAGGCCTGCGCGGCCGCCGTGCTTGATGGATTCGGAGACGGAGGGGAGGGTGACGTCGAAGAGGAGAGTCAGCAGCGAGGGGAGCAGCCAGAAGACGGCGCGGATGGCGAGGATGCCGACGAGGTGGACCTTTAGAGGCGCGTGGGATAGGATGAGGGTTGTCCAGGTCATGTAGAAGAAGAGGATGTTGAGACTGGTTGACCAGGAGGGCTGGGTTGGCGAGAAGAGGTAGGTGAGGACTGGGATGGAGAGGAGGATGTCCATTGTGGTGTTGAGGGTGTAGGAGGGTGAGTTGAGCCTGGATGAATGATGGAGAAGGATAAGTGTATTATGTATTTACTGTAGTACTGTATGGATTGGTCGTAAAAGAACCAAGGGCTAAGTACTGTGAAAGAAGAGAACAAGGCAAAGATGGCTTTTGTGTTTTGGTTTTTTCGCCTTTGTTGTTGTTGAATGATGACGTCGCGACGATGAGCTGAGAGGGTTTCCTAATCGGGACAGAGTGGCGGACTGGCTTGGCTGGAGATGGCATTGCCTTGATTTGGGTGGTGGTCGACGAATGAGAGGGACGAATAATATGTGAAGGGTATGATTGGACGAGGAAGTGCTACAGATCATGGATTAGAGATTCGTAATGGTGCGTGAGCTACAAGTTAATGTTGTTGGCGGTCTGTTTCTGGCCATGGTGAGAGCTGTGTTGACTGGTACATGTGTGCTGTTAACAAATGAGATTTGAGATTACTATGCTTGTTGGCGAATACGAGGGACAACGACTCTACTTCGTACACTGCAGAACCATTGATACCCTATAGTGCAGTATAGCAGTACGAGCATGACCTGTTTTTCCAGCCTTGGGCTCATTCCTCACGATGCGCAGCGCACAGCACCCCGCAAAAGCAATTCGTTTCTGCACGGCCAGTGGCGACTGAATCATCAACCCCTCCACATCTTCAACAGTGTCGGGCTCAACCAGCCCCGGCTGTCCCATGTCTCAGAGCGCCAAAGGGCCTTGGTGAAGGGATACAGCGCCCTGATGTATATTCCAGGGCTTTGCGAGATTGATTAAGAGTACAGAGTATTTTGATGATTTCTTGCTGAATAAAATAGTACACTTCTTTTGTGTCCAATGTCCAGCGAACACAAGGAGCATCTCCCAGCCTCTTCAATATTGACTACTGGTAGGTACAGTACAGTATTCAAAGGTCTCAATTCCCCGGCACAGCTCCCCCGACCCGCTATAATGCACCCCTAAACCGTCAGCTCCAGCACACTAGCCGCTCCCGAGCCTCCCGCCCGTCCACCGTTAATCCACTGCCTCCACCACCCTCTCCAGGGGCCGTGTGTCTCCTTTTTCGGCCGCTTCTATAATTAATTAATGAAGAGACTATTAGATTGTAGTATGACTATTATGGGCAAATATTTGCTGTGGCATTCTCGACGACCCTTGCGCTGTTTCCGTCTCTCTCTCTTTTTCTCTTTCCTGCCACGATGCCACGTCCTTCTTCTCGTCCATTTGCCTCTACGCGTACTCTACTTCTGCCATTAGTTTTACGAGTTAGCCCTTTAGGTCGTCGCAGATTAAACAGTGGCCACGGGGGGGGCCAGATCACTACTAGGTTACCCCCCCTCCCCTGGCCCGCCTGCGTCTGTGCATAAGCTCTATACCACCCTCCGACAGCCTTTTGCTAGCGTCTGAACCCTTTCTCAAACTCGTCTTCTCACTCTTTAACCTCACAACTTACGCCTTGGCCGCATCTCCGCCTCCCCAACGTCCGTGGGCAGGGCTCATCATCTGCATGTCACCGCACTAACCAACGCCCGTGCCCGCCTCTCCCCTATTCTCCGTCTCTGTGCTCTGCCTGGCAGACGACGGCGGACGTTACGGGCAGGACTGTTGCTGCCGCAGTGCGCTGCAGAAATAGCGGCAGCTGGTGGATCACGTATCCTCTTTGCTCTGCAAGCCACGGCACCTCGCATCACCAGTTCGATTGCGCGCTCGTCCATTCGTGGATTCGCCTTTGACGAGCTTCAATTCCTTCCCCCCCCCTCCCTTGCGGGCCTGTCATTGTTGCAGCTGCGACTGACTACTGCACGCTTCGACCGACCCCGACTCGAGGCTAAGCTCGCTCGAGCCCGCCGACTCGTGCAATCCGTCCATCGATCCATTCGCCATGGACCTCGAACCCCCTATCCCGGTGCGATCCCATCGCAACGCACAGCGCCGCTCCATCAACGGCGGCATTGGCGCCCCTGCTGCTGCTTCTTCGTCTGCCGCCGCCTCTTCCTCCTCAGCTGCTGTTGCGCCGGCAAACCCCGAAGTCATTTCCAACCTCATCTCCAGCCTGAGCGTCATCTCCCAGCCCGCCGAAAGCCATTTCCAGTCTCTCCCCGCCGCCCCGTCTCTCAGCCCGACTCGCAGCCCGACTCGCTCCTCGACGGACAGGAAAGCGAGTAGCTACGGAATTGACTACTCTGCCTCTGCCTCTGCCTCTGCCTCTGCCTCTGCATCTGCCTATTCGCCGTATCTTGCCGACGAGCGCTCCGCCCGTGACCACTCTTCCCTAGACGAGATTCCTGCCACCTCTCCCGTCGTCCGAACGTCCAAGCTCCCGCCTGGCTACTCTTCTCGATCAAGCGCCCAGCCCACCAGTCCGCGGAGCCACAGGAGTCCTAGCCGTGATAGCGGCCGTGGCGTCAAATCGTTCAATCGCAGCACCAACACGTCGCGCCCCTCGTCTCCCGGCTCCATTGGCTCTCGCAACGATGATGCTCGCAGCATAGGCAACGTCTCCATCGAACGAGGTTCCGCTCCCACCCCCGAGCTGAGACCCCGCCGCTCGCACGACTCCTGGGGCAAGAAGACGAACCGCGGCCACAAAAATCTCATGTACATGAGCTCCAAGGAGCGCCTGCGAGACAGAGACCAAGACCGCAAGAGGGCCCCGGGTACCAATATGCCCATGGCTGCCTCTACCGGCAGCATCAGCAGCATTCATAGCATTTCCCGCGGTGATCCCTTTCTGGCGGAAATGCCCATTAGCGAAGAGCCCAGCACCAGCAACGACGTCTTTGCAAGTCCACAGCCCGTTCCGACACGCGAATCGAGCTTGCGAAAGTCTGGCCACAAGAAGCGCTCCAGCGGCCGCCGCTCTATACGAGAAGGACGTGACACGGACGGATCCTTGGCGAGTGCGATCCCGGAAGGACAAGAGTATAGTCGCAACGGCGCCACCTCGCGGTCCAGCCATAAGCGCGGCGAATCGGACGCCGGCAAGTCGTTTCTATTCGACGTTGACGAGTATGCCGCCGTAACAAAGGCGCTGGACGACGAATACGCCCGAGAAAATAACCTCGCCACGGCTCCGCGCCACAGGTCGTATGCCGAACAGCTCGACGAAGAGGGGGCGCCGTCACCCTCTATTGCCAACGGACGCCGCCAATATGAGCGCAACGAAGATCGCAACGGCCGACTTTCAGGCCGTCTCAGCCCAAGCCCCGCCACGAATAACCAGTCCTCTGGCCGTAGCAACTCGCGCGTGAAGAAGCGCCTCTCGGTACCAGTGTCGCCGCGAAGCGAACGCTCTAGCGAGCATTCTGACCGCCCCAACCCCCTCGCCGGTTACGAACGTCCAGTCTCTGCAGACTCGGTGGACGACGCCGTTGAGTCGTATCTTTGTTCGCCGCGCTTGTCGCAAAAAATTCGCCATCCTCAAACGGGCCGTACTATTTCCTTTTCCGAGGTTGGAGACCCAGAGGGCTCTGCTGTATTTTGCTGCGTTGGCATGGGCCTCACACGATACATTACTGCATTTTATGACGAGCTGGCCCTTACGCTAAAGTTGCGTCTCATTACGCCGGATCGCCCTGGTGTCGGCGATAGTGAGCAGTATCCGGATGGCACCACGACGCCGCTCAGCTGGCCCGGTATGTACTTCTTTTTTTTTTTTTTTTTTGTCTTTGACAGGTTCAATACTAACTGTGACAGATGATGTATACGCAATTTGCCAGGCGCTCAAAATCACGAAATTCTCGATCCTTGCCCACTCTGCCGGCGCCATTTACGCTCTAGCAACTGCTCTGCGAATGCCTCAGCATATTCGAGGCAAGATTCACCTCTTGGCACCCTGGATTCCGCCGTCTCAAATGAACGTCTTTGGCGGCACTCAGGCCATGCCTCCGACAAATGCCATTCCGACTTCTCAGCGGATCTTGCGCGCCCTTCCAACACCACTGCTCAAGGCCGCCAACAGCAGCTTCATGAGCGCAACCAGTGCATCCCTCACAAGCTCGCTGCCGAAAAACACTCGTCGACCCCGGCGCAAGAGCAGCGGCAGAGAGAGCCGCAACGTTACTCCGGTAGGCCCGCTCGACAAGGAAAATGGCGAGCTACAGCAGCTTCGTGATGGCGACGAGAGCCAGCCGCCGATGAAGACGCCAGACGCCACGGAGAACATGGACAGCATGCATCTTCCCCAGGGCACCATGTACGCCGAAGGCAACACTGTCCCGCACGCGCTGGCCGACAAGGAGCGTCAGTTGACGTATGACATGCGTCTAACCCATGCCATCTGGGACTTGGCCACTACCGGAGCCAACCCAGCCGTTGATTTGCTGGTATGCTTGGAGCGTCAGCACAGTATCGGATTCCGATACGTCGACATTACACGACCTGTTGTCCTGCATCACGGAAGCAAGGATAACCGCGTGCCCGTGGACAATGTCAAATGGCTTGGCAAATCGATGCGGCGGTGCGAAGTCCGCGTACTGGAAGGAGAGGGCCACGGGCTCATGGCTAGCGCGTCAGTTATGGGCTCGGTGCTCATGGAAATGAGCAAGGAATGGGAGGATTGGATGCGCGTTACAGGCGCAGATGGACGCAAAGAGCGAGAAAGGGGAAGGCGAAGTGCACGGTAAAGGAATCGTGTTGTGGTTATGACTATTGAGAAGAATAAGTATTAATATAGCATTTGCTGGGATATGGGAAAAGTTGTAGTCACCTTGTTGAATATTGCTTGCAAGTGTCTTGGATATGGCGTTGGATGGAGAATATTTTATATCATCATGTACTGTACCATCTTTTGAATACCCAATGCATTCTTTTGTTTATACAACTTGGGAGCGGTTCATGTCATTTTGTACATGACTGTTCATTTATTTCATTGGTTTCAAGAAATAGTTCATGTCAACTGTTCCTTTATTTAATCTGGGGATATTTCTGTACAGCTCTTTTATACCCGATGTATTCATTTGCTATTTTATTCACTTATAAAGCTCCCCCTCATTCGGCAAGCATCCTCGTCCAGTCAAACTTTCTCCATTCTCGCTTAAACCCCTCTACCCGCGCGTCGCCCCTCGTCCATTTCCCCTGCTTCTTGATCAAGTGCGGCTCAGCATCAACAATGCCACCAATGACCTCGCGCGCAAACACGTCGCCCTTGGGCCAGCGTCCGCCGTCTTCAACAATGTGGCCCAGGCCGCCGTCTAAGGTAAACCAAACGTGGAAATACGGCATCTCCTTGGCTATAGACTTTCGAAACGCCATTCTCCCCGCTCCGTCGCGGGCTTTGGCGCCCGTGTCGATGATTTTGCGATGTTGCGCCCACTCTTCATCGGCCGAGAGGAACGCTTCCTTGAAGAATGCTGGTGCTGTCGCGCCTTGCTCGTATGGTATCGGGACGGCGTTCATGCCGGCGTGCAAGTGTCTATGCGGCGCGGCGGCGTTTTCGTAAAAGAGCACGTCCTGGCCTTTGGCGTGGTACATGCGGGTGAGCGACTTCATGAAGTTGCGGATTTCTTCCCACTCGTCGTCGTCGCATTCGAGGAGGTTGGTGCGGTGCGAGTGCGGCACGATCACCGCGCCGCCGGGGCTGATTTCGGGCTCTGTCGCGAGCGTCAGGAAGACGCGCGTGCCGAGCGAGATGATGGGTGCGATGGGTGGTTTGCCCGTGTCGTCGTGGTGGCAGAGCGGGCAGTTTTCGAGGATGCGGTTCATCTTTTGGAACTCACCCACGGCCATGTTTTTGAGGTTGATTTCGCTCTTGTGTACGCGCTTGGCCAGCTTCTCGGCGTTTTCGTCCATGTAGTCTAGGTCGTCGTCGTACTTGACGTCCTTGGCGATGCGTTCCGCCTGCCGCATGCCCTCGCCGCCGGCTTGGTGCTTGGTACGCCGCTCTTCGCGTACCATGTCGTCGATGCTCATGTCTTCGTTGGCTACCACGGTGCCGCGCTCCCGGCCGCGCTTGGTGTCAACGCCTTTGACTTCGTTGCGCGTGCCTGCGAGCTGGCGGCTTTCCATGGCGCCAATGACGACGGATTGCTCGGCTGGTGGGTTTGAAGACCTGTTGGCTGCGGCGCGGTTGTATTCTTCTTCGAGCTGTGCTGCGTTGGGCGCCTTGCGGAGCTTGGCCTTCATCATTTGGGCGCGGAGGCGGTTGAGGGCGGTTTGGTCGAGAGGCGGCGAGGTGACTGTTGCTGCTGCTGCTGGGGTGTGAGGTTCGGGTTCAGAGGTGTTGTTATTGCCGGGGGCTGCGGTGGTGTGTTGTAGCTCTCGTGAGCGGTAGAGCTCGCCTGTTGGTTTCTCTTTCATTTGGTAGCCTTTGCCGTAGGTCTTGAGGCGGTCGAGCTCTTGCTTTTCTTCGCGCGCATCGTCAAAGTCTTCGAGGCTGCCGAAGCGCTCGACTGCAATCTCGTCTACTGGACGGCTGCTTTCTTCAGCTAGACTGTATACGCCTTTGAGCTTTGTCATGCGCCATGACGACCCTGAGTCGCCAAATTTGTAGGAAATGACACGCTCGGACGGCACATCTGGCTCTGCTGTGGAGGCAGTGGCGGCTTCATCGATATTGCGGTTGATTTCCCGGGCGTGTAATACTCGCTTGGGCTCTGCGGGAGGCGGTGTCTTTTCTTTGGGTGCTGGCCGGTGGATGTGTTCAATGTCGAGAGCTGAGGGAGCTGTCATCCATGCATCGCGAACCGGTGCGTCTGCTGGGGCGCCCCCGTCGGCGCGGCTGCTCGATTTGCGATGATGGTCTCCGTGATGGCGATGCTTGGATCTGCGGTCATCGTCGCCATCGTCAGGTGAGCGTGAGCGTCTGCGCCGCTTGTGTCTGTGGCTGTCGTCTCGGTCGTCGCGATGTCGATGGTGGCGGTGCTTGTGTCGGTCATCTTTGTCTTCGTCTCGATGGCGGTGATGATGCTTGTGTCTGAGGCGTTCGTCGCGTTCCCGCTCGGCCTTGTCGGCTGCGAGCTGTTTTTCAAACTCGTCTAGGCCGTCCATGTTTTGCAATGTGTAGATGAGAGGGCGGGATTGGAGAGGTTGCAGCTGGAAAGATTCTGATCTGAGATGGACGAGGTCGCCCCACCAAAAGTTTAAGTCTGCCGTTGCAATACTCGTCAGCGTCAGACGTCACACGGGTAGCTCCGTTTTGCCAGCAACGGACTAGCTGGGGGTTTGTTTAGGGTCAGCTACTAACTGATGTTTTTTCTTGTTGTAAGTACTGTAAGGCTTCCCTCTCTATAGTTTTTATAATATTTTAGTCGTGTATGTTTTTGTTATTTTTCGAACACATCGTTGCGTCCTTCGTATTCAACCAGCTTACCCGCTGTGGCTGATAGGTAAGTCAATAACAAGCATCTATATGAGAGGAACAGTTTTGGTGCGGAGTTAGGATGATACACAAATGAACACTTGTATAGCGTATTATAAGAATCCATTTAGGAGAGATTTGGTTCCTATCTGCACATTACGGCGGTCCATTTTACTCTGCAATCCTTAGCGCACCTTAACCTTCATATACCGAACAATCTCATCCCCATTCTCATCCGTGCTCCTCTGCGACTCGACCTTGTATCCACCAATTCGTGGGAGCAGCTTTGTCCAACACGTCCAGTAAAACACTCCCAGAAGCAACACGCTGACGCCAACAACTGGGAAGACATAGTACGGGTACCCTTGCTCGTTCCAGCTACCCTCGGGTGGTAGAAATGGCACCAGAAGCAAAAAGACGTTGGCAAGGAGGTAAACGACGGATACCGGTAAAACTGTGTGCCACGGAGACTTCCATTGCTCCGACTTCCGGTATTGCAGCCAGATGAGGCCGGCTGTAACAAAGCCGTTGATCCACGCTCCGGGGTACACATATCTGTCAAAGTCAGTGCCTTTCTCGGGGATTGTGTCGAAGCAAGACATACAGGTTCACAATAAAGTTGTATGCTGGGCCGGCAGGAGGTGCAATGAGGACAATGACTGTTATTAGCCAGTGTAAGAACAACTGTCTTGGTTAGCTTTCATGCAGGTACGAACAAAAGCGCCTACTTACTGCAGGTGATGGCGCATTGAATGGCTTATTGGAGGCCCAGAAGCTTGAAAAAGGTAGCATTCCTTCTTTAGCCAGCTCTTGGTTCACACGAGAATGCGCAAAGCTCACAGCCAATACATTGCCTAGGTTACTCAACGCTACAAAAGCAGGCAGGCTCTTGGCCGCCGCGCTTTCACCAAACATGTTGCGGAAGAATAGCCCAGCAACAAGAACCTCGGATTTCGCCAGGTCAGATTTGGGGATTGCCGCAAAGTATGCCACATTGGCAAGGACATAGAGTATAGTCACTCCACCTACCGCCAGTGGTGCGGCAATAGACAGTGTCCGGCGCGGGTCTCGTAGCTCGCCGATAACATAATTAGCATTCTCCCAGCCTTTGTAGCTGTAGACTACACTCAGGAGTGCGTTGGAGTATGCGTATGCGCCTCCGCCGCCGTAGCCGTCACCGTCTTCGATGAGAAAGGCGTTCTTAAAGTTTTCGGGGTCCTCAACTCGTCGGTTTCCAGCTAGCGCCGCGAAGCCAGAAAAGACAATTACAAGAAGAACCACTACCTTGAATAGACCTAAAACGCTAAACATGCGAATGCCCCATTTTGGAAAGAAACTGTGCAGCAGCACTGCAAATGTTATGCTCGAGCAGCCTATCCCACGTGCTGCCCAGCCGTCTGGTGATTCCGAGCCGCTGGCATACAGGATATATCGGCCAAATGCAAGCGCGTTACCAGATGAAAAGCCCAAGAGAATCATTTGTGCGGCGAGAACGCAGGTTGCGAGATATTTTGGTCGTCGGTATACTCGCTCGAGGTAGTTCTTTTCGCCGCCAGATCGGGGGATTGCTAGGCCAAATTCAAGAAACACAGAGAGGCCGCAAAAGGTCAGGATCCCACCTATTATCCAAAGAATCAGGCTAGTTCCTACCGAGCCTGTTGCGGCGAAAATACTCGACGGTGTTGAAAAAACTACTCTGTTAGTATGGGTGAACGAGACCTGCTATTCTGAGGTGCGCTTACTTCCGGTACCTATCATTTTGTTCAGGATGAGAAATACGGCTCCTGTAATTCCAATCTTGCGATCTTCACTGTACGCATACGTTTGGCGTTCCAAATTCGAGACATTGTCGCGATGCTGAACGGCAGTGCTCGGCTTTCGCCTATCACTAGACCCTCCCCCAGAGTCATCGCTGGTGTGGTTTCTATCCATTTATTAACGACAAGGCGAGGTCAGCAACTATGTAGTGTTGCTCACATCTATCCAACAAAGGCTTGGACTGAGGAGCAACCTTAATTTATTATCCGTCATTGGGGGCATTGCATAACAGGCAGCTTGCGGAAGCATGCTTACACAAGGCTTGGCTCACCACACGCCCAGCGTTCTCGGGGGAGCATCTTCTCAGCTCTCACTTTCAGCGGCCAAGCACAAGACTCGGCTGTCACGTCTGAAAATGTCGCAATACTCAGGTTGTGTAACGGGTTTGGTGTGGTGCTCTACAAGAAAGCCGAATGCAACCCAAGAGACCCAAGACGCACAGGCTTTGTCTGGGCCATTACGCCAAGGGCTCGGCGCATCCTACGATGTAGTCGCTCGCTACGTGGATAGATTTCTCTGGTCGCTGGAATCAATTCTTGGCAAAACAATGTTGAGGCCTCTTTGACTGACGACTAGGAGTTTCAGTTTCATCCTCTTATGGCGGTCAACCAGTCGACATTTCCGGATCCGGTGGCTGTGGCTAAGATTGAGCGATAAAATAACATGTAACAATCTACTCCCAATCGCACGCAATTGGCTCAGTGCAATCACGCAAATATTTATTAAATCATTTGCTCTATGAATTTGAAAGTGTTTTTTTTATCTCTATTAACAAACAAATAAAAAGTATCATTTAATGACGCCGATGTATTGTCCGTCCATCATTCTATGGTGCGCGTAATAGCGGCTTTCGAAGTTTATATTTCATTTTTTAAGCTTTGTACGCTTGCGTCAAGTCATCTCTTCATCACAGGTTAAAGACACTAATGACTGCCTTGTGGTCACTTGTCCATTCATTGTCCGCGTGGTTAGGCTCAGCTTTGGGGCTACCAGTCACGAATGCCTCCGAAGACTGCACTGTGATGCCACCCTTGTAGAAGATAAAGTCGATGCGGTCCAGTGGCTCAGCCCTGCCATTGTTATCAAGGTAAACGGGCGACCAGGTGATACCAGGGTTTGTGGCAGGATCCGGGTAGACTTCGCGGAACGAGTCGGTGAGGCCGGCGTCGGTAGGATAGACGGTCGATGGCCACTGGAAGCTTGCGACGCCGCAGTGCGAGGCCTGGGTTGACTCGACCCAGTCCAGGTGAGACGGCGAGTTGAAGTCGCCGGTTAGGAACACGGGGACATTGGCTGCGTTGTCAATGTAAGGCTTCATGGCCTCAGTAATCGCCTTGATTTGGGGAGTTCTTCCAGATTGAGCCTCGCGCTGCATCACCTTCTTGGGAGACATGTTGGAGAAGCAAAAGTCATAAGGGCCATAGGGGGTGTATCCGAGATGGGCATTCCAAAAAATCACCTGCTGGTTGTCGCCGTCGATCTTGACACGGGCTGCCGCAGAGGCGTCGGTGGCGGTGATCTGCTCCAGGGGGTACTTGCTGATAATGGCCGAGTCGTCGGTCTGCACAGCATACCAGCCCAGAGCCTTGGCAAGGCGGTTGGCGTGGTATCCTTGCGTCTCCTGTAGTCCAATAAGGTCGATGTTTTGGTCGAGGATAAACTTGACCTGCTTGTTGTGGTAGTCGTTGACCTGAGTGCCGCCGTACCACATGTTAAAGGTCATCACCTTGAGCGACGAGATAAGGCGCTCCTCAATGGAGCGCACAGGGATATGCGCCTCGGTAAAGTAGATGAGATTTTTGCCGGTAGTAACCTGTATTTCCATTTTAGTGTCTTTGGCCTTGTCTCCAGGAGTTCCATAAACGAGCCCAGCAGACGTAATTCGCGCCCATCCGCCGTTGTTTGACGAGACTAGGCTGAATACGTTTGCAGGATCGCCCGCATTGTTAACCAGGTTGCTTACGTCGTAATCAAACTCTTGTCCCCGACGGGCCGGGCGAGTATGGACCTTGCGGGTGTACCATTTTGTCTCCTTGGGGCCAACCGAAAAGGTGACGGGATCAGCGAGCCACTTGTAATCCTTGTCGAGAAAATAGGCTTTGTATGCTCCCGGATCCGTGCTGGAGGCGTTGAAGAAGACGGTTCCCTCTCCGTCGGTAGCCTTTCTAAATGCCAGGGGCTCCTCGTCCTTTTGCTGGTTGTCAGGTCCACCTCCGAATGCGAACCAGACACCGATCCAGTTCTCTCCATCGGGCTTTGTCGTGTTGTATTGGAAGGTGGCTCCCGGCAGCTTGGTATCGTAGGTGATGTTGCCGTAGTCGACAACCTCTTGCTTTGGCATATGAGGTGGTGAGTAAGAGCCAGCTACTCCTGCTGATGCCAGAGCAGGAAGTGCAGCAGTGGCTAGCACTTGGGTAAAGACCTGTCCAAAACGCATTTTTTGATGCTCCTTGTACTTGGTTTGAGAAGACTATATGGTAGAAAACAAAGAGCTTCCACGAGACAGAACGATGTCACAAAAATAGCGCACACAACTACACAAAACACCAAGAAGACCAAGGAGTAGTTTTCAGAGTACTACGAGCCTTTTATACTTGCCTCTTACACGGGATTGTGACCATTTCCGGTTGAGTAGTTGGGCGCTTAACCGATACAAACTTAGAGGCGCCACCAAAGTAAAATGCCCTCACAAGCCCACGTGCGGACTGCTGGCGTCGGAAAGAAGCAAGACTATTCGTGCATGGACGGCCAAGCCTAGGATTTCAGCACCGATTTTACGTACAATATATCGAAACATGGCAGGTAGATTGGCGATGGCCCCCGCGCCGAGGATTGTGGCTATAGCGGAGTGACAGGGGGACCAAGACACCATTGGTTCAGTGCTTCACCGTCCTCAGCATGGGGCACGTGGCGGGGATCGTTTGGGACGAATCGGGGACAATGCGAGAATATCGCCAGTGTGGATGGGCTACGACTAGGGAGAGCGTTGTGGAGTTTAATTGTGGTCTGCAATTATCCCGCATCGATGTTGCGGCATTTGACTTTCTGCACCCTGATTTCCTAACTTTTGCAATTCCCAAGGCTTGGGTTACATTATGAAGCTTGATGTGAAATGCAGATCCTATCCAAAGAGGCAAAAAACGATTATATTGCCGCTTTTTCACGTCATTCATATATTCGTAGTGTAAGTTGCATAGTACATTCAACCCAATTGCTTCTTGGCTGCCATGACTCTTACATATACACCTTCTCTATGGGGTACTGTGGCACGCGAGTCGCCATCTAGAGTAAGCAGCTAGCGCCTCAAAAAAAATTCCCTAATGCCGGCATTTGTCGGTCACCGTTCAGCTTATTATGCAGGTCCTGTCGAATCCTTTGCATTCTGGCAAGCGGTGTCGTGTGTATTTCTAGGCGACTCATTGTGGATGGAGCCTCACCGACTGCGCTACACTACACTTAGAAGGTGTCGCCCAACTCTTCGCCACAGTGGCATTGAATAGAATTGGGGCTCAGGCGTGACGTAGTATTACCCTCCAAGAGGCCCAAAGTCATTCCCTGGCGCCAAAAATGATAATCTGGCGCCACGGCGCGGGTCCTGCGGCAAGGCCGCCCTGAGGGAAAGCAGTGCTGCACGTGGACGGCATTGGTGCCAATAATTTGTTGAGGAGTACATTTGAAAACTTCTTATTCGTTGTAATCGTACTATTCATCTCAAAGAAGGAAAGGTCGCTAATTAGCGGCTTTCTGTGTCTGTAGTTATGACGTCGTTGTGAGGGATTTCGTTATGGCCGCGCATGTCACCAGGACTTACACACTCCGTACTCCGTACAGTGATTTGTAAATGCTTCGGCAAAAGCGGCACGGGTCATGTAGCATGGGCATTACTTTCTCATTTTATTTGTCAATAATTTGTCAATAATAAGTCATGTACATTTTGCAATTTCTTTGCAAACCAAACACCAGCCTCCTAGTTTCCTAGTTTCAAGTTCTTCTTCTCGCCCCTTCACGTCCATTGGTGACCCGCCTCGTTGGTTGGTCGCTGCACCTCAGCATAAAGTCTTCCAGTTAAGAATCTGTACAAGAACTCGTAAGAACCGTGGTGGTTGATGCTGTGGGTGCTGTCAGTGAATGGCATGACCTTGAGCTTGGACGGAGAGACTGCATCTCCAACAAGCAGGTCAAGCATAGCCGCAGTGTTCTGGTAGTGGACATTGTCGTCGTGAGTGCCGTGCATAATCGCAACTCCGCCGGGGACGTGATGGAAGCCGGCAGTGTCGCTTACAGCCGTCATGTTGTAACCCTCCACGTTGTCTTCGTACTTCTTCATGTAGCGCTCCGTGTACATGGTTGCGTAGAAGCGGAAGTCGGTGACCGGCGCCGTGATGAGACCGAATGTAAAGGCACCCGTATCAGCCTCAATGGTCTTGGACGTCAGGAAGCCTCCATACGACCAGCCCCACATTCCAACCTTGTCAGTGTTGATGTAGTCGTGTCGGGATGAAAGTTCCTTGATGGCCCAGATCTGATCTTCCGGCTCGACGCTGCCGAGGTGCAGCGTCAGAGCGGAGCGGAACTCACGGCCCTTCATGCTGGTGCCACGGTTGTCGACTGTATAGACGATGAACTGCAGCTCAGGGTCTGAAGCGATATACTGATCCCAGTTGAGGCGGGGAAACTGCTTGCCTGCCGATTGCGAGTTTGGTCCTCCATAGGGAGTGAACAGAACAGGGTACTTCTTGGAGGGGTCAAAGTTGATGGGCAAAATCTCCTTGACGTTCAAGCTGTAACCATCTGGGTGCTTAAGCTCATACCAGGTGACGTTCGGTAGGTTATACTGTTGCATCTTCTCGTAGAGGGCCTCGTTGCTGTGAACAGTGCGAATGGGCGTGGTACTATTGGCGTGGCACATTTGCTCAAATGGAATCTGGGGACCGCCGTATGAAAGAAGATAGTAATTGCCCTCGCTTGAAAATTGCGCCGTCCAGTAACCAGGAACGGTATCATCGACCAATGGAGTAATTATCTTTGTGGCAAAGTCAACACGATACAAATGGCGCTCAGTGCTGTGGCGCTTTGCAGCGAGAAAGTCCGCTTGCTTTCTAACCTTGTCGACGTTGGCAATGTACCAGACTTCCCACTCGCCTGAGGTTAGTTGGACGGCCTTGCCACCGTCGACGGGAAATAGATAAATGTGCATCCACCCAGTCTCGTCAGACATGTCAATGTAGTATTCCTCGTCGCAGGAGCCTGCAAGGCCACCAACATACTTGATGGCTATGTTGTTCTCGAACCAGCCGCTTTGGTCCTCGCGTTCACGGACAGTCTTGGATTCGAGTGTTTCCGTGTCAACAGTGACAAACTTTTCCGAGTCCTGAACTCGGTTGTATGCTCTGTAGATGAATTTGGAGTGTGCATCCGTCAACCACGCAATTTCTCCGAGAATAGTTTCCTCGTCCCAGAGCCCATTTAAAGGTATAGAATCAACTTTGAGCGTCTCCACGTCCAACAGGCTGAGGCTCATGATGGGGTTCTTAGATCCGGGCTTGGGATAACGCAGGTCGTAGAACTCAGGGTACAAAGGCGCAACTTCATGCCCCTGCATGTAGTCGGGGAGAACGTACGTCTCCACCGCGCTCACGTCGGCACTCCAAAAGGCAATTTTCTTGCCATCTGGAGAGTAAAACATGGAGTAAACATCGCCAAGCACTTCTTCCTCCGTAGCCCAGTCAGGAATAGCATTGAACTTCTCAGGGCCACCGTCAGTTGTGATGCGATGGTTGGCTCCCTCAGCATCTTGAATGTAGAGGTCATTGTTTCGCACGTACGCAATGGTGTCTCCAGCTGGCGCAAATGTAGCGTAGCGAATGTCTCCAGCTTGGTTTTGGTCAAGTGGTCTCTTGTCGCCGGTGGCCACATCGACAACGTAGTAGTCTGCGTTGTAGGAGTATCGCCACAACTTTGTCGAGTTGGTGGCGTAAAGAATTGCCTTGTCTCCGGCATTAAACCAGTAGTCGCGGACTTCGTCGGACAACAGACTATTCGCAACAAAGACTGTCGAGTCGCCGGTTACAGCGTCTGTGCGAATAATGTCGCCTGTTTTGCTCTGTTCGAAGTAGTGACCGTCGGATTCACCTCCCCAGGTCCATTGGAGTGCTGTTGTATTGGGTGCCATTTGAGCGTATGGCGTGGACTCATTGTATGCGAGTATACGGTCGCCATTCCCAGTAGCGGGAAATGGAAGCTGTTGGTCACCTCCAGCGATCACGCCGGAGAAGAGCGACAGCAGCGCCGTCTTCTTCAGCAAAGAAACTCCCATAGTGGCAGGTATCCCTGAAGGAGAATGTGTGATGAGTTGCGGTCTACTCTAAATATTTTGCACCAATACCGGGAACTGCCTTTTATAGGCCAGACTGCACTTGACACTATAGTCCGAAAAGATTCTCGGCATGGGGAATGTCCTTTCATGGCCTTGCCCCATACAGTTCATATTACGTTGTTAACCCCATACCCCGACCTCCAGGGTGTTCTAGTCATGGGGTAAAGCAGAGTCATGTTTCCATCAAACATATGGAGAGCGATAATCTCTCGCCTTCTACGGAGTATTCGTACGGAATACGCACTGAGTACTCCGTACATATCGAACACTACGGACAGCATCTTACCATTTTGTGTCCCACTATTTGTTGACTGAAGATGGCGGATGGCTGGCAGCGACCCACGGGGGTAAGGCGGGCTACGAAATTGACAAGCCTCTCGTGGCCTTCCTTATTTGGAAAGGTGTGGCTTAAAAGCCCTGTCGACCCGTAGAAGGCTCTGTTCAGCCCCTAAATCTTGTCGTCATTGCAGGCCAAGGTCAAAAATTCTCCGGCTGGGTCGAGGTCGGTAGCGGAAACACAACGTAATGAAAACCTTGTTGGTGAAAACTTCCACGTAACAGAATCGACAGGCGGGCATTCTCGTACATAGCTGGGGCATTGCGCCAAAAATGTCCTTCGAAATTGTTTGACCGGGCATTTGTTAATTACTCAATGGGAGCTGGCGATATCGTAACAAAGTGTATTGTTACAATTTATTAAGCAGTGGTCCACGGTATATCAGGTTAGCCTGTACGGAATAGTCCTGCAGACCCAAGCCAGAATACTCGTGCCACGCAATTGATACAGGGTGCACGAAGAGTCGCATATACCATGTGTTGTCTAATGAACGCTCAATAGCTGTAGAGATGTCTGCGACTAAAGCTATCGGTAATTATGTAACTATTTCATGTCCGAGCTATACATACAGAGTAAGAAGTAATTAGTAGGGAGGATAATGTAATAAGGACGACTATCATTTAACCCACACAGGGAAGTGTAGTGCGATTCGTAAAATGAGTATCCGTTTTAAGTTTTCGCCATTGTATTGTTGCGAAAGCACAGACTGGCAGCTATGATACGAGTATTTCACGCTCCCCACAGCTTGGCATTACTGCAGGTAGATCAGACTCCGGCGAGGGGGGTATAGATGGCATCTACGGAGTAATTACTCAACGGGCTTTTCGGGGCCAAGGGCTGAAATCGTTCTTGTAGGGGCTGACTACGATATCGACCGTGGGGCGTGCTGAGGCAACTACGGACACTGGCGCTTTGTCGCACATTCTATCCAGAAGATTTGCAAAGCCTTGCAGCTCGCATCAAGTTTTTATCGGATCAGTTGCAGCTCCTAGGCTGCGCTGTAACCTGGTCCATCGCGGAGGACAGAAGATCATCGAGGCTTGTCTAACTTCTGACCTGGTGTCTGACTATCCATTGTTGGACGTCTCTAGATTGTCATGTGACGTAGCTTTTGTTGACGAGACTTTTTGGCTTTGTAATTTGTTAAATGCTTAAAGATTATCGTTCCAGGACCTGCGCTGGCTGTGATTGACGGTTGCAGCTGAGAACAATAAATGGTTCAGCTTGAATCGCCATTCCACCCTACTCGAGCGAACTATTGTTTAAGCTGCTCTCTACCATGAAGGCTATAAGAAAAAGAATAGTACCGACATTGAAAACATAACTGATACTTTCTACAGTGTAAATAGTTGCTGTATCGAAGTCTGCTCAGCAAAAATCCCGGGCCGCTGTCTAATACCGACCATGCGTGCGGCCACTCAGCCGCAATCTCCGCCATGGCTGAGGCTCCTGTCGCCTAATATGGCAGCTCCGCAAGCTACCCGGCACCGCCACGCCAGAATTCGATTGCGTGCAACGATTAAATATGGCTCATAATATATCTCAAGGTAGAAGGTTAGCAATCTGAAACGTTACTTCTGGGAGAGGAGAGTTGTTCGAAATGCCGAGGTGAGATATAAAAAACGGAAGGGGATTGCTACTACGAAGTAAGCACGTCAAACAATAATAAGATCAGCAAGTTTCATCAGCCAGCTGAGCATTTCAACTCCTTACATGCAGCACTCTAGAAATGGCATCCCTCCACATTGCATCAATTCAGTTTGAAAATGCATCCGGCAACAAGATTGCCAATCTCGCAACCATACGACGGCTAACTAAGCAAGCTTCTATAAATGGATGCAATGTCGCTGCGTTTCACGAGTGCTCTATTTCCGGATACACCTTTGCTTCTAAGCTGTCACGACAAGAGCTTTGGGACGTGGCAGAGGATATTCCGACCGGACCCAGTATTCAGGCGCTCATAAAAATAGCTCAAGATACCAAAATGGTAGTTCTAGCTGGTCTTTTTGAGAGGGATGAGTGCAAGGACACTATCTACAACACATACGTCTGCGTCTCTGGGGACGGCATCTTGGCCAAGTTTCGAAAGCTCCATCCTTTTATAAGCAAGCACTTGTCTGCAGGAGACGAGCTTGTCGTGTTTGATCTTCTCGGCTGGAAAGCAGGTATTTTGATCTGCTACGACAACAATGTTATCGAAAACGTCCGCGCCACGGCTCTCATAGGCGCAGAAATTCTGTTTGCGCCCCATGTGACAATGTGCACTCCGTCTACGCGTCCTGGTGCCGGCTTTGTGGATGCCGGGCTGTGGAGGAATAGAGAGGCTGACCCAACAACTCTGAGAGCTGAGTTTGACGGATTGAAAGGCCGTGCTTGGCTGACAAAGTGGCTGCCTGCAAGAGCATATGACAATGCGATTTACGTCGTTTTCAGTAACCCCATCGGCATGGATGATGACCAGCTTAAGAATGGATGTTCTATGATCTTGGATCCATTTGGTGACATCGTGGCGGAGTGCAGGAAGCTGGATGAAGACATGGCCATTGCGTATTGCACCAAAGAGAAACTGCACCTCGCAGGCGGCTTTAGGTACAGGAAAGCTAGGCGCCCTGATGTTTATGGCGGCGTCATTGCTCAAGAACACAGGTCGCAGCTCAAAGTGGCATGGATGTAAATTCATCCGTCACTAGGCTACAATTTGGTTAAACGACACTAGCACTAAAATAGAAACATAACCGAAGCCGATGCAAAACAGCCCTATTCAAATTAATTCGGCAGCTCATCAATGCTAGAGATATCCACAGCTTTCCGCCCGTTCATCTTTCGTCGCAAAGCGCTGCTTGCAGGATAGACTATAGAAGAAAGTCAGTAATCAGAAGGAGTTGATCAATACTTAATATTTTACGTACCAACGCGCCTCAGACGATTAGAGCTACCCAATGGCTGCAAACTAGCGAGACCCATCCACGGGCTAACACGCATGTGGTCCTCCCAAAACGACTTACGGTCATAGTCGAAACTCTCCTGTCGCGGAATCACCAGCTTGGCAACTGTCTGCCAGGGGTACTTTTCTGCGTCCCAAGCTTTACCAGCATACTCTACTGGCTGGTCTTCGAGGTTTTCGAGAAGCTGTACCTGGAATTCATACTCTGCATCATGGTCTTTGTGGAATGACTGGAGCCAGCGGTGTAAGATGTCGTCTCCGTCTTCTGGCTTGATAGTCTCGTTGTACAGCTTCTTCTGGGTCTCGCTAGTAGGAACCAAGCAGTACTTAATGACGTAGTCACCGAAGCGATACGCTGTCTGCGAGTATTGACGGGTAGACTCCAGATGGGTGTTGTGAACCCGATCGCGGCCTTTCTGGAGATCTGTATCGTGGCGGCATTCTAAGTGACGGTATAGCTCAGGCTGATTATCACCATGCTTCATGCGCAAGTCAACAATCTCCTTGGTAGTCTTTGCATCTGCGAGATCCAGCGCTGCGGTGCTGTTGAATTCGATGTCATGGGTTGTAAGCCCTTCACCTTCAGGAAATCGTGGCCCGTTGACACCAAACAACTTGATAGCGAAGCCCCTTGGCTGAGGAATACGATCCTGTAATAATATTAGCCACTGCAAGCAAATTTGAATATTCGCAAGGGTGACGTACGTCCAAACCAGGGTCTGAAGGCTCTGAGCTGTATCTGCAAGCAGCACCATACTCGCCGCCCGAGGCAAACAACTCTGTCTGTTTGAGGTGTAGAGGCAAGCCATCCGGAACAATAAACTTGCCCTTGACGATTCCCTGTGTTCGCGCATGGGTTCCAGAGTAGCAGTGACGTGTTTTGTTGAAGAATGCGCGCTGCACATCATTGAACATGTTTGCTACCTTTTGGATATCCTCCTTCTCATTGGGAGGGATGCACTCAACGCCTTCTGCATCCCAGCGGATATACCTGCGGTTACCAAGATCGGGAACAGAGCCCATTTTGAGACTTATAGAGAAGATGTTTTGACAAATGATGTAATTAGAAAGCCACGGTGGTTCTATATATCGTGTGTTTAGATGAGCAGAGCCCTGGAGCAAATGCAGCCAGGCAATCTGGTTCTTTTATAGGCTATATGAAGGCGCATGCAAGATTCCATCCCAAGCCATCATCAGCATGCAGTGAAACAGTGGCGCACTCTTCGGGGCTGCGGATGTTTATTCGAGAGGGGGGTTTTTGACACGATGCGTCCGCTGGGCCTAGATTGAACCCTGTTTCGAAAGGTGGCGCATTCACAGATGTTAATAGTGTCTTTTCCTCTATCGCGGGGTTGTTCTATTCTCATCGCAGTCACGGGTAGGAAGAAGCCTTGTGCTTTAATATACGTCATATTACAAGTTTTCTTTGTTTATATTTATACAATTTATGTAATATAATGTCATTTAACGAGCCATACTCAACTGCTCTCGCATTACGGCGCTGTCGTAGTATATTGACGGATGTTAGCGCCGTAGTGTCACTTCAACCCCGCACTCCTCCCGCATCTACCTTGCAGCGCCAATGGCATCGACAGCTTTACAAACCGGAACAGTCACATCCGAGCCATTCAAAGCTGCGGTGTCTATCCATTTCTGGTAGGGTCACAACACCCAAACACCCTTCACAGTATGTTTCGGCGCAGCGGGAGGCGTTTCCTGATTTCATGTCTCGTAGAATTCAGATTACTAACAATCTATTTACTGGAATGTCTAAGCATAGATAGGATTTGGAATGATTTACGCATCATGATTTTGGTTTCCAGTACCGAAGTACCTTTCAATCTCTTGCTCCAGCTCAACTCCCTCGATATGCTTCATGTTGGCGGCGCGAGTAACTGGACTGACCTTGTCGGCATTTGCGCTCGCAAAGATGACATCCAGTTCTTCGAGACTTCGACCCTTGGGCTCTGGGAAGAAGAAGTAAACACAGGGGAAAATAGCGGCGTTGAAGACCGCAAAGATGATGTAGGTCCTGTATCCCAGATTGGCGAAGGCGGGTGGCGTGATCATGACAATCAAGAAGTTGGATAGCCAGTTGGAGCAAGTCGACAGAGCGTTGGCCTGGATTCGAATGCGAAGATTGGTAATCTCGGCAGGATACAGCCAAGTCATACCCAGCCAGCCAATAGCGAAGAATGTGTTGAAGACAAACAGGAAGACTGTCGCTGTGACACCGTAGCGAGTGTTGAGGATCGGCGCGCCGTTCTCGGTAACACCACCAGTGGAAACGGTGCCTGCGAGGATTGCCATTGATGCCATCATACCGAATGCGCCGAAGAGCATAAGCAAACGACGGCCAGTTCGCTCAATAAGCGGCAGAGCTACCAGTGAGGCCAGGAAGTACTCGGTTCCGTTGGCAGCGGCCAACAAGCGCGACATACCAGGACTGAATCCAAGAGAGTTCTCGAAGAGAAAAGTGGCATAGTATGTGATCAGGTTGATACCGCAGATTTGCTGGAAAAACTGGGCAGCAATTCCAAGAACGGTGCGACGCAAGTTCTGACTTGGGCCGCTGGTAAGCAACTCCCGGTTCTGGAACTTGCCACTCTTGCTCTGGGCTTCAAGAGCTTCAGTGATGGCCTGTAGCTCAATGGTGACATCTTCATGATCAATAGGTTTGCCCAGAAGTCGACTGGTAACGTATTTGGCGTCTTGCATGCGACCTTTCATGGCTAGCCAACGGGGCGACTCGGGAAGGTACAGCAGTCCCCACATGACGATGATAGTAAAGAAGGACTGGAAGGCAATCGGGAAACGCCATCGAACAGAGCCAGTAAGGAAGAAAAACCCGTAGTCCACCCAGTACGCAATCATGATTCCTCCGGAAATGAGCGCACCAGACAGCAGGATCAGGAATCCTCGTCGCTTGGGTCGAGCGCACTCGGATTGCCAAGTCGGGATAGCTGCACTAACGTTAGAGACGGCTAACGAGCGATGAAAGAGAATTGTGGAAAACTTACTTGATGTGACCATACCGTTGCCAATACCGCCAACAATACGGCCAGCAATGAAGAGACCGTACTCAAAGCAGGCGGCTTGCATAATGGTACCGATAATCATAATCAGACTGCCCCAGAACGTGGACGACTTACGACCCCAAACTTCACCATAGAAGAGGATCAGGACGGCACCTAGGAAGCAACCCACTTGATAGATGGCAACACCAGCAGCTTGCGTGTTGGGGGTACCAGTGCACATGTCCGGATCTGGGATAGTAGCCGCAGGGTAGTCCTCCCAGCAGATGGGGTTGGATCGCTCGCGAGGTGTCATCAATGGAAGATTCCTTTGAAAGTCGTTTAGAGTGAGAAGCGCACTCAGGACACCCTGGTCGTAGCCAAACATGCTGGAAAATTGGTTAGTAAGAATGTATCCAAATATGATGGTAGGACTGTCACCCACAGAAAGCCCATGCTCGCGATAACGCCGATTAACCAATTCAGCAGATCGCCTTCAAGGTGCTTGCCTCCTACTTTGAACTCCGGGAGGGCCACCATCTGGGACATCTTGCCCATGAATCCCTTGGAGGACTTTGGTTCCGAGCTGCGCTTCTCGTTGCCATTGTTATGCTGTGTAGGAGAGTTGGCGCTTTCATGGCCCGAGTCGGAGGGCCGTTCTTCATGCTTCTCTGCCATCGCCATGATGAAACACTAGTTGATGACGATAATACTCTGCTATTGTTTTGTGCGTCAGAAACCTGGAGAGCTGCAGGAGCAAAACAGATCCGGGGGAACTACCCCATCTTGTACTCTTAAATATAGGTCGTGGGACTTCCCCCGTCTTCCTGCCGAGAAATAATTTGTGGATTTCTGTGGACTGATTGACTTGCCTTGGCGTAGGTCACCACGACAAACTGAACGGCACCGCCGACCTATACGGTGTGGATGGTTGCATCGGTACCTGAGTATTGGTGTCGTCATGGAGGGTTCATGTTGTATCCACGGCATGATTGCGGACCCAATGATTCCAGGCGGTGGAAAGAGAACTCGTATGTACACCATCATAGAAGAGGTGGTAAGCCGGGCACCACATCGAAATTCGTGGTTTTTTCATCATTGCCACCGAAAAAGTTTTAACGTTGCGAACAGATTTACCAAGCCACCACAAGATGATCCTAGTTCTATTCGTATACAAAGATTCGGAACCGTCCCCATGCAGGTTGGACGCCATGTCCACGCCAAATTACTGTTCTAGTTCATCCGGGGAGCACGCCGCATTGCCGTTTTCCGCCAGTGCCAAGTCGGGTCTTCTATGAGATATGAGAGCGAGAGTGACCCGGACTGTTTGCGCTTGGCGTGTGGCGCCGGCTTACCGAACACGGGAATCCGTCGCCTCTTGGCTGCCTTTGATGCGCTGACAACTACATCCACTGCCAATGAATGCCGGTCCACCGGGGTGCTGGAGACGGACAGAGTCGCGGGTGTTTCTGCGCATAGTGGCCCAGTTTAATGACGTGTGTCAGCGGATTAAGCTTAGATGAACAGCCACAATCGACGCTGGCGTTTTAAGGTTATGAGCTTCAATCCTGCGAACTAATCTAACAGTGGGTCTACCAAGATTGCTGCAAACGTGTAATAATGCTTCGAGCGCCGCTTGTAAACATATATGGGCGCTATTCATACACGATGAAGGAGAGAGTTTGAGTAGAAGACGGTATAGGCCGTGGCACGAGGTTGCGCCAACGTGAACAGCCAGGGGTATGTCTTGGTATGTCTCCACATTGTGTCACAGGGTGGAATTTACGTTGCCGGATAAACAGCATTGTTTGGAAAGCTCGTCCAATGTTGCATGCAAAGGGATTGGCAGACCGACTGGGATCTGGACGACGCGGGCGGTCACGTTGGTCATCGGAAACAGGAGTACAACTCATAACGTGGCTCATGATTGAGATGTACGAGCTACGAAGTAGTAATGGCTATTCAAGGCGTATAATATTTTTTTTCTTATGGCAGTGTTCGACAGAGCTGCGCCGACAAAGGCTCCAGGGCAGAATCATGGTTCTCGTCTTGCGCAGGCCCAACATGAAACCCGGTCGCCATACCTCTCCCCAGATGAACCATCATGTGGCAGTGTAACATCCACAGCCCCGGATTATCAGCTGTGAACCGGAGTACGACATGGCCTCTTCTGGGTACACTGACTGTGTCTCTCCGCACTGGATTGCGCAAGTTAAGTGGGTTGGGTAGCTTAGCGCCTGGGTCAAATGGGTTGTAGCTTCCCCAGCCGTTTCGTCCTTCTGCCCTGTACGAGGACAAGACGTAGAATGAGTGCCCATGCAAATGGATGGGATGAGAACCGTCGTCAAGGTTATTTATCACGAGATCGACATGGGCAGGATCGTCTCGATCACTGCTGATAAAGGGGAAAAACTGGTTTGCATCCCACATGGTGCGACTCTGTGACAGCAGAGGTTGCGCCTGCGGTCGCCAAGATGTGTGATTGACAAACCCCATTGGTCGATTGTCATACTGTGCCTTTTTCATAGTTTTGATATAAAAGAGTATCGTCTGCTGTGCTGGCGGCTGGTCGGCATTACTCGAGCCAACTTCTGCTTCGAGATCTGAGAGATCTGTATGGCGGCCTGTAGCAGTCAATGGCTTTGGTTGTTGAAAGTCCTCCAGCTGTACAGTCTCTGGAAGGGCCGGAAAGGCCTGCTGCTCGACCAAAGAAGGGTTCCCGAGAGCAAAGTTTCTGATTTAATAAGCCTCCGGTTACCATTATTAAACTCTGTGGGTATAGACTTACTCGTCATCGAGGTATACGTTGAACCATGGCTCTCGCACCTGATCTGTCCACAACATCATCATGTCTACTCTCTCTCCAGGATACAAAATGCCTATTGAGTCGCTTTCTTCAGACTTTACGGAGCATCCGCCTTCCACCTCTAGGGCTTTGAGGCGGGCGCCGTCGACCGCAAAAGAAACACCGGCGATTGTACCAACATTTACAACACGCAGGCGGGTGTGCTTCGCCTTATGCCGAAAGATGGGCTTCATGTCGCTAACCGCTGTGTCGATGCAGTCAACTGGACGTGCTGGAACTGCCATGGAACATATGAATCGACCGTGCCCATTGACCTGTAACGAGTCCGGAACGGGTTCGTTTCCCATACTGGCCCAATGGCTGTACCACGCCAAGACATCTTCTTGTTTCTGGTGAAACCAGTCACCAACTAGTAAGAGAACTTCTTCTATTTCAGTTTCAGGCTCAGTAGGAGCACTCTTCTTAGGCTTGTGAATAACAAGACCGCCGAAAAGTCCGTCGCCACGCTGAACTTTGTGGTGGCTATGCCACCAAAATGTTCCATGCTCATCGTCAGCAATGTTGAAGTCGTAGGTAAACTCTTTCCCAGTTGGTATGGGACACTGCGTGATGCCGACGGCACCGTCCATACTGTTATTGCCTTTCATTCGAAGGCCATGCCAATGTAATGACAGGCCATCACCATCATCGAGCTGATTGCGCACACGGACTACAAGTGTGTCCCCTGAGCGGGCTTCAATAGTCGGGCCGGGGAATTGACCTGTTTGAGTTGAGTTCTGTGAAGCGAGAGGGCATAAGGCCACATAACTTACCGTTGACCAGATATACCTTTTTCTTGACACCATCTGGTCGACGAATCCCAGTTGTGATTGTCCAGTCGAAATGTAAGGTTTTTGGTGGTCTTGATCGATGGGCATTTGGATGAAGAGATATCCCTACTTGCTCTTGGCCACCTGCAAGACCGTCGTGTGAGACGAGGAGTAGCTGTGGCCTCAAGCCGACAAGAGGGCCAGCCAATAAGACGGACAAAGTAAAGAAAATAACCACAGCTATCCAGCGGCGCCATGTCATACGTCTCCAAAAGCTGGCTGGCGCTAGTGGTCCACACAAGGCATGGCGCTTCATTTGAGAGTATTGTTGGTCATTTTCCATTGTCTCGACATCACTGTGGTCGCGAGCAGTCCTTGCAGATGCAGAAGACGGCACCCTTCGATGCGGTCCACTGGCGGTGTTTTCCATGCCGGGCTGCTTCGGATGCAACAAGAAGTTGCCGCAGTTGGGTCTAGTAATTAACAAAAAGAGAATATAGGCACGCGAGAGCGCGGTGAGGACGAGGCAAGCAACGTGCCATCAGTATCCGGCTCTCATCAGCTTATTCACGGAACCGAACAATTGCGCCAGTCGCAGCTAGAGAAAGGAGAGTGGAGAGCGGAGCAAAACGGCAAAGAAACCAGCAGGAGAGTACAGTACGAGTATCCGCACACGACACGCAGTATCTGCAGGGTTTGACTTTCGACTTTCGACTCCGTATCTCCGTGTATCGTCCCATGTGCACAGTTCCGCTGATTGATTGATGGCTGCAGTAGAGTGTCATGCAGACAAGGTGAGCAAGTCACTCACAAACCATGTTCCAAGCGACCTGCCCGCAACGAACTAGCCGCATTAATGCAGGCGCTCTAGTGCACGTGGATGGTGAGCACGTCCCACTGGCCCCGACAGTCAATTCGCCCTCCTTTGGTGGACTGGAGCTATCTATAGCATTAGTACCATCTTTTAGTGCTGGACTTCTCCCCGAGACGTCCCGGCGAGCGAAACCCGGATATGTGCGTATGGCTCCCACCAGTTGAGGCGGTTCTTAAGCCGACCGCGGCTGCTAGTTGCCATTTCGCGCCACAGGACGGACATGATACTGGGGGTCTGTCGCGGTCCGCGTTCCATCGGCCGGTTCATCACTTGGCGCATTCGCTTCCGCACTTCTCCACGTCCTTGTTCCTGGGCATCTTCGATCAAGGAGGGGGCCGTCGTTGAGCGCCATCCAACCCCCCCGCACATGGCGCTGTTGAGCTGCCTGATGCAGTGAGCCTCTCGCCCTTGCTTCCAACGCAAATCTCCTTCTCATCATACTTCGCGGCTTACAGGTGTCCTCGCCATCGCTGAACCGCAGTTGAGCGCCCAGGGCACTGTTAGTCTCCGCGAAGCGCAGATACCCATCTCATCGCCTCTCACAACGTAGTACTCACCAGTTCTGCAGCGGCCCCGCTCACAAGGCTCAAGGTCTCGTCGACCCTCCACGGTGGAACGACCCGG
Organism: Lecanicillium sp. S3808; assembly: GCA_023628775.1. NCBI lineage: Eukaryota > Fungi > Ascomycota > Sordariomycetes > Hypocreales > Cordycipitaceae > Lecanicillium > Lecanicillium sp. S3808. Next base: position 76,457 of record JAMAJY010000007.1, on the reverse strand, counting down.
CACATGGATGGTCCTGGTGATGGGATTGGTTGGGTTGCACTTCTTTCACTCGCCGTACGGACAACCCTCTGCACTCGGACCCTTGTCCTGATATCGCTTGCGTGAGTGCTGGGTTCCGCTGGCCAGTAGGCAGAGAGCCATTTGAATTGGCGGGCCGTACAAGGGAAGAGGGGGCAGGGCGGCATTGTTGAGTGAGCGAGTGAGCTTTGTGGCAGAGAAACGGACAAGACCCGAAAAAGTATATGTAGCGGCCCCGTCACGGGTGCGGTCTCAAGATGTTGCTGCTCGCTATTCTTTCCTGGTGCTATCACATAGCCATGGCTACTCTCGGTCTCTTGGCTACTGCTGTATCAAGCATCTTGCTCTGGAGCCAAGGCTCTCAGGCAAATGGCTTGGCTGACATTGACCATGTCGTTCTCTTTATGCAAGGTATGCTCTAACAGAAACGACAATGTACAGTTCACTGACATGATGGTACAGAGAACCGTGCTTTTGACCACTACTTTGGTACAATGGCAGGTGTACGTGGCTTTGCTGATGCCAACCTCCAGATGAACGGTGACAAGCCAGTCTGGAACCAGCTTGTATCTCCGGAAATGACCACTGAGGCTGACCACCTCAATCCTTGGTACATCAACTACCTTGGCGGTGAGTGGAACGACGCTACTCAGTGCATGTACGCTGGCAGCAACGGCTGGACTGCCAATCATGCTGCATGGAATTTTGGCACCAATGACCACTGGGCGCTCAACAACACCCCGTACAGCATTGGCTATTACCAAAAGAAGGATATTCCCATTCAGTGGGCTCTTGCCGATGGCTGGGTTGTTGGTGACATGTACCAGGAGTCTGTTGTTGCTTCGACCAGCCCCAATAGAGCTCAGTGGGCTTCTGGCTCTATCAACGTGCCGGGTGGCCCTCAGAGTCCGGATGAGGGCGGTAACCCTTATATTGACAATAACGAGACCCCTGGCTGCGAGCCTGGTGGAATCAACTGCTATCCTCTCAAATGGGAGACTACTGGAGAATACCTTGAGAAAGCGGGTGTCTCGTGGTCTGTGTTCCAGGATGCCGACAACTTTGACGACAACCCGTATGCGTGGTTCGAACAATTCCAAGATGCATCCAAAGGCACGCCGCTCTACGATAAGGGAATGAAAGGCATGTCCATGGACTCATTTTATGAAATGGCTGCCAATGGTACCCTTCCTGAAGTTTCCTACATTGTTGGCCCCGCTCAGCTGTCCGAGCATCCTCCGTACTCGCCTCGCGACGGCGGCTGGTTCCAGCGTCAAATCGCAAACGCCGTCATTAAGTCACCAAAGTACAGCAAGACCGCCTTGATTGTTTCCTACGATGAAACTGGTGGCTGGGCCGACCATCTTGACCCGTACAGGTCTCCTGATGGTACCCCTGGTGAGTGGCTGGATGACCCGTATGGTCAGGTTGGTCACACCTTTGCTGGTCCCGGATTCCGTGTTCCTTTCTATATCGTCTCTCCATGGACCCGTCATGGCGGAGTTTATACAGAGCACACCGACCACAACTCTCAAATTCTTTTCCTTGAAAAATGGCAGGAAGCCAAGGGGCGGGATATCAAGACGAAAGAAATGGTTCACTGGCGCCGAGACAATATGGGCGACCTCGTTGGCGCATTTGACTTTGAAAATCCCGACTTTAGCGTCGTTGAGCTGCCAGACACACCCGAGCCACACAAGAATAGCAAAGGTGATTGGGATGGCTCCTCATACTGTCAATCTCAGCACCAGCATATTCAACCACCTGTCCCCTACACCGGCGAGGGTGCAATCGAAAACATGGAGACAGTCGTCAATGACGGCTTCAAATCTATTCGTGGTAAATTGACCGAAGGACGGTACCTCGTCTTCGAGCTCCTTGGCGCCGCCCTCACTGCGCAAAAGTGCGGATCTAACAAGCGAGTAAATCTGACCCCGGCGACGGCCAAGCATGAGAAGAAGAGCCAGCGCTTCATTGTGCATGCTGATGATCTTGGCGGCGAGGACTTTACTATCACTAGCGTGGCTAGTGGCGACTACATCTGCAGCGATGGCAAGTTGTGCAGCAGCAAAGACGACGCTGTGACGTTTACCATTACGTTTGCTCCTAGCAAAGGATATTCGCTGATGGTCAAGGAAACGGGCAAGTTCTTGGGCGCAAACAGTAACAAGTCTACAACATTTGAATCTGGCCTGCTCCATTGGCAGGTTTACAGCGTCAACTATTAAGCTGATACATAGTTCAATGATTTTTGCTTTACTTTATTTTTTATATAGCTTTTCTGGCTACAATTGGTGGCCTAACGTATTGTCAACTTCTTCGTCGATCATAAATAAACGTCTCTTTCAGGTGGTCTTCAACTTGTAGCAGTTTCACCAATGCACGCACCAGCGCATCTTGCCATGCTACATAGCATCTGGGAGGCGAGACACGGTAAGGATGCAGCCAAGTGACTGGAGCTCAACGGGCAGACAGATAAGCGATACCGTGCAGTACCACATACATCGCATGCTACAAGTAATGCTCCGGATCCATGCAACATTGAATGCAGCACAACATGTAGCTCGTTTTACACCTTCCCAATCAGGTGTTTGAGCTCGTGATACCTCAGCCTTTACCTGCTACGAAATCACGACTCGGAAAGCGCGTATGTTGAAGGCTTGCTGAAATCAACTGACTGCCGCCTAAATCCACAGGCCAGGGTTTGCGCTGCAACGTCTTGGCATGTACCGTTTTGGTCATGAACGCTTATTTACTGTTTAAGGCTACCCTATGGGAGGACACCGGCTGCAACGTTATCAGACCAGATGAGGCAGACGCGTGACAGTTTTATGTTGGTCCATCTTGGCTCGTCTAGGCTCGTCCTTTGAAGAAAGATTATCTCCGCGTAATACATTTGTGGAAAAATGAAGCCTACTAGTGTGCTCTGTACAATGCGAAATACTATGCATCTCGTACTGGCCTCGTTGCTTACCCCACATTGTACTGGACGTAATTAGCCGACGGTTTGAAACCCCGCCTGCATCGTTCATCGCATTGTCTCCACCGAAGAAGAAGCTTGATATGAAAAAGGAAGTTGTTACTACAGAACCCCCCACACCGACAGTCCACGCTCACTGCGTTTGGCTGGACCATGAAGTTGGCCAATATCATTGGACGATAGGAGTTGCATCTTGCCGACGTAGACGGAGAGCAAAGTCCCCGAGCTCGACGCTGATAAAGCGCGCTGCCCAACCGCGCTACGCTCCCAAAGTTGTTCTTCTGCCATGTACCTCTTGAAGCAGAATCCAGTGGCAAGCTGGATATCGGAAGCGGCAACGACACGCCCATTGTTTCCATATCAACGTTACATGATGAAGAGTTTTTGGCGATCCCGCCTTATCGCAGGCCCACGACTCCTCTTGGCTGCAACCTCCCTATTTGGCTTGCCCAGTACAGCATGCGTGACTGATGAAGACTGCAGTCTTAACGGCATTTGTGGGAGCAGTGGCATATGCGCTTGCGATGCGGGATGGACAGCTGACGATTGCGGCGTGCTCGACCTCCGTCCTGCCAAGTCGGATGGCGGCTACGACCGTACCAGTGAAGGAGTGTCATCCTGGGGTTCGATGATCATCCGGGATCCTTGGGAGAGTGACCTGCATCATCTCTACGCTGCAGAATTCTCACAAGGGTGTGGACTCAGTTACTGGGCACCTTATAGTCGAATCATCCGCGCTGAGTCGCGGTCCGGTCCGGCCGGGCCTTACGAGTTTGCCGACGAGATTGAGGGAACCTTCTCGCATAACCCAACTGTGGTGTATAGTCCAGCTGATCACAAGTGGCTTATGTATTATATCGGCTGTAGGCAGAAGGTCAAAGATACGTGTACTTCACAGCAGTTCACGTGTGGACCGGGAAACACAAACAACGGCGAAAGTGGAATCTCTCTCAAGTCTAGCACTGATTTGAGGACTTGGCGCGACGAAGGACAGGTCATGAAAGGCGAGGATTCGGATGCCTGGGACGCAGATGTCACAAACCCCTCAGCAATCCCTCTGTACTCGACCGGCTGCTTTGAAGTCCCTGAAAACAAGACGCCAGCAATTCTGCTGGTCTATCGTGGGTGCCCGTATAATTGCTACGGCGCAGAGCAGATAAACGTGGCCATGTCAGAAACTGGCTACAAGGGGCCCTACAAGAAGCTCCAGGCCGATCCCATTTTTGAGAATGAGAACGAAGACGCATTCGTTTGGCGCGACAAGCGTGGAAACTTTCACATGCTAATGCATTCCCTCGAGCCCGAGGGCGGCTTCGGTGACGGACCCAAGGTTGGCCGCCATGCCTATGCGCGCAACTATACTGGGCCCTGGACCTTTAATGACAGGACGTTGGCGTTCAACACGACTGTTGAGTATCAAGATGGTCGCAGCATTGACTTTTATCGTAGAGAGCGACCGCAGCTGTTCTTTTCCAAAGATGGCCAGAAGACGCCTCTGTTGCTCACGACTGGCGTGCAGCCACAGCACAATCCGATGAGCTATACAGTAATTGTACCCGTTGGCGATGCTGGTGTTAAAGTGCAGGGGTAAACGTTGCAAATATGGAGCGATTGTTAATGTGAAACGAAGCTTATATTATCTAAATTGCAACACTTTGAAGTGCGTTATTTTTTCTGTGCCAGCCAAAACTGCGCTTTGTATGCGCTGCTCGTTAAGGCTCTGTCGTCGAAACTGTACACTGCGCGCAAACCGCGCACTGTTTTTCCCGGAATGGTAATATCCCCAATGCTCTCATCCGTATCCAGAAACGTGAATCCCATGGCCTCGGTAACCGTGATAATTTCGTCCAGTGAGAGCTGTACCAACGGGCCAGTACCGTACAGTAGAGGGCCCAGGTTCATCCAGTACCCGCCCGGCTTGATTAGGTGCTTGATTGTATCAAAGTAGCTCATCAGATTTCGTGCTGTGTCAATGAAGAAATAAGTAAGGAGAATATCGTATTTGCCGCCTTCTTGATTGAAGACGGTGGTGAAGTCGCCCTCCACGAGCACGACAGACTCTGACTCCGCATTTACGTCGGGAAATTTCAGCTGTCGCAGCATGTCATTCTCAGATATGTGATGTGACCATACATCAGTGAATGGATAGAAAGAACTCGTATTTTTGGATGAGTTGGCTTCCAAAAATCGGTACGCAACATTCATGTACATTGAGAACTCGTTGGCCGTCACTTCAAAGCCGCCAAGCTGGGCAACGTCGAACGCGAGTCTGTTCAAGCCTGAGCCTGGTAGTAATATTCGCAATGGCTCTTTCGTACCCTTTCTCCCAGGGAAAAGCTGATCTAAGGTGTTGAGGATCGCTGGAAATGTCTGGTTTCGCTCACTTTCGCCAGACTCTGTCCAGTCGCGGACGTAGTGCTTTAGTGCCTGTGATACCGAGATCTTTTCTGGTTTCTTCCCTGATGCGAGAATATCTTTCCCATGTTTGGCCAGCTCTTTAGGACAAATGTCATAGTAGCCCAGAGCGGTTTGGACAATTTTGTCACAAAGTTCTTGGTTCTGCACCAACTTTTCGTCCACGCGATCAAATTTGCCAGTGTACTGTACATGGTGGTCGAGAAACTACAGTAAAGTCATTAAAATGCCTCATATAGTTACCGAGTGGAAAACTGTGTTACTTACTGTCTTTTGGCTCTTGGTTGTCAGCTTGTATAGACCACGTAGTCGGGTAAGCTCGACTTGCTGTCTCTCACGGTAATTCTGAAAGCCAAAGAGAGCATCGAGCAAGCGATGTCGCGGATGGCTAGCAGACCAATTCTTCTTGTCTCGTCTGAGTGTACTCATAAGTCGCTCTTTTTCGACATCTTTTCGAGGGCCATCCGAGATGTCCCTGCCTTGTAGGCGTTCCAACCAATCGACGGTTTCGCCTCCGTCATAGCTTGGCTGAACCAAATGATCCATTAGCCGCCGCGCATTTCAGCCTTGATAGACGCGGATACACTTTACTCACAATAATCTCGGTATCAAGTAGCTGTGTAGATGCAAATTTCGGCTGACTAGACCCAGTGGCAGCGGACGTGAGCACGGCGATGAGAGTCGTGACAATGACGGTGAAAGCAATGATGCCGGGAGGCAGGACAATCACCATGGCAGCAATGAGGAGCGCGCTGCAGCCCAGCGGGAGCAGCTCAGCGTATTTTACCATGGGAGGATGATGCTATGGGAGTCAAGAAATATTTTTCAGCATATCTTTTCTCCGATTATTAGGCTGCCTACTAGGGTGCTTTCTGTCGGGGTGCCGGCGCCAAGAAAGGGGACCTTGATGGCGCCATTGACCGAGCCGAAGTGGGCTCAGTCGATGTTGGCCCACCAAAGTACGCCCGCAGACGCACACGTTATCTCTATTACGTTGGTTTAGGTTTACATGCAAGTTCAGGGCCCGGCAATCTTGTAATGAATTTGAAATGCTATTATATTTCCGTAATTGACAGTCACAGAATTAAACAAAACTGAGGAAAAAAAATCCGGGAATCTTTACGCTACCATCGATATCGTTACGTTTGTAGCCACTATGTTGGTCCATCTCTTGACAGCTCAACATCCACCTCCGCCACCGCCTATATCACATTTTGTTAGCATCAGCAATACAAGACCAACTCACGAAAGGATTTGGCACTTACAACCGCCACCGCCACCGCCACCACCTCCTCCATCTCCTCCTCCTCCTCCTCCTCCTTCACAGCCACCACCAGCCGTACCAGCACAGGCGCCACCCGTCCCTTGATCGTTTGACTATTTGGAAAATTAGCTCACATATAAATCACTGGTATCATGACCATCTTACCATAGCCAAACCCGAGTTGGCACAAGCGCCTCCCGCTGTGGCGCCCCCTGAAGCACAACTGCCACCAGCACAATTTGCCCACTCGCCTTCACCGACGGTTACGCCGCACGGATCCCATCCTGCGTACATAGCTCCTCCGATATACATGGGATATATAAAAGGTCCATACACTGCAATTTGAGTCAGTTCTGTAACAACAAGAGTGCTACTCAACTTGGGATGAAGGTGTCATACTGAAGTACGCATAGCCCCAGTGCATGTAATAGTCTTCGCGCGGCGGAAGTGTTCGGCCTTTTTTTGCGGCTCTTTTAACGGCCTTCTCGTACTCACGATCCAATTTTTCCTGTTGTCGGGCACGAAGGGCTGCTGTAACATGGCGCCTTGCGTCAGACTCTCGGAATCGTACTGCGTTATGAGATGATATATGTGCTGAGTTATCCGGAGGGCAGAGCTCGGCACGCCCGGATTTGTAGAATTCCTCAGCTGCTTTGTCCGCTGTAGATAGCTTCAGAAATTTGGTAACTGAAGATACTTGCGACGACCGGATAGCTTTAATGCCCATTAGCTTCCCGATCCCGATGTGCTGTAAAGTTGGACACTTACTCTCGCAGTACCAGCATGTACACTCGCTGTAGACTTCTCCATACGTCTCCTGGTAGGTCTTTGTTGTCCATTCAAACTGCGTATTCAGTTTGTCCTCTTCTATTTTATCGTCGTGGTCTATAAATCGACTTGTCTTGGTGCACACGTATTTGTAATAGGCGCGAGGGCTGAGCTGGTGCGTATGCCAAGCGAGATCGACGTCTAACGTAGGCACCACTACTTGCGTGGGATTATTGGACATGATGCTTATAAAGCGAGAGTATTTGATTATGAGTCGCTGCATGGTGTCGCTCGCAGAGGGGCTGTGTAACCAGTCCAGGTTGTTCATCTTCTCGATGAATACGCCCTGTCGCAGAACCGCCCCGCAGAGGTCTAGAGCAAAGGGAGAGAAATTCTCCCAATATCTGGACATCATTTTGCGAATGCTCAATCTGGCTATTGGGAGAAGTTTGTATTTCCCAACGGGAAAGATTGTAGAGTCAATGTGGCGGACGCGTTTCTCATCAGAAAGGACGTCTTCAATAAGTTTGCGAATAGTCTCCATTGTCGGACTCGGCTCGTGTTCTGCTGGACTCAACATGTCCATCAGTCGGATACGTAAGTCGTATTTGATAAGACGATTTGGAAAAGTTCGCTGGAAGTACGACGCTCGGGAACCGAGAGGAATTCGCATCGCCCGCCCTGTGAGTGGATTCAGAATCGTTCCCGGCATGGTAACATCCTTGATCAGCAGCAGTTTCGCATCGCTGACAAACTTGCTAATAGAGAGAACCTCTTTACACAGGTCTCGATTGCACTGTATACAAGGCTGATTGAAATCGCCGTCGCCGTAACCTTTACCCACCAGCCCTGGGGTTCTATTTCAGTAAGTGACTGTTCTTGGTATACTTTTTGGTCGGGTTTTCAAGCCCTATACTCACCCATCTAACTTGGTATTTTCTCCCATACTGCATGTGGTCCATGGAACTTCATTTTCTGCAGAACAGAATGGGCAGGCCACTGTCTTGTTCAAAGAGTCATCGATGTTGTTCCACGGTCGCTTGGTAGTTGCAGACCACCACGCATTGGCCTCTGGAGATGGGCAATAGTTAAATTGCGTATCAAGAGCTTGATTCACAAGGAACCACGGCATTCCTGCAGTCCATAGATCATGCAAGCCATATCTCATGGCATCTTCAAGATAGCATTGTGGGTTGAGCATGTGAGAATGCCATACCATAAGAACATCTAATATGGAACAAAGAAGTCAATGATAAGTAATAATATTTTAATTTGCGGTTACTTACCTAGGGGTGGAAGCATTTTCGGAACCCACAGCATTGGCGGACCTACGCCTGTGAAGCCGATATATCGTAAGCTATCGGGTGAGCCCATTTCGCTCTCTGTGAGCATCTCGTGCTCAAAGCTGTTCCACCATGATTCGTAACGGTCAACAGCCCTCGCGACGAATATAGCCCAGCGCTTCTCGCGAATTTTGCTAAGAATTAGCCTTTTACGCTCGTCTTCGGACATTTTATCTGTCGAAGGCTCATCGACGACCCCATCATCCAAGTCATTATCACCATAGTCAACTCGCTCGTCCCAAAGGCCCCACAGCCCATCGGTATAGCCAATGTCCTCTTTGAGAGTTTGAATAGCGTGTAGCAGCTTTAAATGTGCCAGGCATGAGCCAGTGTACACATTTTGCTCCGAGTTGTCCTCTGGTAACGATAGTTGAATGAGGGATTGGGCATCGCCTGGGCCTCTTTTCTCATGTAGATCTGCATTGCCATTGTAATTTCCTTGACTATTTCGAAGAGCATCGTATGGCGGTGGTATGTCTTCATCTGGCGAGGCGTCGCGAGGTTTGGTTTCGTGTGGCGCCATTATGGTCATGTATTCAAACGCGGGGTAGCCATGTAGCTAGTTGCAGTACTTTGAGGTGAGCACAGAGGAGTACGACAAGACTCAAAGAATGCCAAGTTTACAGGGTCTGGAGATATTAAGATTTCAAGATTCAGTCGCTTGGCAATCGATGGCGCAGCAGTCAACTTTTTGTACTCCTTGCGCGCTGGACTAATCCAGCAGAATATAGCACCACACTCAAGCGCCCGGTAACTAGCAACAACGTCACTGGATGCTGTCCATCTTACTATTTTGGTGGCGGCTGGTGGCGATGTGGCGGGCCAGCATAGCCAATGAGGCGCGCTGCACAAATGCTGCCTGGTGACAGAAACACCGATCCGAGGGCCTTGCTGACAGACGCCTTGACCTGTTCGCCCGGCTTCAGAGGTGGAATTGTATATCACCAATTCGCAGGTGCGAGGCTGATCTGAGCCTCGCTCGATAGGCAAATTACACAGAATCAGCTGATAACATCACCGTGGCGCAGCAGCATCCTCCCGGCTGCGGAAAAGCGATCTCACAGCATGGTCACAATGGAGAGCGTGTGCAGCAATTCAGCGGATGAGGGGAAGCATACGTACTGCAGCCCTGTCTGATTACGAGGCTCAAAGTACCAGTAGGCGACACGATGCCTCGCCCTATTACAGCCGGGTAGCCTTATCATTACTTCCATACTATTTTGGATGTCGAAGGGGCAAATATTGTCGTAGCTGGTGTATACGTCAATTGGAATAATTTCGTGATAGCTTCGTTGTACAAACAATCCCTCATGACTAATCTCTGATCTGCCTGGAGGGCCGTCAAGTCTTCAAAAAGAATCGTGGCTCCAGCAGGTGCTAGCAATAAGGACTAGTGGAAGCTTGTGGATTGGCTGGTGGCTTATAGCCCGTCGTACATGCCATTGTGCACAACTCAAGGCCGTGCCGCCCAACAGATTTCGTCAAATAGTTCACGTTCATGGCGCCTCACCAGGTGGCCACTCGAGCCACCTACCCCAAAATATCGAAGGATAATAAGCACCAAGTAGATTTACGTGTTAGTTACCACGCTACCCGAGCATAACAGGACTAAGCATCGGCTCACGCACAGACTCGGAGCTAGCTTTATTTCTCTGTCGTAAGAACTCCACTCAGGAAGCTATCCCTTGCACATATTGTGTTCGAGTGAGTACTCCGTACTCAGTACGAATTACGAAGTATTACAGTTACGAATGTTGTGCTGCTTCCCAGGGCAATGTCCAAACCAGCTACCGGGAGCTTCCGGTACTACTCACAGGTAAAAAGGGTTGGGTAATTCAGGAGCAGATTCACTATGATGCCACTGCTTGGTGAAAGCTCCATAATATCTGGATCGACTGTCATGCTCCGAACCCACTAATACGGCAGCCGTTGTCAAAGGGAAAAGTTTTCCTCTCCTTCGCTGCGCTTCGTCACCTTCTTTGGTGGTGACCACCCCGCAGAAATCGGGGCCCTGCAAAGCCGTACCTGGCCTAGTGCAGCATCATTTTCAGACTGCGGCCGAGAAAAACGGCGGCGGCGGCCTTCGTGCTCCGCCGTGTATACCGGCACCGGAGCGCATGACCAGCGGAGCGTAGTGGGAGTACCCTGTTGAGTGGGGAATCTCATGGGTAGAGCTGCAGTTGAAATCCAATCAAAACGCTTGCTGAAGAGCTCCAAAAGGTTTTCATCATGTCACGAATCCTATGTTATTACACTGAAAAATTTCATGGCTGTCTCCGCTCATCAACGAGGACGTGGCCTGGCAGCTTGGCCCAGTCTGTGGTACTGACGTCTAGGGCCGGGCCAGAGGCGGAAGAGTCGAGCAAGTATAATTAGAAACCTGCTATGGTCCCGGTGGGAAATGGACGTGTTACTATTGCAGCGTTTGGGGTTGTTGTTTTTTTTCTCCTTTTTCTTCTTGCATAGTGACCTGAAAGAATTTTGTCTCCTTTCCTCTCAAAAAGGAAGTTTTCTTTGCATCTCTTCTTTTAGGGAACAAGCTGTTCCTTTAGCATTGCGTTGTTACACTGCAGGTTTCGCTCCGCAGCTTCATAATACCAACGAGTTAAACCAGTCTCTACAATGGCAAAGCCTTTTCGTTTGGCAGTGCTTGAATGCGATGTGCCCTTCCCAGGCGTAGTAGAGGTTCACGGATCGTATGGCGACATTTTCCGTGACCTGCTTGGCAAGGGAATGCGTGGCCTCGAAGGCGCGCAAGGCAAGACAGAGCTTCAGGTCACCAAGTGGGACGTGGTAAACGCCCACGTCTATCCCGTCTTTGAAGATTTTGATGGCCTGTTGATCAGCGGAAGCAGTAAGTGGAAAGAAATGTTGTCTGGTTACCTGAATGTGCAGACTGCTAATCGTAATCGGCTTCACCCAAACAGAGCACACCGCTTTTGAGAATCAGCCATGGATCATTTCTCTCGTCGACTATATGAGAGACTTTTTCGCAAATAGTTCCAAGCCCGTGGTCGGAATCTGCTTTGGCCATCAGATTATTGCTCGTACGCTCGGCGGTACTGTCGCTATCAATCCAGGTGGTTGGGAGACCGGAGTTGTCAACATCGACTTGACACCTGCTGGCCGAGAAGTTTTCGGCCTTTCCGCTCTGGTACGTCAATCACTTGGTCCAGAAACTGTGAGTGGTGTGATGCAAACTGCTAACAATTGAGACACAGAACATGCACCAGGTCCACCGCGACGCCGTTACCCAACTCCCAGATGGCATTCAGAGCATTGGCAGCAGCAAAGACTGCGGGTGCCACGGCATGTTCAAGCCCAACCGTATCCTATCCTTCCAGGGCCACCCCGAATTCGACGAACCAATAATGACTGCTATACTCAAAGGCCGATACAGCATTGGCTTCTTCAGCGAAGAGCAATATCGCGATGGTATGAACCGCGTTGCTCTGCCACACGCAGGCCCAGTCTTGGCCACCAGGATCTGCCAGTTCTTCCTAGCCGCCCAATGACCTGAATGTATAATGACTAGATGTGTTTTAGACAAAAGCAAACAAAAGTTAGGCGAATGGTTTTATGAATCCAATTTTATTAGAATCAATGCGCTTGCTCGCTATATTCTGCATGTGAGTGTATATGTGAAAGACGTTTGCGGTTGCCGCTGTGTCGCTGCGTCTTCTTATCGCGGCCCGCCGTTGTGGAACTGGCCCCCGTGGGGAACGGCGGCTGGCGGCAGACTTATCGAGCGCGGTGCGCCAGTTGATAACAAGCTTATAAGCGCTCGCTATCCCGCCGTTTCTGTTAATGGGAAGGCTGGCCGCATGCGAAGTTTATTCTGTCAATCGCACATCAATCACCAATATGCAAGACAAGATACGAACAATCTCGCCATCCAATGGCAAGGTCTTATTCGAGCGCGACGGGGCTACCGTCCAAGAGGCCACTAGGATAATCGACAAGGCACACAATGCCTTCAACTCTTACAAAAAGACAACACTCGAAGATCGCAAATCCTTGGTAGTCAAGGCACTTGACATTATGGCCGGTATGAAGCAGACTCTTATGGAGGAGCTCTCCGCTCAGATGGGTCGACCTATTGCCTTTGCCGGTGTCGAGATTGACACCATGCGAAAGCGTGCAGATTACCTCTTGAGCATCGCCTCAACTGCACTGGCTGACATACCAGGACAGAGTGAAAGTGGTTTCCGCCGATGGGTCAGCCAAGAGCCTATTGGCCCCGTGCTGATTGTTTCCGCATGGAACGTGAGTAGGATGTGTCAATTGACAACAAATGTTCGACTATATTAACACTTTCTCCAGTTTCCCTACTTGATTTCCATCAATGCCATCGTTCCTGCTCTCCTTGCTGGCAATTGCATCGTCTTCAAACCATCCCCACAGACACCTCTCGTTGCCAATCGCTTCGCCGAGGCCTTCGAGAAGGCTGGATTGCCGAATGGTGCATTTCAAGTACTTCACACCGGTAACTTGGACAGTGTCAAGGCAGCTGCTCAAAGCCCCAAGGTGAAGCAGGTTTGCTTCACTGGCTCCACCACAGGCGGACTGGCGATGAAGCAAGCAACTGTTGGCCGCGTCGTGGGTGTAAACTTGGAGCTCGGTGGCAAGGATCCTGCATATGTGCGTGCCGATGCTGATCTCAAGTGGACCGCGGCAAACATTGCCGACGGGGCTGTCTTCAATTCGGGACAAAGCTGCTGTGCTATTGAAAGGGTATACGTTCACGCTGATGTTCATGACGCCTTTGTTGCGGAGCTGCAACAGGAGCTCAAGGGGTGAGTCTCATAGTCTGCTTCCAGGCTAGCTTTCAGTGCTAATCATCCCATAGCTACAAGGTTGGAGATCCGGCCGATAAGGTGACAACTGTCGGGCCTGTCATTTCCCATGCGGCGGTGGGAGCCATCACGTCCCAAGTAGAGGATGCACTAAGCAAGGGTGCAGTCGACGCCACCCCGGAAAACTCGACGTTTCACAATCTGCCAACCAATGGTAGCTATATCGCACCCAGACTGTTGACTAATGTCAACCATGAGATGATTGTTATGACTGCGGAGACATTTGGTCCTATTATCCCAGTTATGAAGGTTGGAAGTGACGAGGAAGCCATCAAGCTGATGAACGACAGCGAATACGGCCTTACGGCCAGCATCTGGACGAAAGACGTCGCACGAGGCGAAACTTTGGGCGAGGACGTCGAAGCTGGTACACTGTTCGTTAACCGTTGCGATTGCCCCAATCCGGTAAGGAGGCGTGAAAAGTGGTATCGAAAGCAGTCCAATCGCTGACATATGAACAATACAGGACCTCGCGTGGGTTGGTTGGAAGAACTCCGGGCTTGGCTGCACTCTTGGCCCGCGGGCATTCGATGCATTCGTGGCCTTGAAGAGTCACCATATAAGAGAGACTCACGGCTGATTGATAAGGCAATCCATAGACAATTTTCGCGTACAAAAAAATTATGCCGTCCTTTTTCACGCGAACGATATCCAGATTTGGTGTTCCTGCATGGTTTCAGACAGCTTCCACGGGCTGATTTGCTCGGGGTTTTTACCCCAAACATGCTCCAAGAGCGTTAGCGTCTGTCTCATATTACCCAGCCCAATGGTACTATGCATCGTTTGCAAGCGATCCCTCAGAAATTGTTGTATCTCATGGTCGACGGTGCAGCACCCAATGACTGCAAGTGGCCAGCAAAGGCTCGTATTGATTCGCAGCGTGGCGGGGAATTGGTCGAGGAGAGACACTGCCTCCGCGACAGCCGTCGAAATTAAGCTTTTGTGTGCTGTATTTCCACTTTCTTGGTGAGGCGCAGCGAGTACGCTCCACAGGTAGAGGAGTACACCTTGCTTGAATACAAGTCCTGCCAAACGTGAGTATGGGTTGATGCTGTGGTCGGGGTAGAACGCCATAATTTGCGACTGAAGCAGTCCAAAAGTGATTATATCGTCTGCAATGGGTATGCTGTTGCCCGATTCTCTTGCACTCATTATGCGCTGCCCGAGGTGATATATTTGCGGTATAAAGAGAAGGAGCTCCAGCCAGCAACCGCATAGCTGGCCGACATAGCCTTTGCTCACAAGACCACGACCAAGTGTTTCTATAGTGCTACTCAAAACAGGGGCCTTGTGCTTGGGATCCGTAGAGATCATACTCGTGACTGTCATGTGAATCGCAAATTCAACGAGGAAATCGGGCAAATCATCCGCAATCTCCCACTTGGGTCGGTTGAGAAGCAAGTTTAGCATGGACTCTGATGCTTTGAGGTGGTCGAATACCGTTCCATTGACATCTCCCCTCGCAACTTCTGTTAAGCTGAGAATGAGGCTGCCTACGGTCAGGACCAGGGTATTCTCGTCTTTTCCTGTGACATATTCGGTCACCACATTCCGGAACATGCGTAAAGAATCTGTGTAATATTGCTGGGCGACTCCATTTCCAATGAGGGCGGACTCGGCTGATTGCCGATGCGATGCACTCTGTGCGAGCAAAAGCTGTAGTACGAGAGGGTTGGAAAAGGCAAGAGGGACAAGCTTGGCAATAAAGGGGTTGATGTCTGTGGACCCGTTGCCCATGCTGTTGGCGGTGCGGGTTAGGTAGTAGCTAAGAAGCTCACATGAATCGTGGCCGTGGGAAGGTAGGAGGGTCATTGGGGTTGAAATTCCATAAAGCGCAGACTCGGGAATGTTTGCCAGGCTGTTACTCAATGTAAGGGCTTGAGAATGAAGATCGATAATATGGTCTTGGTCGTCTGACTGGTGGTTGGCAGCTGATGGATCTGAAAGACTGTCGCGCGAGAGGGTAGGTGACGCAGGCTGGACTGCAGGAGACTGTGATTCAGGTTCACCGTCTGCTCCGGCCATTTCTGTATCAGCCATAAAATCATGGTGGCTGCCAGTCGACGAGCTGGACTCGGTTCTTCCGCGAGGTGGCGAAGCAGCAATAGGCTGGAATGGCGAGGGCCCTATGGGAGATACAGGGTGTGAGGATGATGACAGACCTGTGCTATTCTGCTCTTGCAAATGCGGTTGCGAATGCTGAGTCGAGGTCTGGGATGCTCCTTTGCTGCGAACCTGGAGGACATTGCTGGTCTCTGTTGGCCACGTGCAATCCAGCCGGTTGCGCCGACAGCCACTGCAGAGGGGCTTTTCTTCATTACACTTCTTCTTGCGACGGCGGCAAGTGAAGCACCCAGTCCTGCTGCGGATTATGGGCATTGCGCGCATGTCTGAGGTTGCCGACAAGGACGAAACTCTGTGGACTTGTTGCAAGACACAAAGACGGGAGAGTGGGTTGTCAGCCGCTAGCGTATGGTGTCTTCCATGCACTCGCGGAACACTAGTACGACGCGAGAGCCACGGCAGAACTTGGCAAATCGGTTGTATTACCTATTATACGCTGATTTGGGGACAAGCTGAGCTGAGATGACGGTCGTGGCCGCTGTCGTCGTTGTCAAAAGATGGAAAGATAGCAAGATAGAGATGTGGAAATGGAGAGTGGAGAAGCGGGGCCAGGCGGATGGTCCAAGAGCCCTCAGGAACCGTCTGCACTGATGGATGCGCCTGAAAGTGCCCGCGAGTCGTGCATCTGCATGATCGCCTGCGCCCGCTTTGCCGAAAGCAAGGTCCATTCGTGTGTGTGGTCAGTCGCATTCGAAACCTCTCCTGTATATATACATGCCTCGCTCACCCCCGAAAAGCACCCCACCCTGCACTCGTCTCGGTTTATGTCCTCCTCAAATGTGCCGATGCATCGCGGGTGATGCAAAGGAGAATCCACGTCTCTACGTGCCTGGTTCGCGATCCTTTCCACGTATGGTTCATTAAGGAGCTCTTTGTGTGTAATTTTCAAAACCAAACCGGCCACAAACAGGAAAGGCTGTTCTCCTCCCTCTACGTCAGCTGTCACTTGACAACACTTACATCATGAATGTGATTCAAGCGCAGGGAGGTACACGACCCCATCTGCCTGGAAACTTTGCAAATTCTAGATTGCAGGGCGTAATGGGTGATTATCAGCCAACAAAACGGTTGGGAACGCAAGGCAGGCAACGTTGTAATATAACCACGGTTGTTGAACGCGCCCGTCTCAAGTCTCGTCCCCAACGAAGGTCTATTGCGCTTTTCACCGTATGTACACATCTTCAGTCCGATTGCATACGACTAAGGTTACATTTTCCACACTAGTGGCAGATCAGAGCATTGTTTCCTTGGGACCTCTGGCCCTTGTGTCGTTCTGGAAGCTTTATGCACACCGTAATGGCCTGAGTGGACCAACTGTCAAATGTGGCGGCGCGGTCCTTGGTACCAGTGGCCCTGATTAGTGGAGACAAAGCGCGGTAAAACTGCTGATTGGTCTATGAAGCTCCCCATCACATGCCCACGGCCATCCAGGGTAGCTCGGGTAGAAGTCCGATATGCATGTGTATCTGCTGATGGTAAAATTGTTGTGATAGCTCTATTACTTTAATTACAGCAGTCAGTGCTGGCGGAAGAAAGACCGATCATCTAAAGTACTTTAAAGATTTAATCTGCAAGTTCAACTAATGGCGTTAGGAATGGGTAGCGTCCATGTTCAAATTTGCAATATCACGACCGGAAGATTTCCCGAAATTGGATTGGACGTGGATAAATATAGTGCCTAGGGGATATTAGAGTCTGTTGATAATGCTTTTCTTGACTAAAAACTTTGTAGACGCATGCATACGCATCCATGTCTGAGGTTTAAAAAAACCAAAGTTTAGATGTGGTAGGGTCAAAATCCCGATGCTGAAACATGTATACCAAAAGACGCCCAAAATACGCCGTAAAACTCAACTGGAGTCTGAGATGAACAATAAAACAAAAAATAAATGCTGTGTAAGAGAACAACGTCTCAGTGGTATGAGACGGCGTAGATCTTGAACTCGCCGAAGCCATTTCCCGTCCACTCTATCTGTTTATCGCGGCGGACGTTCTTCGCTAATTGCGGCATGAAGCTGACATATTTGTTTCGGACCTGAATAGGGCTGATGGTATACGAGACCGTATCGGCATTGTATGTAATGGAAAATGCCTGGAAATAGTCTCTGTCTTTTGTCAGGCCCCCAATCCTGGGTAATCTAGCAATGTACTGCCCGTCGAGCGCAGACTGGATGTAAAATTCGTTGCCATAGTTGGGACCACCGACACTGTGCAAGATCCAACGCTGATCGAGCCTTTCGTGCCGGTCTGTAGCCAAGGACACACCGGCGAAAAGGCCCTGCACATTGGACAGGGCCTGACCAAGGGTCTCAAAAGTCAAGTAACGGCCTTCTGTCAGTTTTCCGCGGACGGCCTTGTATCCTTCTTCCACGAGAAGGCTCATTTCTTGGTTTGCATTTTCCACACCATACGGGATTGGTGGACGGGATGATGGGTAGTCTGAGAGGCACCGGGCAGGACCGATCCAGGGTCCCGTGAGGGAGCCCAGTGACAGGTTACCGCTCCAGTGGTCATCGCTTTCGGGGTCAATTTCAGGTGTCGGTGGCTGATGGATGTGAGGCGTAGAAGAGTCATGCTAGTTTGGTGTTAGATGGCCAATGCCAAACCAGATATTACCAGGGCAAGGCTTACGTTGTTAAAGTCAAAGGCATTGACCAGATTAGACATGTGTTTCCGTCGCCAGGGAGTAATGTTATCGTTGTAAACGTCGTAGCCATTAGCCTCTGCCCATTCCTCGATAAACATCATATCAGACGTATGATCGGCGGGCTCGGTAAGTACATTCCCGCCCCGTGTCCATGGCGACACAATATAGCGAGCTTGACGCCAGCCTGTAGCCCAACGTTAGCAACCGTAGTAGTCAAATTCTCACTGTTACAAATTACCAGGTCCGACGGGAGTGTCTTCGTTGTTGTAGGGGTCCGTCATCCATTCACCAGGTGTGCCCTTGTCAGGAACCACAGGGACCACGTGGTCGGCCCAGCCACCTTGCTCTGAAGAAGGAAAAAAAAAGGTTAACCTTCATTCGCTTATTTCACAGACTCTTAATGTGACTTACCATCGTAACTGATGATCAGAACCGTCTCATCGTAGGCTGGACTGCTTGTTATGGCATCCACGACCTGTTTCTGCAACCATGCACCGTCAGTGGGGCGATTTGGAGGGTGCTCCGCGAGCTCCTGTGGGCCGACAATGTAGCTGATTTGCGGTAGGGTACCCTGTGCGGCTGACTCAAAAAAGGCGTCTAAGCCCGGGTAAGAATTGCCCTTTGTGCGCAGAGCAGAGCCATTCTCGGCTTGTTGGTATTGCTTAAAGTATGCCAACATGTTGTCTTCGAAGTTGTCAAAGTCTTGCCACACTTGCCATGACACGCCGGCGTCTTCGAGGTACTCTGGAAACGTTTTCCATACGAATGGGAAGCAGTTGAGCTTTGGTGCCTCGCAACCTGTAGGTGTCGTTAGTTTGTCAAGACTTGGTTACGGCTCTGACGGGATCTACTTACCTGGCGTGGCGTTGTTGTCTATGATAATTCCACCTTCGCCATCTGGATTGGTAGGTGATCCTGGAATGTTGATAGAGCCGCTCATCCACATGATTCGATTGGGGTCTGTCGCGGCGAGCACACTCTGCGTGTTCATGTCCAGAACTGTCCATCCTTCAGCAATGTCAAAATGAGTGGGAATATCGTCTCGGGTAAAATATCCCATGCTATAGCCGCCATCTGCAGCTGTCCAGCGATTGCCTTTGCCCTTGTTGTAGGCTGTGTGCATTGTGCTCCATCCATTGTCGCCGGCACCCATGCATTCGGTGGCGCTATTCCAGTCACCGCCGAGGTAGTTGATATGCCAAGGAGTCAGGATGTTGCTTCCATTCTGGGGAGATTCAAGTGGTCTAGGTGATAGTGTCAAACCATGCATTCTGCAAGGGCAAAGCTCCTGTCTGTACGACTCACTGCTCAAAGGTCGATAGTCCGTCATCGTTGACTTGAACATTGGGGTCACCAAAACCACGAACGCCGGCCATAGTGCCAAAGTACTATCATAATAAGTTAGCCAGCGTTTTGATGGGAGCAACCTGGGATAGTCGAACATGATCGAATGCTCTGTTTTCCTGCATAAACAAGACAATATGTTTGACGTCTTCCAAAGAGCCCGCTTGCACCGCGGACGCAGCTGCCACTGCGGACATCAAGAAGTTGTTGCGCTTCATATCGATGGTTATATCTTCGACGAAAATATTCCGGCTGGCACGTATTTGTTGCTAATATTTGGGCTAAAGCAAGAGTCAGGTTGTATATTTTTGCTTGCCAGGACCGGTGCCTCGTCGTCCTCCCCCAGATCCCAAGGGTTGAAGCTCCAGATCACGAGTGCTTGGGACTTTTTGCCGACGGAACGACGTTGTCAGCAAAGATGACAAGCGTGCTTTGTCGGCCAGAACAAAAAGGAATACAAAAGAACCGCAGCTAGTCGACGATAAATCGAGTGCTGTATCATGCGCGCATGGTAAGTTTAGCTAGCTAATGAAGATTGACATCCTTTATGGCGTTTAGTATGGGATAAGCCAGGGCATGGAGATTGTGTGAAACCTGTACCGCAAGTAAGAGACCAAAAAATCAGGGAGTAGAGACGGCAAGTTTCGCCGAGAGATCCGTTGCTTTTGGCGCCCGTCGTCTGTTGTTTGTTGGCTAATACTTAGGTGTCGAACAGGTCGGCCATTGGCGCTGCGATCATTTTCAGGTAAAGACACTGCAATCAGCCCGCCCTTTTGATTTCACCCTTGAGTGCCGGCTGTTTGGCAGCAAAGGACAGCCCCCTGAGTCTTCACTCCCTTGGCTTTCCCCCGCGATACAATCGAGGCGGTGGAACAATGTGGGACAGTGATGGGCGAACTATGGTGCAGGTACTGCAGGTCACACGCAGTGGCACCACTACTCCACCCTCCGTGACAGGATGTAGTTAGAAAACACGGACGCCGTTCCGAGTAGAGGAGGTTGAAGGCAATGCCGGCTGCCCGTAGTGATGACGTGCTACGAGTTAGGCCACTATAGCAGTTTACAGAGTGCCAAGGAGCTGAAGCAGTGTGGTGCGTTTATCTTGAGGGTCCCGAATAACCCGCACGTGGTGCACGGTCACACGCCATGGCGCAACGGCTACCTTTAACTACTTAACAATACACCAACTGCTGACTGCTGACAAACGTGAAATACAAGCCACTTGAAGCGCTGGATTCATTCGTGTTAGTTGAAATCCAGCAATACACGTCAAGGTGGCCCATCACAGCATGTAATAGCAAGTACGGCTTCCATACACCACACACATAAAGTCTGTTGAGACTCGACCAACATATTCGACCCCGATCGGGACACTGGAATTACCTGTGTGATTGTACTCATATTACCTCGGATAACAAAGCCGTGTTGTGCATATTCGTTCAAGGGAAGACAAGTTTTGTAAGGTCTCTGTCTGGCTTGGCTGCGACATCCCTTTTTTTTCCGTTCTCAAGGGATTAGAAGAGACAGGTCACGCGATCAGCAAGCCGCTTACACTCTCCTTTTTTGTTTCTTTTCCTTTTGTTGCTGTTTTTCTGTTTATTTGCTTTAATAGTCGCTAGGAATAGATGTATGTCAATTCCATTACCGACTTACTACGTAAATTATTATATTCCACTTCAAATTTCGTGGCCACTACATATGTCTGTCAGTCAATCAGGTCTGCATCATTGAATCTCACAGGCGAATGCAATGGCCACCATCCCCACTGTCCACTGTGGAGAGGCCTAGCTACCTGCCGTGGGGGATGTCTAACTCGATGGAACGCAGGGAGGCGCCCATAAGGCCGGGTCACTTTGTGGCTCAAGCCTTGAGGCGGATCTCGTGCACCTTTGCAGCCGTGCAGCATCGATTCAAAACACCGCCAGTCTTTAGGGCTCTCTTTCATCTTCAACGGTAAACTTGATAAGACTTGCAGCTGTCATGAAGCAAAAGTCCTGAGCAGCCGCGGTCAGCCCTTGCAGTTTCTGCGGGCCGAATTTAGCGCATACTTCATTATACCGCACCCGCCCGCCAAAGATGCACAGAGCTAGCAAGCCTTTGCCCCAACAGGGCCGTCGACCCTTCCGCCTTGCTACTATCGCTGGGTGCAGTGGATTTGTCACGATAGCACTGGTAGTTTATTTTGTATCAGTATTTTCCTCTTCGCTGAATTTTCAGCGCTTCAGCACCGATGTTGGATTGTCACAGTCGCCTCAAATAGGCAGTGTTCAAGATGGCTCATTCATCATGCACCCAAAGGACCATGTCTTTAGAAGACCAAAGACGCTGAAAATGTCATGGAAAGTGACTCGCCAGATACAGATCCCGGATGGAGTTGAGAAGCCGGTGTATCTCATAAACGGTAAGTTGGCAACTGTTACTCTCAGTGATGCACATCTTGTATTCTAACCAGTACAAAGATGAGTTTCCTGGACCAACCATTGAAGCGCGCCCCGGGGACTCGCTGGAGATTACTGTTTTCAATCATGTCCAAAATGATACAGAAGGGATTGCCATACACTGGCATGGCCTTTTGATGCCCGGTACGCACATCTACACCATTCCAAGCAGAGCTGGCTAACCTTTGAGACGCAGGGGCAAATCTCATGGACGGTGCCGTTGGTGTCACACAGTGTGCGATCCCACAGGGGCAGAATCTCACATACCGTTTCACGCTGGATGACAACCAGCATGGGACGTATTGGTAAGTCTAGTAGTACTTTCTACACACCACATCTCCTCACTGACAACGTCCAGGTACCACGCCCACTCTCATGTGCAACGGGCAGATGGCCTCTACGGGGGATTCATCATTCACAAGCCAGTCGAGGAGCGTGGAGCTTCATCTGATGCATCCATTTACAAATACGATCATGAAAAACTTCTCTTGATCGGAGACTGGTATCATCGTCCAGGCAGCGCAGTCCTCGACTGGTACCGTAATCCTGACCACTACGGCTACGAGGTGCGTATGTCCTTATTCACAAAGCTTGTTCTCAGATCTAACCCTAAATCTAGCCGGCACCGGATTCTATGGTCATCAATGGACGTGGGTCATACAACTGCTCCAAAGCCGTCACAGCACGGCCCATAAACTGTACAGTAACGCAGGCGCCCTCTCTGCAGCTGCCCAACGTCAACCGCGCTCGTCTTCGCGTTGTCAATACAGGGTAAAATATTCATCTATTGTTGTTGTATTTCATTATACTAACCAATTGCAGCGCTTCGGCTGGGTACTCTATTGTGGTGAAACGGGGCGAGATGCAACTAATCACTGTCGATGGAGGAGCAAAGGTTGCAGAGGACACACCCACAACGAATGCTATGGGCATTCTGTATCCCGGCGAGAGAATTGACGTCATTTTGGATCGAACCGCGTCCATGGAAGATGGCAGTGAAAATTCAAACGAAATGTCAATTGAGCTTGATCGAGAGTACGTGGGTCAATACTTGTCGTTGGGCACGAAAACCTGCTAATACTCATTGATAGAAACATGCCGCTCAAGAATTTTGCCCTGACTAGAGTACAGTCATTCCCAGTTGGTGAATCTGAGCAGAAGGGAAAAGGACAGCATCCGGCCCAACAACGCAGAGACTCCGATTCTCTGCCGCTATATCTTGCTGAAGTGCAAGGTCCTGTTCTTGAACAAGACACACCATCGTTTAAAACACCTTCCGAGTTAGCTGTGTTATACACGACTGTACAAATACGGTCATCCAATCACAACCAGCCGGTGGGAATATTCAACCACAGCTCGTGGATTCTAAATGACACTCAATTAAAGCCCTTACTGGCCCTGGATGAAAGCGACTGGGAGAAAGTCACGAACCAGCCCAGTGCCGTACAAAAGCTCAGTGTTCCTTCGTTTACAATGGGAGACGCTGAAGAGAAGTGGATGGAGTTGGTGGTCAACAACATGGATGACAAGGGCCACCCTTTCCACATGGTAAGAACGCTTTCGCTGTTGCGTGTGGAAATCGGGCTAATGCATCACAGCACGGACACGTCTTTCATGTTGTTTTATCGCGACAGGCTGAGCTGGGTGAGTATGGTGCGTACAACCCCTTCGACGCAAAGTCGCAACATCCCGCGTATCCCACTGTGCCATTTGCGCCCCTTGTCAAGGACACGGTTTATGTTCCAGCAATGGGATATGTCGTCTTGAGATTTCCGCTCAACAATAGAGGATTATGGCTGATGCATTGTCATGTACTATGGCATCAAGCAGTTGGCATGGGAATGGTGTTTAAAATTGGTGACATTGACTTTGCAGCAAAGGAAGCAGCCAATCAGTTCTGTACAAAATAACAACGGAAAAATAGATCCTATTACCATATACTAGACTGGCGTTTCAAAATGATTTTCAACTAATCACTGTATTGAACTTCTGTAATCGCTATGCGCTATTCGTCAGCGTAAGGCTCTTTCCTGCCCGCTCCAGCCATGCACCTTGGCAATCGGGGCTTCAATGGCAATAACATCCCAGTGTAAGTATTCGCCATTGATGCCCATCCTCACGCGAAATTCTTCTTCTTCCTGTTCCTCTGAATCTGCTGTTTTAATTGAAACAAATGTCTGTTTGCCCTTTCCTCGGATAGTAAGATCTACCCAAGTATTGGTCGGTATTGTGGTGTTGAGGGAGTAGGTATTGCCAGATGCAAGAAGAGTAATATTTGGCGTCAACATCAGTGAAGAGTCAGAGCCAGATATAATTGTTACGTTTTTGTCGTCGGAAAACTCGTCAACCATAAGCGACATCGTCAAGGTGTATTCACGGCCCTTTGATGACCATGGGGTAGAAAGGTCGCAGTCCCGTGTGAGTTTTGAGGGTGCCTTGCTCAGTCTTACAAGCTGTGTTACCATTGTACCCGTTCTTGGACGTATCCTTGACAATGCCATCAACCACAACTTGGTCAAAAGCATAGCTGAAAATAGTGTCTCCATCACTGGGAATGCGTCTTTCGAGATTCTGGCCAGGCGTAAACGGCTGCACAAGAGAAAATGCCTTTCAAATTTAGCCTTGGTGAGCTTTCCACCCCACTGCTTGTCCGCAAGAGCTGGTAGGCCTTCACGCCAAGCATAGTATGCCTCTGAAATAACTGTGGCATTCTGACCGTAGTCTTTCCAGAGCGGCACAATGCTACCGGGACAAGAGGCTCGTCTCGTGGAGGGTTGTCGGCTGCCTTTTGCGCATTGAAGACGTTCGGATACCACATGCTGTCGTTTGCTGGATCACCGTTGAAGGTCTTTTCATAAGGTACAGCGGGAGGGTAGCCTCCGTCTTGACCCCATTTATTCACAACGTAGTATGTGTCATCCGAGTTGATAACAGAGCAGTTGTTTTTGAGGTAATCGTGATAAGGGTTGTCTTCAAAGAATTCCCAGTGTTGTATAGCCACATTTTGATCAATGTTGACTTCATATGTGCCATCGTATTTGGGTGGAAATGTTCCCCAGATGCTGATGGACTTGTTGGATGTCTCTCTAATGAACGTGTTCATCTCGATGACAAACCTATTGTATTCCGTAGCAGGACCAGTGTACTCATCGGCGCCAATTGAAATCATTTTGCTGTGGAACCAAGGAAGAAACTCTGCCCAAATGGTCTTCATGGTTGGAATAGTTTCTGGGTGGCTGATATTAAGGAGGCTCAGATCCGAGTTGAAGCCGATCTGCGGCTTCAACTGAACAATTTTTAAAGCATGACCAGGTGCCTCAATTTCGGGGAAAATAGTGACTCCACGGGCGGCGCATTTCTGCTGAATCTCTTCAAAGTCTTTGCGGTCATATGCATGTGCGCGATCCGTACTAAGCCCGCTCAGCGTTTCATTATCGGACCATAGGCGGAACCAAGCATCAAGCTCCAGCGATTGCTCGCGCGTGTACTTGGGGTTGTTGTACAGATTATCGCTTAAATGTAAATGGAACATATTTTGTTTAAAATGTGACATGTAACTGCAAATCTCAATTAGAAACTCTTTCGGATAGTAGTGCCTGCCAGCGTCCAGCATCATGCCATGAGTCGCCCACCCGGGTGCATCTTTACCGCTTCCATATGGAACGGCAGAAACATTCTTGGCTTTTTGATGAGCGACTGCTTGCTGTAGAACTGTTCGTGTTCCCCACCATGCGCCCAATGGGCTGGCACCACTGATGAAAATACCGGAGCTGTTTGTTGTAAGTGCATAGCCCTCTGATGTAGGTCGGCCGGCAATGTCGACAAAGTCCCCAGCTGGATCTAGCGTAATGAAAATGTTTCCCTCTTTCGACAAGGAGCTCTCTGAAACAGGGGCGTGGATTCCCAAAGTATTGTTGAGATCGACTGAAAAGGCCGATGCGAACTCGAGCAAGGTCGGGGGGATCAGGTTGGCGCCGTTTTCGTCCCGAGAGGTCGCATACTGCGAGTCGACGATGATGTTCTCAACACTACTGAGATCGTATTGAGTACACTCTGATCTGGTGTAAGGTGTGGTCGGGATTCCCAATGGCTCATCGGCGGCAGCACCTCCTAGCACGGAATCGTTAGTTTGTCCACTTCGCAGGTTTCTATTGTTGGGCTGCTAACCTGGGCACAGGAGGGCTGATAGTACGAACTGCTGTGTTGGATATTTCACCATTTCAGGCAGTGACTTTGTTATAGAATGATCGTTGTCTGCCTGACTGCCCTTGGAAATGCCCACCGATAGCAGCATAGCTACCCACAAGAGAACACGCATGGCAGTTTATATCTTACATTTTGAATCAAGGGCAGGTTACATTGCTGAGGAGTGGAATTCTTAGAGCGTTGCTAGCCCGTCGGTTAATAC
This sequence comes from Lecanicillium sp. S3808, assembly GCA_023628775.1. Classification (NCBI taxonomy): domain Eukaryota; kingdom Fungi; phylum Ascomycota; class Sordariomycetes; order Hypocreales; family Cordycipitaceae; genus Lecanicillium; species Lecanicillium sp. S3808. Next base: position 49,852 of record JAMAJY010000007.1, on the reverse strand, counting down.
GGAGTATACTCAGTGGTTACGTAGGCAAAGTACGGCTAGTGCTCCGTGGGGCTTGAGGCAGCGCTTACCAAATAATTTACGGTCGGAAGAGAGTAGAGCGTGGAGCAAGTCGCTGACTTCGTCGTCGGTGCTCTTACCTCCACCCCCAGAGAGCAATTTTAAGCCGACGGTAGGCATGTGTAGCACCTTTGTGGACTGTCACCTTGATTGTGTGAACCGTCCCTAACGTGGCGATTAATGTGTATATATTTATGCAACCTGTTTCGTTAGCATAGCTTCCAAATACGTATGATGCAGACATTAGCGTAGGCAAGTTAATTTTAGATTTTCGTATATGACCCTTAAGGGAAGATTAAAGTCTGATGCAAGTTCCTGCGCGTAGCTTATAGACAAGTTGGAAATTGGGATCCTTAGCTACCGTCTAGACGCAGCGTCCACCGTCCACTTCGATATTTGTACCGGTTATGAATGAAGCCTCTTCGCTAGCCAAATAGCAACAAGCGTTTGCAACATCGGATGGCATGGATGGACGGCCTAGTGGAATGGTAGAGACAAAAGCTGCTCGATTTTCGGGTGTATCTGGCTTGCCCAGGAACAAATGCGTCCTACTCGTGTAGTTGCAATTAGTGACGTGCTGTCCATGATTCGCGACTGTGAGATGGTTTTTCAGGTATAAACTAACATTGCTGTGATACCGACGACTGGTGAAACGCCATTGAAGCGAATTTGCTTTGGCCCATATTCAACTGCTAGCGATTTGGTGGCAGTAATGGCCGCGCCCTTCGAAGCGTTGTACCACGTCAGGCCCGGGCGGGGTCGAACCCCGGCTGTAGAAGCAACGTTGATGAAGCAACCCGGGCGGTCCTTTTTCAGGAAGTAGTCGACCATGACATTTGTAGAAAGGTAGATGGATTTCACATTGACATTCATGACCATATCAAAGTCATCATCTGTCACCTGCTCTGTTGGCTTGTTCGAATATGTCACTCCTGCGTTGTTGACGATAATATCCACTTGTCCAAATGCCTCAAGTGTTGTTGCAAGAAGGTTTTCCCAATCAGAACGCGATGTCACATTTGTTTTCGCAAACTTGCAGCCAAGCTCGTTAGCGGCAGCGTTGCCGTTGGGTTCAGAGAGATCTGCTATCACGACCTTGGCTCCTTCTTTAACAAACTTCTCGACAATACCCTTTCCAAAACCTGAGGCGCCGCCAGTGACAATGGCGACTTTGCCTTCGAGACGATTAGCTGACATGATTAATGATACACGTGCTTGGCTTTGACCTCCAGGAAATGGCTTCTGTGACTTGGTATTCCTAGAGGATTAGAATGCCCAACCGTTTGGTTCGGGGGTTCAAGGACAAAATGCCAGATATAGCCGAGCAGTGCGGATAGAGAAGCAGACAGATCGGCTATACGGATACGGATTTTGAGAGCGTACCGTCGATATCGTCACTCGGGGACCAGTTGCGACCAAATGTGGGGGATGCCGGGGAAGCTCGTGCGGGGCATAGTCGGCATACTCTCCGCTGGAGCGCCGATACCGCACTGTGTGGCGCCAGTATAATACGCCGTGTAGCTCCGTGCTTCACAATTCAGTATTTGAAGCCTCGACATCAATGACCTCGATTTAAGCAAAAAAGAAAAGAAAACGCCATGGCAAGCAGCTCGTTCAAAATACTTGTACTACCCGGTGATCATGTTGGTCCAGAAGTTGTTAAACAAGCGCTAAAAGTCCTTGATGTCGTGGCTGAATGTCGCCCGAACATCAACTTCGAGCTATCAACAGCGCTTGTTGGTGGCTGCAGCCTTGACAAGCATGGAGTAGCCGTTACCGAGGAAGTGCTTGAGCAAGCTGCGCAAAGCGATGCCGTTCTTTTTGGGAGCGTCGGTGGTCCGGAATGGGCCAAATCAGCACCAAATCCCGAATCTGGCATCCTGCTACTGCGCAAAAGGCTCGATGCATTTGCTAACCTGAGGCCGTGTAATATTATCGTTCCATCCCTCATTGGTGCATCCCCGATCAAGCCGGACATTGTCACAGGCACTAACTTTATTGTTGTACGAGAGAATTGCGGCGGGGCTTATTTTGGCGACAAACAAGAGGAAGAGGCTGTTGGGTCGGATCTCTGGGTGTATACGGCCCCAGAGGTAGAGAGATGTGCTCGTGTATCTGCCGCCGTGGCACGCATCATGGGCCAGTCTGGTGAGGGAAAAGGCAATGATGATAAGCCTGCTACTGTATGGAGTGCCGACAAGTTCAACGTCCTGGCGAGTGGGAGATTATGGAGAAGGGTTACGGCCGAGCTGTTTGCTCGAGAGTTTCCTGACATTGACTTGCGCCACCAGCTGGCAGATAGCATGGCTATGCTAATGGTCAAGAATCCCCGCGGTTTTAATGGCGTGATCCATACCGACAATACATTTGGCGATATTCTATCAGACATTTCAGGGGCTCTTGTCGGCACCCTCGGGACTCTACCGAGTGCCAGTCTTTCTGGCGTTCCTGGCCAAGGCAAATGTAATGGCATTTATGAGCCCGTCCACGGCAGTGCTCCAGATATTGCTGGGAAAAGTCTCGTGAACCCCATTGGCCAAATTCTTAGCTTGGCTATGATGCTTCGCTATTCTTGCCTACTTGCCAATGAGGCTGCAGCAATTGAGGACGCTGTTGCTAAAGTGGTAGACGTAAAGGAGCAAGGCGGGCTGAACATTCGCACGCGTGACCTAGGCGGTAGCGCCACCACAGAAGAAATGGGCAATGCAATTTGCGAGGTCTTGCGCAGCATTCTTCATGGTCCTACCTGAAACGCGCCATATTTCTGCAGGTTTATATATAAAGTCTAATATAGCTCAGCGTGGATGCACGCATGTCGCATAAAAAACAACCTTTAGCCTTCTCTCAACGTGTATTTTTATTTATTTTGTTTATTTTTTGGAAACGTAATAGCCACACGAAGCCATATTTTCCGCCACTACAGTGGCAGCATTGACAGCCCTGATGTACACACGCTCACCATCTCTGTTTGTGGTATGCTACAATTTGCGGTTGAAGGCCAGGGCCAGCCATTATGAGCACTTCTTTCATCGGCCGTCAAGCAGCTAGGCAATTCATCGTCATAGGATTGGTACGACTCGAGATTGCAACCAGAGAGTTCAGAAACATCCGCGAATCTTGTGCCCGATTCACGGTCCGTGTCCTCCGGAAGGTATTCGACGCAAGACGTGGCCAGTTGGTGCGGAAGCTCCAGGCTCTTCTGCGCACCGTACCTGTCCAGTCCAAGTACAATTTGAGAGTGATTCAGCAAGTTTTCCAAGTATCGAGATTTCTGGCCTCTTGCGCAGCCCAATGTCTTCACTATGGCATATAACAAATCTTGCGGGCCGACCTCGATGCTAGGCACAGGCAGTGTACTGGCAAAAGTGGCAATATCAACAAGGCTCACGCCGATATCGAAGAGTTTTTGCTCCTTCTAACAGTTAGTTTTCTTAGGGTAAAACAAAATGCGAGTGAGATGATGCTACCTACTATTGAGATACCATGACAGTCTTTAGATGTATGCGTGACGCATGCCAGCGATGCCATGATCGCTTTTCCAGCATCAAACGGCAGGTTAAAGCTGAGATTTTTTGTGCTTTGGCTGCCGGTGTTGGGTAGCATTCCATATGACAGGCGCCACATCGATACGCGGAGCCATTGTTGTGTTACTAGCGTATCAAAATGCTGGCTTTCCAGCATGGATTTGGCTGGTTCCACCGAGCAGAGCTGCTCGTTGATCTGGTGACCGATGCTGCCGCTTTGGATTCTTTGATGAGATGGCCAATCATAGAGCGAAGCGGGCAACGCTTCAAACAGACGAATATGGTTCAAAAAGTCATTCATTATCATTGGGCAATCTGAATCCAGAATTTCGGGCTTTGGCGGCAAACTACCCCGTATCATGATGGGCATACGGCGCTGTAGAGCATAGGTTCTATTACTAGGATATCAGCGACACCAATGTTTCAGGTAAGGAATCTCAAAGGGTATGAAAATACCTTTCCGTGATAAACAACAGCCAGAAAATTTTGCGTCTCATGTTCAGCTCTTTGAGAGAGATGTCGTGGGTCTCAGGTAAAGGGTCTCGATCGTAGCCCAAAAGAATGGCCATGGATATACACTGACTTAGATAGAACCAAGCGTGTTCGTATTTTTCAAGATTTCCGTTGGATACGAAAAGAAAGAAAGACGTCATTACAGCATCTTCAGTCATATTGTCGACCAGGGTAAACTGGAGTCGTGCGCGTTCTGCTGCTGCAAGAAGCTGTACGCCGGAAAATAACTTCGCGTCTCCTGAATTGCATGGTGAAACCCCACCTTCAGAGGGGTTATCCTGGTCGAGTTTGAGCTGTATTCTAGTGACGGCGCATAATGACAACAGGAGAGCACGGCGTGAAGGAGATGCTGCTTCAAGGTTTTCTGCATCCAACAGCAACTGTTCACCATTGACAGCTGGCATAATGGGAAACAATTGAGTCATAAATTTCTTCACATGAGCCTTGACAGTGTCCGACGTAGGCTGATCCGGAGAGTGGAAGGGTTCGCGACTCGGTCCGAAGTAGCCAAGGGGTAATTCTCCCGAGTTGGAAGGACTGGACGAAGCTGGCAATAAAGTTGAAGTCTCTGAAGCGCGTTCTTGTAGGCACATGCCTTCAAGAGATCTGGTGTCAGAAGAAGCATCGCTCGGGAAAGCTAGTTGATCTGCAAGGCCTAGCTTGATCAGGTTCAGTCTGCGGCCTCTACCGCCTTTTGGGCCTCTGCGCCCAACGCTGTGTAGATACTGGCAGCAGAGCGAATAGCTGGCACAGCTGCTGCATGGTCTCTCCCTATCACATCTAGTTTTGCGTAGACGACAATTGTCGCAAACTTGTTGTGTGTTCGGTGGCATAGCAGCAGTCAATGAAAGGCTGCGCCCAACTTGCTGGTTTCAAAGACCTCGACGAGGGATAGGCTGGTGTTGGTTAATACGATGGGTGAGAAAGACGCGACTGCAAATTCGTTAGATAAAGTTAAAATGATAGAAGTCGGAAGATACCAAGCCAATAGACTGGAGGAAAGTCGGAATTCGACATACGAAAGTATGAGCATTGTTGCCAGCAGCCCGCGAAAGCACTGGGGGGTTCCAATTTTCGCGTGGCTGATATGCCCCCACTACAGGTGCAGCGCGCAATCCTATAGGTGCGGCAATGCTGCTGTAGATCTACTAACCCTCTGCAACATGCAGTATCAACTCTTCGCTATGCCTGCCAACGTAGCGTAGCTTATCGCCCCATAGTTGCGGGAAGCCTTACAAAATAACACTTCTAGATAAGTTCTCCCTGAATAAGTTTTTGACCAGCCGCCTAGTCTAATTTGTGGTCAAGCGCATGCGCTTACTTCTGTTTAGACATACTCATCAGAATTATCCACCATTGAAGTGCCTTTCCAAATGTGAGAGTTATGTGGCGGGTCGCTCCGGGTGGGGATTCTGGCGTAAAAAACCACAATCACAAGAGCGGCGTTATGGGTGTTAGTAGGCCGGCAAAGGGTAGCAGCTTTAGCGCTTCTGAGGAGGTGCGCCAAGCTGGTTGCTCTTATAATATCCCTGGCTTTGCATTATTAGATGCTATTCGTTGGCAGGTTTTTTTCGGATGTCATCCTAATATACTTTATCACGGCGTAACTGAGCCATGGATACCTGTGACCACATAAGTGCAATGTGGTCAGAAATCTTTTTCATTGACAATCGGAGGTAACATAAGTTCAATCAGCATAAACAAAACCCAAGAAACTGCCGTTTTAAAGTGAAAAAGTAATATTTTTGTGAACTTTATTGCATTTTTTTCTGCCACCCACTTCTATAGTATCCCAGGCCGCAGCTTGAGCATCTGTTAAAACATCTACAGGGTAGTTACAAGCATTGCATCCCGCGACGATCACATGGTGACAACCAGCTTTCCACCACTCACTTCACCACGTCTCATTCTATCAAGAGCATTGTTCACATCATTGAGACCAAAGTGTTGCCCAATTATTCGAGGCGGATGTATTAGGTGGGCTGTGAGAAGCCGCTCCATCCACAAACATATCGCCATTCCCACAGCCGGCACTTCGTGAAATAGTTTCATCGGAACTGAATGCACGATAACATCTTCGTGAGTGTTGATATATGGCACGCCGCTGAGTCCTACAAAATGAAGACGTCTTTTGTCATATTGGCAAGGCGTTGACGATGGAGGTGGAAAGGAATGCTCCTCTTGTTTTGTCCTTTGTAGGCTGCAGAGGAGATGGGCTGAGGACTCTTTGCCTTTTGTATCAATGCCATAGCGCAACTGATAGCCCAGTGTACTTTGAAGTATATCAATTGCGCGTCGGGGGTTATGGCTGTCCAGAAGCATTTCTGGCCTTGTCACTGGAATTTCAGACAGCCAGCGCCCATGCTTTGCTTGGTCTACAACAACCGCGACCTTTAGACCGGCAAGGTGCGCCAACTGAGTGACTATATTAGACGACGTCGCCGACCCTGGGAGAGAGTAAGACGGACATCTTCAGCAGTTAGAGAATGAGCCAGACGTACCTCCCCAGATTGCAATCCAATCACCAGAAACCGCTCGGTCATCTTTTTCCGCGAATGCCTGGCACACCCCTTTGACATCTTTTGGAATGTCTAAAAATGTTGAGTTTTGAACTATTCTGACCAGATCCGGGCCATCTAAAACGTTGCTGAAGTCTATACCAAAGCAGATGCCAAGTGTCAGGGCGGCTGTGACAAATGCTACGCCGAGTGTTGCACCGCTTTCTGCACTGATTTCAGGGGGCAACAAGACCGCATTATAGTCCTGCGCAACAGAAAATTGTTGATATGCAGCCTTTCTTATATCTCTATAATCGGTAGATATTACCAATACCTTGTAATGGTCAGTAATCGTAACTGTCTGGGGGAAACCCTACTCACGCGATCACCGCGTCTTATTCGACTTTTAGCCTTCCCGCCACTGACGACAATGCCGACGAATTCTCGCCCAGAAATGTAAGGATAAGACGGAATACCAAAATTAAAGTCCCTTTAGTAAAGTCAGAGAAATATTTACAGGTAAACGGACCGTGACTACTGACGGTGCCTTCCAATCTATAGGATTCAGACCGATGGTTTCTGTCCGAACGAGTAGTTCAGCAGTTTCTCGCAGACGGGGCGTGGGGTGGTCCTTTACAAGGGTATATTTCTGATATGGAGCATAAAGAACCAATGCAGACTGCCGCTTGTATAGTTGGCCTTCCACTTGACGCACAGGAGTAGTCATCTCTTGAACTGCCGCCGCCATATCAGGTAGTATGTGGTCACAAGCCAAGCGTTATTATGGTTAAAAATCTCCAGGAAGGAACAATCTTACCTGTTGTTTTCGACAGTTGCGCAGATTGTAAAGGAGCCTTTTTTTGTTTTATCTTGTTAGCTTTGCTTGTCATGACCCGAGTGATGGCGCCATTCGCACAGACATGAGCGCAAGCCATCGCGTTACGGCTTTTTGACCATTTAGACTCACGGTTATGGCCAGTTACAACGGTAGATGTAAGCCAGGGCTAATCGCGTCATCGGTCAATGAAATTGCAATGTATCTCAGATTGTAGATCTTTCACTACATACGCGACCAGCGTAAGTGCCATCTCCGGCAACCGGTCTGACAACCGTAAGCTTATAATCTCAGATGGAATTACACGCAAAACGGTTTAACTTTTTTAAAATCTATGGTAACGCCAATACCGTACTGTGGCAGTCTAGGCTAAAAGGAAATTAGTAGAGTACGGAAGGCAGCTACGACTGGAAACCTAAAACACGTAGCTTTAGAAGTTAGACTAACTCAAACATAAATTAATATACTAGCTTCACTAATTAACCTTCCAATGGTACTGTGCAGCAGGGTGATCAGGGGGCGGTGCGTTCATCCCCCGAATACCATACAAGTTCTCCCTATATGTTCCTCCATTAACCTCATAGTCATCCCAAAAGAGGCCACGCCTGCGCAGCACGGGAAATAAATATGTAATGATGTCTTGAAACGACTGAGGAAAAAGTGCGTAGGCAAGATTAAATCCATCCACGCCCGCCTCACTAACCCATCGCTGCATCTCATCGGCTACTCTCTCTGCGGTACCAACGACGGTGGCCCCTAACCCTCCAATTTTAATGTGATTAGCCACCGTTCGTTTAGTCCATCTGGGAACTTCAGGAGTAGATTTGGACCAAGCTTCTACCGCAGAGCGGATGGCATTGGATTCGACATGCCGAAGCTCCTCGTCATCGCCATAGACGGATAAGTCAATTCCTGTCCAACCCCCAAAAAGAGCAAGTGCGCCTTCGTCAGATCCAAAACTGATCAGCTCTTTATACTTGGCATCTGCCAGTTCTTGAGTCTCCCCAATTACAGGACAGAGCAAGGCGAGAAACTTAATTGACTGTGGCTGACGCCCAAACTGTTCCGCGGCTTTTCCCCGAATATCCGCGATATTTTTTGCCACTGTCGACGGGCTGTGTCCCGCTACAAATACTACTTCTGCATGTTTCGCAGCAAACACTTTACCAGCGCTTGAAGTACCGGCTTGCATAATAAGGGGAGTTCGTTGAGGTGAGGGCTGACAGATGTGCGGGCCTGGTACGTTATAATATTTCCCGACATGGTTGATTTCTCGCACTAAAGCCGGATCAGTATACACTCCGTTGGAACGATCCAGCTTCACTGCGTCATCTCTCCAGGAAGATTGCCTTTGATCGATTAAGAAGCAAGTTAGCTTTCTGCCTTTACGGCCGGGTAGTTCGCCTTACCAGAGTTTGTACGCCACGTCAACGTACTCTTCGGCGATAATGTACCGTTCGTCGTGTGGTGGTTGTTTTCCCAGCCCAAAGTTTCTTGCAGCGGAATCGAGATAGCCAGTAACAATATTCCAACCCACTCTGCCACCGCTTAAGTGGTCCAAGGTACTCAACCGACGCGCAAGGTGGTACGGCTGCTCATAGGTTGTTGCTACCGTAACGCCAAAACCCAAGTTCGTGGTTACTGCTGCCATTGGAGCTATAACGGCAAGAGGATCATTCACTGGCCACTGAGAGCCTGAAACCACTGCAGGATCCCGGTTACGTGGCCCTTGGTAAACATCGTATGCCCCCTGGAGCAGGTTAGATAATGCAACTGAGGCGTAACAGAGAGCACCTACAAGAACATCAGCGATGAATACTCCGTGAAATTTTCCACCCTCCAGCAGCTTTGCTAGGTTCACCCAATGGGACAACTCGTTAAACCTCCATGATTGGTCATCGGGATGTTGCCAGAGTCCAGGGGATTGATGTCCGCTACAGGACTCAACAAAAGCGTTGATGATGAGCTTCCTGGTGTGGTTTGATGCAGCCATTTGTTCTACTGACAAACAAAAATTGAGCTGGAAACTTTTTCTAAAAAAAAAAAAAGGAAACAAAAAAAAAACGTAAGTTACATACACAATATTAGACTCCTATAAAAGAGCTGCTACTTTCAAATGTTTTGAACTTTCACGTGCGACTGACAAGTCGATGGCGCAATGGGTGTCTAGATCCACGCAACCTCACACGGACCTTTGAGAGGAATGATTGGGTCAAATAATCAGTCAAATGCTGCATACCCGAATTTTGTCGGCATATGTGCCATTGTTTCAAGGGACACGGAATGTCGATGCGGCATGTATTGGAATTGCGCCATATTTGTCGTGCTTACGATGATGATGGCTCAGGTGATACTTGCATGGTAGGTGCTACAAATCGCGTCGAAGCTTAAAAGAAGGCGTTCGCTTGCAATTCAGAATAGAAATTTCAAGTACTCAATTTCATCGACCAAGCTTTAATTTATCATGTCAATTGTTGTGGGAAGAAGTGATACAACCGGCGGCAGCTCGATTGAGCCCCCGCTACCACAGGCGGCTGGCTACATTATTGTCATTATTATGGGATTTCTGATTGCATTAATAATGATGACAATAACACATATTTTGAAGCAGGTTTCAGGCGAGGATAATGGAACAACGGAGATGTTTATGACCGCCAACCGTACCGTTGGTACCGGTCTCACTGCCTCGGCAGTAATATCCTCTTGGCTCTGGAGCACAGCAATCCTTGCTAGCTCTTTAGTTGGGTATAACTTCGGAGTTTCTGGACCTTTCTGGTTTGCTGCAGGGTAACTGTGCGACCCCTGGGACATATTTGATAGCGCTAACAATCTTACAGTTGCTCTCCGATGATTGTCTTCTTTGCCGTACTTGGTATTGCGTGCAAGACGAGAGTGCCCGAAGCCCATACTTTGTTGGAAATCGTACGAATACGATATGGGCAAACTGGACATTTCGTATGGATTGGACTTTGCCTCATAAATAACATTATCGCTATTGCAAATATGTTGCTAGGGGCGAGTGCTGCGATAACAGCGCTGTAAGTTTGATAAAAACAGAAATGAATGCGGAAATACTGATAAATCACTTAGGACTGGCATGCATGTCATTGCTGCAACGTTTCTTCTACCAGTTGGCGTTGTACTTTACACTTTTTTCGGTGGAATTAAGGCTACGTTCTTGACTGATTACTTCCACACATTTGTCATTATGGCAGTTATCTGTTTCTTTACTATCAAGGTCTGGTTCACACCGGATATTGGATCAATTGCAAGTTTATACGATGTAATTTCTCAACGTGGAACCATACACCCTGTGCCTGGCAATCACAATGGGTCGCTTTTAACCATGGCCAGTAAAAACGTGCGTATTTCGAATTCCATTTCTGCTTCAAGCCAACTGATGATCTAGCAGGGGATACTTTTCGGCATAATACACACTTTATCAAATTTTGGACTTGTCATCATGGACACCGGATTCTTCGCCAAAGCCTTTAGTGCGGCGCCTCATGCTGTGGTTCCAGGCTACATTATCGGCGGCGTCGCGTACTTTGCAATTCCATGGTGCCTCGGTACTATCATGAGCTTCTCAACAATGGCACTCGAACAAAAACCATATTTTCCTACATTCCCGCGCCTAATGACACAGACAGAGGTGTCGAGTGGCCTTGTCTTGCCGTACGCTGCCGTCGCCGTTGCTGGTAAAGGCGGCGCTGTTGCTGTGCTCCTGGTCGTATTCATGGCCGTCACATCAACAATAAGTGCCCAGGTTATATCGGTGTCATCAATAATAAGTTTTGACATATACAGACAATACGTCAATCCTGCAGCGACGGACAGAGATGCCATTCGATGGAGTCACATTGGCGTTGTTGCCTTCGGAATCTTTGCAGCAGCCTTCTCCACTGCACTGCACTATGGAAATGTCGATTTGCAATGGACGTTATACATGCTAGGCGTATTGACCTGCCCCGGCATATTCCCAACCGTTTTTACGATACTATGGAAGAGACAATCTAAGGCTGCTGCCATTGCCTCACCTTTACTGGGGATGGTCACTGGAATCTCTGTTTGGCTCAGTTCAGCGAATGCATTGTACGGCGAGGTTAGCGTAACGTCCACTGGCCAAACTCTTCCATGTGTGTACGGGACAGTTGCTTCTGCGTTCAGTCCTTGTCTGTTTTCGGTAGTTATCTCGGTGGTGAGTCGAGAACAATATACCTGGGCTAATTTTCGAAATGAACGACTTGCATTTATCAACGCCGCATCTGATTCGGAGGCAGAGCTCAAGTCTCATGAAGAAATTATCCAACGCTATGCTGCTGATAAGGCAACACTCAAGTACTGGGGTCGTATTGCCACATTTTGGGCGGCGGCGACTTTCCTCGGGCACTGGGTTCTCTGGCCGTTGCCGATGTATGCCTCCGAGTATATATTCAGCCAAACCTTCTTTGTGGCATGGGTGACGGTGTCTATTATATGGGCTTGGGGTACAATGATTATCGCTGGACTATATCCTATTGTTGATGGTCGAGCTGCCTTGGGAAAAGTATTTCGGGGGGTGGTTCGGTACCGCTAGTCGTATTCTAGTGAAACGCTCGTTTTAGGCGCCTTGTGTCACTTTGACAGTGACACCGGCGTTTACAGGAGCCACCTGACTGGGGATGACTACCGTCTCCTGCCCAAAAATGCAATCGTCGGTTGACGTAGTCTAATGTATTTTAAACGTAACAACATCTTTGTTGGCTGTTGAATACAGCATTTTGGAAGCCGTCAATTATGCCCGACCTAATAGAAACTGTGAATTTTGACGGACCGGGGCCAAGCGGTCGCAGCAAGTGTAGCTGGGTTCGACCGAGGGGAACTGTGATCGGGCTACTAGAGTGGTCCACGAAGTCAAAGGAGGATGTTTGCCGTCGCATCTCTGAACTGCAAGAGAGAATACCAACTTCTGCTCCTTTTCGAAAAGAAGAAGCCCGAACCCTACTCATCGATGGCTACTTTGTTGATGGGCCCCGAACTGCCATCGTTTACCGACACACGAGCCAACCGACAAATCTAAGAGACATTCTCCTGCAAGTGCCGAAGCCATCAGGGGAGGATCGGAGGAAGCTTGGCAGCTATATAGCCGCAGCTGTTCGATCGCTTCACGTCCATTTCAATATCAAGCATGTTTCATTGCGCACAGAAAGCTTTGTTTTTCTGGGCAACAGCAGGAATCCCAACCTGACACAACCTTACGTCCTGGACTGGACCCGCGAGACCATACCCGACGTCTATCATTATGCCGACTTTCACTCTCCAGACCTTGCTTGGGCTCAGCAGTTGTGGTCTCTCTTGATGATTTTATCTGAGATTGCTGAATGGAGCCCTATTCCGAATGATGAAAAAGACCCTTCGGGTGTCCTGCAAGTGCAAAAACGACGAGTTCGTTGCGTAAGCTATGCGGGCTGGAAAAGTGCCATGACCGCCGAAATCTTTAGCTATGGGCTTGAAGTGTTGAGCAGAGATCGATACACCCTGAAATTATTTTCTCATTGGGACAGTAAAAGGATTTATGACCGATTGTGTGCGCAACTTGAATCCCCGGGGCCAGCTACCGGTTAGCCGTGTAAGCCCCCAAAACGGCATATTTAGCGCCAAATCGCAAATTTCGTTGCAAATTGTCATTTTTATTTCATTTATTTGTTTAAATAGACACCTAAATGGATTTACTGATCAACTCTTTTTCTGAGGATTTCCGTGTAATAGAGTAGTTGTGTCAGTGACTTGTAACTACGATGGTTAATGCTCAGCCATCGCTTTTTTTCAATAAAATCTATGGCAGCGTAACTAAGCATGTCAGCTCTATCTTGTTCCAAATTGAGTTACTATATAGCTCAATACCTGTAAGTGACTGTTTTAGTTACCGGAAGATATGACAGAGGATTAATCATCCGGTTTCGGAAGAGGTGCGGTGATCTCTCTGCTGCGTATGCCGGGGAGCTCTTGTGATATAGCTCCGTTTAATATTTACGAGCGTAAAGTTTTGTACCTATTACTGTAAATTGCTACGTAGCTGATTCGGCAACTAATGCTGCTCCGAGACTTGACCCATCTTTCGTCAATGCAATTCGTAAACTCCTCTCACCCGTCACACCAATGTATTTTATTGTGCGTAGAGCTTCTCTCAAGTCCTCTTCAAATGCTGGATGAAACTCAAAAAGAGCGCCGTCGATGCCCACGTTGACCATATCCCCAGCCAATAATCTCTCCACTGTAGGTGTTCTTGTCCTTTGGCTGTTTACTAGGCTGTTCACACCTATAAGCCTCCGCACCATATCAGCTGAACATGCCAGGGCCCGCCAACAGAAGCATAACCATCTTCGGAGAGAAACTTTGACAGAGCTTTGATACAAAAATAGGCCAGATCGACGGATAATGGCGGCAAGTGCAGCTGCAGATATCCTAGCGGATCTTCGGACAACTGCGGAAGATACGGATCCAATAACACTTTTGTCGCTTACTGACAAATATTTTAACCCGATAGCCACAGATATCTCATGCAAAGCCACTTCGGTTGAATCATTTTTAATTCTTGCCATGAGCGTCAAAAACGAGCTGTTAATCGCATATGGTACTTTTAATGGAGACGACTCGTCGAGCACCATGTCAAGAATATTTGATTGGACCATGCTCATAATTGCTAACCGAGTCAGCTCACTCAAGTACATTGCAGAAACGCGTTTCTCTAACAGTTGCTCTCCCGGATTCATGGATTCTTTGTCTAAGATTTCGTCAAACTGATTCGTTGGTAATTGGGAGGGATGATCATCGAACCAAGCACCCCATTCCGTATTAATAATCATGATATCGTTAGATTGTGTTTGGTGAGCGTTGTCCGTGTTATAAAGCTTCTTTACGTTGCTTTTTCGTTCGACATAGGCGGCATTTGTGCCCGTGCCAAAAATGGCACCAACCAAAGGCGATGCTTCAGGGCCGGCTGTGTAAGCACTTGCCATTAGTGTGCCAACGCTATCATTTGTGAGCGCAACGACAGAAACAGGAAGCTCGCAGCGGTCGATAGCATCCTGGAGCATCACACAAGGATCTCTGCCAATGGCGTCCGGTATATCCCACCCCTTATCCCACTGCAGCATCGTTCCATGAGACAGTGAGTGGCTTTCGTACGTGAAACTGAAGGTGAATCCGAGTTTTAGTTTGCGTAATGTTGCTCTTTGAAGATTCAGCATAGAACCCTCCTCCAAGAGCAATTTAATCCTCTCGGCAACGAAGTCGAACAGTGTCTCGTGGTGAGAGTTGACCATGACGTTGTGTGGAATGGCGTACTTTCGTTGTGTCATTGAGTACTTTGAGTTACCATGCAGCAAGATTGAACAGACTCGACAATTTGTGCCCCCAAGGTCAACAGTCAAAAAGGCCCCTTGCTCTTTGCCAGTTGGGAGACTGGTCACGTAAGAGGGCATCTGCATCCCGCCATCTTTTGAGAGGCATAGTTCTGTGAGGGTATTAGATCACTTCAACCAAAGCTCCTCAAGCACTCACCCATTTGCTGAGCGCATTGCGTCACCAGACGTTGTAATTGGTTTTCATCAATAGAGAATGACTGCGATATATTTCCTACCTGGGCAGGCATATTTGCAGTCGAGGAGTATACTCATAGCAGGCTAATTATAAGCCAAAAATTGCAATACGCTACATGAGTACAGAAATGTTATAAGAAATAGTGGTCGTATGGGCATATGTTGTCATATAACAACTCCATAGTTTTCATTTGTTGATAGATATCATTCATCCTGCAAGACAGTAAAAGAGCGGGCTCTCCGGCCAAACCCCCGGAGTGAGCCGGATTTCTCCGTGAAGCTAAGCCGATGTTTACCGGTGTTCGCCGAACCCTCTGTCGCCCAAGGACAGAATACCCAAACAAGCGATAACAGCGGTACAAACACACGTTCCACAAAAAGGATAATACCCCCTTCATCCGGCATTATTATATCGTTGGATATGTTTGCGCAGTTTTTCATGGTTTGCATTGGACTTCGCAGATGGTACTAACGTCACGCTAGTGCCTCGGTATGGGTAGCCTTGACATGAACTCGTCACTCGCTGACGACATTGACAGCGTCGTAGTAAGGCGTCTTACCACCCGGAGTTTAGGGTTTCAGTGTGGCGCTTGGGGCCTCTTCAGGGCGCGGGGTGACGCCTAAAGGTTCTGGGGAATTGTTCTGACAAACAAATCCCCCGCCTTTTGTGTCTTTAAACCATTTACCTACTAGTACGCAGGCATCAAACAGCAATTGCTCGTCAAGTCTTTTCCGATGTGCTTCCTCTTATACCAAGCAATTGCTTTCGATCTTTGACGGCTGTAGCCACGTTTGTTATTCTCCCCTACCTTGTCACTGAGAGCTACAACCGGCCAGGGGGTGTGAAACTGGTGTTGAAGGAGCGCAAAATCTGCTCAATCGACGGCTTTCTTAGCTTTGATGATGGAAGACGAAACTGGCGAGACAAAGGCCCGCAAGGCGTGCAGTAAGTTTTTTGCAAGCCGCATTTACCCATAGCATGCTGAGCATCCATAGTAAACTGCCGGCGCCAGAAAATGAAGTGTAGAATAGACTCTGGTAATAGCTGCAGGCGGTGTGAGCGAGCGGGCCTTCCGTGTATCTTTGTGCCTCGCGCCAACGCATCAGCATTCATGGTTCCAGCTTCACTTCCGTTGGCTGAGATGGCATCGTATGATGTCACAAGAGACATTCTGCGACGGGTAAAAGCAATAGAGGATCATGTCGGCATACACGACGCTGGGAAAGTTGGTGCGGCGCCATCGGCACCGGAATATGCTAACGAAGTCTCGGAAAAGACCAGAGCCAAGGATAGCACATGGAATTTGTGGGAAATATTAGCACCCCTTGAGGATTGCGCTATGCCTTCGTACAGCCGAGCTTTATGGACGAAAGGCACCGTGGAAGAGTTGTTTCAAACGTACGCGATAACCTTTTGCTCACACATTCGGCATAGATCAACTGTTAACAACAGCCTAGATTTCACGATAAAATGCCAGGATTGCATTTCCTTCCGAACAAGAGGATTTTTTCTAACCCCGAACCGCTCCTTTTAGCCTCCATGCTGTATTGTTCTAGTATACGGGGCTCTGCGGAATACGCGGCGTTGGCACCAGGGTACTTTTCGGTACTTTGTGCAGCAATTGGCAAATTAAGCATTCCCGGGAGCGATTTTAGCATTCCGTCAAATAATCCAGCTTCTGCAGAACCCGTGGCGTTCCATTCCGTTCTTGGCCTTGTTTTGGCGGCTCTTCTTAATGAAGCCAACGTTCGTGAGACGGGCTTATGGATATCAATCGCGTACAACATATTGTTAGAGCACTGCCCACCGCAAATAGATGAGCGATGTCATGACTGGCGCGGGCTTTTTAAAGGGGTGCAGATCGTCGATTTTGAGCACGCCTCTCTGCACCTAACTTGCCCGGTTGTCCCGCTCGAGCCACCGCTCCCGGCACTGCAGATATCGTTGCAAGACCCCTTGTACCGACTTTCGAGGATGATGCACACGGGACTCTCCCGCTTTGCGGGTCGTGGGTTGCCGACAATATGGTCATGCTTTACAATAATACCCTCTACCGACACGTCTTCCATTTTCCCGTTTACTCCCATCGACGCCGCCGTTATACGTGACTGGGCCCGCAGCCTCGACGACTGGCTCGTCGAGTTTACAAAGGCTGGAGATGAAACTGACGCTCATCAACGAACTCTTGTGTTTAGACAGTATGTTTTACATCGGCTGGTTGTATTGTCTATATACCATCCCGCTCGAGGCTGCAATTTGCATTCAAGCAGTATAACGATAAATGAACAACATGAGTTGCTCTTTTCTGCACGAGCAACGCTTAGGCTACATTTAAACGACAAATCCATATGGTCAAACTGGGACTTGGTGCTTATCACGTGGGCTGCATTGATTGTGATGCAGGGTGTTGATGCCGGATTTAGTGAAAGCGACGGTAAAGAAGCCCAAATGTCTTTTCCACATGCGTTTGCTGATATGTATTAGACCTTCGGAATATTCGGGTCCATATGGACCTTCTTCGTGATACAAATGAACAGAAGCCATGCCTCCGCGAAAAACTGGTTGCTCGACTGGAAGAGCATTTGGAAAGTCTAGAAACACCAAGTCCCACTAGCATGAACAATACTATGGGAGTGGACATATCTTCAAACCTAGACTACTCTTGGCAGCTCTTTGACCAAGCAATCATGGAGCAGGTCATGGACCCTTTTTGGATGCGCCCGAATAACATGTAACACACCACAGCAGTCAGATACGCCACTAAGAATAGAGTCAATTGCTAGCTCACACATAATTTATGTCGACTGGTAGCAAGGTAGGAAGCAGCGCCCGAATGCGCTACTTAGTTCAAGGCATTCAGTGCCCTCGTTGGTCCTGCGCCCTAGTAGACGTAAAAGATTGTAGCCTCGTCGTCGCTTGCTCGGATCTTTCGATTTCGTCGCACTAGTATAACCTTTGCTAGCCAGGCCAAAAGTGCCGTCGCAATGCTGAACGCTGCGCTGCTAGTCATTGCAATGACATAGCGAGGCTCATCGCTCTTCGGCCAGAGGTACGGCGTCCAAATAAAGCTCATGTTCATAATCATGGTTACCATGCTGATAGCGACTGCCTTTTTCTCTTTGGTTTGGCCACAAACGCTACCACACCAGCCGAGAATGAGACTGTTCACGCCATATGTCCCCATAGTAAATATTACCATGGAGATATATCTACCCACAGTATTCAATGTCGCCGCCGCAGCGACGAACCCAACAACTGCCACTGCTTTGGAGACTGTAATGTGCCAGGTTCTTTCGTTGAGTTTACCAGAAGACCATGAAACAAGAATAGTAACAGCTCCGGCGATTAAGTATGGAGGGCAAGTCAAAACCAACGTTATTGTTGTATTGAAATTCAGTGTCTTCACGACAGAAGGGAACTGGCTACAAGTCAGCCATTATCCTCACCTGCTTTGGACGATTATTGGTCGCGATATATAACTTACAAAGTTCTTGAAGCCATTTGCAGCAAGGTGCATGTGTGCCATGCAACAAAATATCCAAACCATTGGGTCTTTGCAGGCTTGTTTAAGACCTAATAAGGTACTAGTCTGGCCCTTGTTTGCGACCGTGTCGAGCTCCATGCGATTATACGCCAAATTGCGTTCATCTTCGGTCAGCCACCATGTAGTCGATGGGAAATCAGGCAAAAGAAAAAAGCCAGCGACAGCTACGACAAAAGTGACAGCTCCTTGAAGGATAAAAAGCCACTTCCAGCCAGCCAGGCCGGCCAGGTCATCCATGCCGTAGAAAATGCCAGCAGCAATGAGACCGGCAAACGCAGTCGCCAAAATGTTCCCGGTATATAGAATTGCGATTCTGGTAGCGACTTCCTTGCGAGTGTAAAATATAGAAAGCAAATAGACTGCGCCAGGATAATACGGCGCCTCTGTCACGCCGAGAAAGAACCTTGTGAGCAAAAGGCCCGTAAAATCTTTTGACACAGCAGTGAGTGCACTGACGACGGCCCAGAGCATCATCATAATACCCTACATAATAATTAGAGAGATAAGGCACTAAGAGTTGAGTGGCTTTACCATATAGCGGCTCGGTCTAGTGCGCGTGAGGAACATGTTGGACGGAACCTGGCCAATGATATACCCAACAAACAAGATAGAGACACATGTCTGATACTCTGAAGTAAGGTATATTAGCAATATTTCGACCTCACAAGAGTCCTGTGGGCTCTACTTACGCGTGCCGGAAAGGTTCAGGTCTTCTTCTAGCGTATTCAAACGCGCTAGCGCAATAGCATTACGATCAAGATAGTTCAGCCAATACATGCTCCAAAGCATTGGCTGGGTGATATCAGTAACCATTGATACGGCAATAAGTTTTCAATATGGCAAAACAAGGGCTTACCATAATCCATTTGTCCAGCTTGCGGACCAACGCAATCTCTTTTGGGTCCGTTTTTTCGTGTGCCCCGGAGTAGTCAGTTTGTGTATAACGTGGGACTGGTTTCTCCGGTTTCTCATCATGAAACAATTGCGGGCTTTCTTTCTGTTGCATCTTGGTGACCGGACTTGCTAAAAGGCTATTTTAACAAAGGCGTAAATAAAGTATATCAAGTAAGCCCAGGTTGGTATCTACTGTTTGAGATAGACAAGCTACTAGCTCAGCTGAGGTTAGGAGGAAGATTACATCCATAACTTTATATCCAATGTCTAGACCCCTCGAACTTTGAAGTGACCCCCATTTTCCATTTCCTGGTCAGTGGAGATATTCGCTTAATCCTCAAGAGTAGGCCATTACATAGGCTGCCAAGCAGAGACAAAAAGCGCCACAATGGACTCGATACTGACACAAACCAATAAACAAAGTTTTCCAAATAGCCAAGTCCGACTTATTCCGCTCACCAATGTAAGTATTACTGCCGGTGATGGTTCTACAGACGGGTTTTCAGTACTTGATTGACAGCCGCGCACCTTGGCGACCTCCATGCTTCCCCTCCCCCACAGGTGTGATCTGCACTAACATAGCTGCGTGAGCGCTATTCTATTGTGAAACTCGGCTTTGTTTTTATGTTGATGAGAAGACTGAATTGCCGCGAGAAAGTTGAAACCGTGGAAGACATCTGACTATACGACCCTCTATGCTGCCGTAATGGAGTGCAGGAATTAAGCTCTCCTGTGCACTTTTGGGTGAATGAATCAGATTGACTGTTGCCTAAATTGAGCATATGTGGTGCTGCATTCTTTAGAAAGTCACTAGGTTGGGGTCGTTCTTGCCGCCTAACACGTGTATGCTGGCCTAAACGCGTCCTGGGGTCCAAGAAACACTACAAATAAGCTTCAGATCTTGGCAAAGACGTGGCTTGTGCCTTGGCACTACACTTAGTATGACCAGTTCCCCAAATAATGCATGTTCTCGACCATTGGTGTCAACATATAGAGGCCGCAGTGGTACCCCCACAGCTTAACTGTGCGGGGAAGCGCTGCGCATTTGCCAGATATCGAACGTGGCGTTTATTACAGTGGCTGGATCTTCCATGCTCATGAAGCCGCTAGTTGATCCTGGATTTCAAGACTCAGTACACGCTCGTTTGTCAGTTTGTCCGAAAAATCCCTAGCGTATATTACTTGTATCCTGTCTTGGATGGTTGTATGAGGCAATTTCCATCGCTTTGTTCAGAGTCCAGAACACACAAAGGCCGGATAAACGCCATCCCGTGGCAATTTCAGCGAATTGGACTTAAGATTGCCGACAGTTGGACTGAGGATTTACTAGAGCCTGCGAGATACGATGAGCGCCTGACACTATGCCCAAAGCTTTGGCTTCTTGAAGCGCCAATTGACTGGCTACCATTTGCATTCCTTCTCGTCTTCCATCTGTCCTATCAGGCGTGAATTGTTAACCCCCATCGCTGCTGTATTTGGTCCCCTCCGAGAGCAACGGGCTCGATAACTGTTTAATTATCAAACTCCCTCAACTACTGTAAATGCCAACAGCCTGGCTAGTGTGCTTTTACGAGGCCGGACAGACAAGTACAGTCTACAGTCAGGCTACTAGCACCCCAAGTTCAATACAGTGTATCATAGTTAAAATTTTAACTACGTGATACTGATTGATCATTCAAGTAATTGGAGCAAATGGGTGGCGATATTGCTGTATGATTGCTAGGTTTGCGAGACTGACACGGGCCGAGCCACTCCGCCGGTTTACGAGTGCGGGGGATAACTGCTGCCAAGGATTTTACAAGCACTAAAGCCCCTGTCTGGCTTTCACAGCTCTCCGGCGGACTCTCCAGTTATTTCGAGGTCTTCTGAGCTATAACTGAGACTTGTGCTACTGATCCAAATGAGTGCTGCTTGTCATCTGACCCTCAACCCCAGAGTGGTCTTCATCTCGTAGGATCTAACTGTCCGTTTGATGGCCGCTTCCGTCAAAGAGCTTCCGTCACGGTGATCTCCACACAATGTATCTTGGAACGTAGAGCTGATAGGCCAACTAAAGTAACGAAACCCTGTGATCTTGGCACGCGCGATGATGCACCGTTTCCATGAAAGTTGGCCCTGCCTAGCTCTGTTGCTACATTTTTGTCCATACTACCCCAAGCGGCATACATAGCAAGATCGCCACACCGACAGCCACGCCGGTCAGAGAGTCTACGGTATGTATCTGTCGAAGCCTGAACCTGAATATGGAACACGATCGATCCAGCTGAAGCAGTTGCGTGATGTCATGTGGGGAGGTTGGCGAAATACGACAGGCTCTGCGGCTGACCATCATTGGCCCGCCAGCCCGCTCTACCCATCCGTAACACAGGAATACGAAGCCAAAGTGGCCCATAATGAAGTCAATGCCTTGCATTACCTCGTATACCTGGCCGATCAATCGTTAAAGTATGCACATATGTAAGCACCATATCGTATTTGCGCGATCGTTACTCGAATCGTGCAGAGTCGCGTGAGCGTCTATGGAGAAATTATTTACGAATGGAGCTATATAAACTTTAATTGATCCTCCGAAATAATAATACAACCCATCCTCATAATACGCTATCTACTATCTGCACCTCTCGCATTCTATCACTTGACAAAAAAGAAACTGAAACGCCTCAAACATGAAGACATTTGCTGCTGCCACCGCCATCATGGCTGGCCTTGTTTCTGCAGACAATGCCGTGGTGAGGAATAGTTGTTCTTCGTCTATCTATGTTCAATCATTCCCTTATAATGGAAATGACGCCGGCCCTCTTACCACGGTCAAGCCTGGTGAATCCTTTTCTGAGAAATTTGTCTCATCTGGATCAGTATGTGTTGATTGACGTTTTAGCCGCTCCTCATTTTCCTGGGCTAGGAAGATCGCACAGATAGCTAACGCAATTCAAGACTGTCAAAATTGCCAAGTTAAAGACGCTCGAAAAGCCGTTATTTTTTGGTTACTCATTTTCTGAGAACCCTAATTATGCTTATTGTGAGCCCTTGAGTTGCTCTGAGATAATTAGTACTGACTGCCTTTCCAACCCAAAGACGAGTTCAGCACAGAATTTGGCAATCCCTTTGCCTCTGAGCACAACGTATTAAGCCCGGGCGATGGATGTGAGGTCTTTGATTGTGAGGCAAATGATGCGAAATGCTACAGCACTCCTGGCCATAAGAAAGTCTACGGCTGCCCCCAGCCTGTGGACTTGATCGCTGAGATTTGTAAATAAATCGCTACTAATTAACTAAATCCGCGTCAGAAGTGTTAGCTACCTCCACTGTTGTATACCTACAATATAGTAAAAATACCGTTCCGCATGTTCTGTTTTTTTTTTTTTTTTGAAACATCAAGTTATTTAAGTCCAAGATTAAATTTTCCCCATAGCCACAATCAGTCGTAGCGAAGAAGTTAGGTGAAACGTTTTGTATTAAGCAGGAAATAAACACAAGAACCGGCGTCCTGCGTTACTACCGCATTGTTGACGTCTTGTGCCCCTCAACTCTACGGCTCTAGTCAAGGGACGAAAATGAACAAATAACAGCCTTCTTTTTAGCTTCAGACTACATTCTAAAATTATTCGGACCTCTCGATTGCTGCTTAGCCTAGCACAGTATAAGGTCGGTCAAAGCAATCTTCCCACCCAGACATCCCAGATAACCAGAATTGTTGTAGCCTCGATGCCAATACAGCTGGCCCACGATATGTTTCAGGCGCCACGCAAATTCTCTGGAGGTACTCAATCACCATTTTTTGCTCTGCGGCGGTACTATCTGCAAATGCCACTCCCGCTACTGCCAAGGGCCAGCACAGTGGTGTTTTAGATGTCAGGATGTGCATCCCTTCCCCAACCAAGTCCAGCAGAGAGTTACGCTGGGATAATCGCTGAAACTCATACATTTGTGCGGTTCTGTCGGGATTTACTGCAGCAAGAGATGGTTTGTGAAGCGATAGCGAGAGGATACCGTAAAGAATTGCCGCTGACTTGAAGATGCGGGCAAGGAGCACAGCTATCGGTGCATCTGGCAAGGTGTACCGCTCCTGCCACTCTTCCGGTTCAAAAGCTTCAATTCTTTGGAGTATTTGGCCGGATATGAAATTAGTACCGCGTGAAGAGCCGGTCTTTGTTTGTTGAAGAAGGCGAAGGCGCGTTATTCGGTTGATCTCGAGGAATATTCGAGTAGGACAGGCTAAGTCAGGATACATGGCCGCTGAATATACATTGTAAATGTCCGAATCTTTAAACACTGAAATGCCTTTGATCTGGTCTGTCGCCGGGCTCGTTGTGTTTGCCATGGCTGCCGCACTGGAGAAAGGCTAGTACGTTTTCGAGGCAACCGGAGGTGCGGGTATTACTAACATCAAAACATAGTTCATTGCGAGATTTTGGGAGCTACCGACTTGTAAAGCACGGTTTACTCCACCTGTAAGGCGTATGAGAGTCATAAAGCCCTCGATATGGGCCCGCCAGTCGATTCCAAGCAGCCAAAGCTGTGTTGAGTTAGAAGTTTGCAAGGTGAATCACCACAACGCACAGCTAAACTTACTTCAACACTCAAGACGTCAACAATACGCATAAAGATCCATGGTTGGCTTATTGTGTCAGAGCTGCTCAACGCGCTGTTTATGTTTGTAATAGACGCTGCAACTCCGTTGTAGAATATTGACCATAAATGGGCAATGCAGGAGAGCTCATGAGACATTTCCAGGTTGCCTCGAGCTCTAAAATGCTGGATATGCGATGCGCAATAACATACATTATAAACGAGTGTTTACAGTGTAGTCTTACATCGGAAGGCGGGATATAGTAGGAGCTCGGTGCCAGCTCATTGCTCATGTGCGCGGCGTATATAAAGTGGTCATCTGTGTTCAGCTGGTTAATGGCCTGATAATCAAATTCTCCGACGATTTTTTCACTTGCAATATTTACAAGCTTCTGCAAAGTCCCAATCAGGCGGGTCTGGGTTAGCCTTGATGAAGTTGATAGATGGAGTTCGTGAAGTTATTGGCGCTCGACGCTATACCAGTTGTAAGAAACGGTTTTATCAGATGAGTCGAGTTATGTAGTTTCCATACAATAATTGAAGTCTGTGCAAAACTTGTCGCGGAATCCCGCTGCGAATTAGTCGCGTCTGTGTTGTAGCCATCACATCGGCGTCCAGTCGACGTGCAACGTGTGCAGAACGGCTTGGCCTCGTCGCACTTAATTCGGCGGATTCTACAGGTGATACAGCCTGTCTTGACTTTTGGCATCCATCGCCTCTGCCGCGGTTTGGAGCTTATGGTCGACGCCGCCTGTGTTATTTCTTCCGTTGGATTCCCCGCCGATTCCTGAGACCGGTCTGACAGACTTGAATGTCTCATAGCCAGCCCTCCGTCCTGGTAAAGCTGAGCTGTGCGGCAATATGAGCGGTCACCATTGAAACTTAGCGCTGCTGTTTACCCTGTTTAATGTCCAACAACACCGTACAATCGGACCAGATCTCACACAGTTCAGCTGGTGTCACGGGCTTTGGCTGAACAATTAGTAGATAAGTCGAGTTCCACCGCCTCCTGGGTACAGGATGGAGTTGAGCGTTGCTGACAAAGCACAACGCAGCATTTCCCGGGCACGCTAGTGCAGTTGTTACCGGCACCACACTAAAGGAATCCGCGGCAAATATCCGCAATTAGTTAAGTAAGTGTTAGAAGAGGGCAGTGGTTTCTTATATATATCGCACATGTAACTATGCTATAAACTCATATTTCGCGGTTGTGATGTGCATGTACTTCAACACTGTTAATGTTACTCAGAGATATTCATGCGTTTGCGGTTTGAATGGAACTTAAGTACTAACTACAAATAGTTTACATCTTTGAGCCCTGAGCTTTACGTTCTAACGCGCGAGTCTCGGCCTTGTAAATTTTTACAAGCTGACGGATCCCGAGATCAAATAAAACGTCCTCGCTTCCACCGGGAATTCGCGCACCAGGCACTTCTCGGTAGATTTCTACAACAGTTAGTACACCCATTCTTTTGAAGGAACACGATATTCATGCCGAAAACAGGTTAAACTCACTCTCAATTAATTCTCCTTGGCCAGTTCTCGTGTAGCCGTTGCCGCCAAAGAGCAGGATGGCACAGCGCGCGCATTCATCAAGGACTCGGCCAGCCTGTGCCTTTGCCATCCCAACCACGCCGCCCAATTTGATGTCTGCTTCCTCTTTGGTCAATTTGGTCATTTGGTAGACCAATTGGTCACACCATGCAGACATGCTTTCCAGTTCGGCGCCACATTTAGCTAGGCGGTGTCGAACAACAGGCTGGTTCATGAGCGGATTGCCGAACGCTTCCCGCTTCAAACAATACTCAAAAGCCGCTCCAAGAGCAACTCGTGCCTGTCGGGTCACGCCAATGACAATGGTGAGCCGCTCATGGTTAAAGTTCGTCATGATGTACCTCATTCCGCTACCCTCTTCGCCAATCAAGTTCTCTACCGGGACTTTGACGTCGTCGAGCTCAATAAAAGTCGTCCCTGCAGACACTTGTCCACCAACCTTGAGGCGTCTCATGTTGACGCCAGGATAGTCTTTGAGAGGGACCACGAGCATGGATATACCACTTGCTCCCGGTCCACCGGTGCGCACGGCCATGGCGGAGTAATCGGACCAAATGCCGTTTGTAATCCTATAATTCTTTTAGTTGGACGCCAAGTCTGTGAATGGATCAAAACATGGTCTGCTTTGGGATACATACCATTTCTTCATGCCGTTGACAATGTAATGCTTGCCATCAGCGGACTTGACAGCTGTGGTCTGAATGTTTGCCACATCGGATCCTGCTTCCGGCTCGGTAATTGCAATGCAAATACGCTTTTTACCCGTCAGTAGATCGGGAACGAAGCGCTCCTGCAGCTGCTGACTACCGAACTTTAGGATAGGCGGGACACCGAAAGCCATGCCTACTGTGATGGAGCCACTAGGGCCAGCCAGTCCCGAGCGAGCCATCTGTGGTGCTGGGTTAGCAAATTGAAATCTCGTGATATGCGTCTGATGTATATAATTGTCAGACTTATCGAGGTGCGCGTACCTCGTCGACATAGATGGCGGTGTGGAGGTAATCCCATTCCTCAACCTTTACACCACCAGGCATTTCGTGAATGCCTATCTTTTTGAGCCACTGTACCGGCAATGGGGCAGGTAGATTGGGAACCAGGAAGTTTGCGTCGGCAAACTGCTTGTAGACATTCTCGGGCACAGTCTCCTCTCTCTCCCATTCGACTGCATTTTTCAGCAGCGCCTCTGACACGAATGCTCGACAGGCCTTTTGAAAGCGGAGATGCGACTCTTTGTAGTAGGGCGAAGGAAGCCCGCACAAATACGGCGGCTCGGAAAAAGGAACGACAGCACGATCCATGATAAGCTTGTTCTTGTCCGGTCTGTTCGTTGGAAGCGTTATTAGTGCACTCTCGTCGCCACAGCTAGAGAATGTGGGGGTGGGTTCTTTTATGGCGGCTACTCGCTAGCCCGGCAATGGCGGGGCCGGGTTTCATAGCCGAGGTCGAGGCCTCTCGCTCCCGAACCCGCCGGTTATTAATTACTGGGCGGCTTTGTTTGCCAGCAGGACCGAACGCGCCGGCATGCGAGCCTGGCTGACAAAGTCGCTTGAGTGCTCGCCGCGCATACATAGAAGCCGTAGACCTCTGCTAGACCATGTTTATTAGCTCTATAATAAGACTGCCTAGCAGTTAATAGTATTATTGCTGTTCCTTGCCGGGCGGGGCGGCTCTGCCAAGCGCACAAGAACACCCGCACTCAGTCAGCAGCAGCTGACCCAATGTCAGGAACAGTATGGGCGGCCAAGCGGCAAGGCACAAGGCAGGCTCAAAATGACAAACGCAATTTCTATTGGGAATCATTCATTCAAATTTTCCAAAAACAATAAAAATTTTGGCCCCTCTCGTCTTGTTTCCCTCGCCTTTTGTTCGGGCCTTCCTGCTACACGCAGTCAAGCCACACCAGCACACCGCAGAGTTTCTATTCCGCCTTGACCCTCAGACAAAGGGCAAGACAGGGGGAGATTTTAAAGGGATAGACTGTGGCAAGTCGCCACGTCGCTGACGTACTCCTGCAATGCTGCTTTGTCCTATATTTTTGCTTCGGCATTACTTATTAGCCAGTTTCGCCGAACGCAGCGCTGATGCTGTCAGTGGTCCCCAAAATGACCGCAATGGCCTTCTTAGCGTTGCTAGCGCTGAGCCGCCAAGCTTGACACCGCATTTAACGTGAGCATCTCGGAAACTAATGCAGTCATAATGCATCTCATGAGCCAATATTTCCACTTTGAATGTAACTGACATTTTGTTTCCATTGTTTCATAGGGCTTTCATGACGAGTATAACAAGCAGTTGTCGTCCTGTCTGGTAGACGGTATCGTTATCGGCCTCTGATGTCAAATGCAGCTCACAGCAGTAACCATGTTCAAGTTGGCCTTTTCGCTTTGGTTCACGGCCGCGGCTGGTGTTCCATTCTCTGGAGCATCGCCATCTCGGCCTTCGTTAAGCCTAGGCAATATAACTCGGATGGAGTTGCCCCATGAAGAGAGAGCTCTGTCTGGACCACAGATGGGCGCAAACTTCCCAGACCCTAGCCTCATATATGGCGACGGCTCGTAAGTAAAGATCATATTTAAAACGGGCTACCACAGTCCCTGTAAACTGACATGCAGTTTAGCTGGAAGGCATTCAGTACCTCGTCATCTGGCAAAGGGGTGCCTGTTGGTGTATCAGGCGATGCATTTACTTGGTCGCTTACCGAGGCCGATGCTTTGCCAGACAGAGGTCCTTGGGTAGACCCAAACGACCAGGCAATATGGGCACCAGACGTCAACAAAAACGTAGGTTAGCATCACAAAGACAAAGGATGGTTATTTGCTGACAGAGGAACAGGATAACGGTGATTACGTGATGTATTATACAGCCCGACGCCGTGGCGGCAACCACTGCATAGGGGCAGCTACTTCAAGATCTGTTCTGGGTCCGTATAGCCCCCAAGGAACCCCATTGGTCTGCGACGATGAACATGGCGGGGTGATCGATCCGGCAGGCTATGACGACGGCACAGATCGGTGGCTGCTTTGGAAAGTCGATGGAAACAGTCTGGGAGGTGCGACAACTTGCCAGCCGGGCAGGCCAACAGGGTCCTATTATTACCCTACCCCCATCAAGATCCAGAAAATGGCCCGCGATGCGTTAACGCTGTCTCCGGACAGCCCGAAAACCATTCTAGATCACGAAGGTCGAAACAATGATGGCATTGTCGAGGCACCAACGTTGTACAAGGTACCCGGGGGAGATTTTGTCCTCTTTTATAGTGCTCATTGTTTTGCGAGTGACGACTATGACGTCGAGTATGCGTGGTCGCGTACAATTGATGGCTCATACGGTGACAGAGGAATATTGTTTCGCACTTCAGATGGTATTGGGATTTTCGGCCCTGGTCATGCAGATATCGACCCGAATGGCGTCAACATGGTGTTCCATGGTCGAACTAGCCCCAACGAAGGCGGTGGTGGAAGCCGCCTGTTATATAGTGCTACTCTCAACATTGATGGCCGGCGTGTTAGCTACTGAGGCCGCCGTCCATGTGATCTACACTCATCTTTTCCTTCCTTTCCTATTCCATGGACTCTTAAGCAGCAAAAGATATCAGAATATGGACTACAAACTTCCCAAACCGAGTTGAAGGTAACGCCACCCCTCATAGATTGTAAAATGAAGATAATAATGTTGAGCTTTTTGCGTTCTGCCCAGTCCCCGTAGAGCGCAAGACTCTACCCACTAACACAAGTTGATCCAGTAGCAGTCTGGATGAGAAAAGCCATCATTTGCCAAAAATAAAGAATGTCTTGATAATTTTACAGCCAGACACTCTAACGCGGGGCGCTGACTAGCTAAAAGCTTGAATAAAACGATAACCAGTAAATCTACCCTTTGGAATAATTCTTTGTTTATATCCTCGTGAAAGCAAACAAAAACCAATGAATAAGTAAAAAAGAGGAGAAATTTAATTTTTTTTGGTGGACTTTGTCTCGTTCTATTGCAATAAACACTCTGATGTAAGTATTTTATTAGGTCATTCGCCAGTTCTGGTTGTCGGTGACTCTCCTTTCCCGGCGTGTGGCGATGCCATCGCTCACTTCCAGCTAAACGTCAACATCGCTGAGAAACCCTGCGCGATGCGCAATCAATCTGAAAATGCAGCAGTCAAATGCATTTCGCATTACCTCCTGCGTTTTTGAGTCTGTTTCAAAATCCATATTGCCCGCCGGTCACCTATTAGTACAAGCTTGCCCCCTTTCATTAGTTACGAAAGCATCACTCGGAGTCTGCTTGGTAACGCGGAATGCGGGGTACCTCGAGAGGAGTCTTCCCGGCGTTGGCGCCGCACTTGGGGGCGCTCCAAGCGTGGTTTGGGCTGCGGTCCTCAAGACGATCATTCTCAACTTTACCATAGTTTATCAAAGATGTCTTTATATACTCTAAGTTTGAGCCCTGTATGCGGCAATGGGAGTGTTTCATTCGAGTGGAATATTTTGCGAAAGGCTCTAGGGTAATTACCAGCCAAAATACTAGCGTAGACACCAACTGAATGAGTCGCGGGAGAAATGAGGGGAAGCCCGGATAAGCTCATCTTTCAGTAATAAAAGCTGAGCTGCCGCATAGTAACATTAAGTTGTAAAGTAAAGTATTACGGCATTTATTGGCAGCTTTTGCGCGGTCAGACAGTCATGGGAAGGTTCGTCTGTTGGGTTACGCTTCATTGACGGAAGAGAGGGGGTTGGCCGGGCGGGAGGGGGGCCCTTAATTAAGCCCGGTCGCATTCTGATTCCTAAGCTGACGACGAAGCCGCCACACAGGAGCCTCAAATCGGAACAGGAAGAGAAAAGGGAGCCCAAGATAAATACGAGAACTACTAGCGAGCACGAGTACAGTCACCCGCAACGGCTACTCTGCACTGGGAGGCAATAAAGGACAAAACAGCGTTGAGCCACATCCATGTAAGTGGAAATAAAAACAGGACCAGGCCAGGCAAAAGTGCCTTCCTTTTCCTTCGATCCATCATACGTCGTCCTCCACACCAACCTTGTCCGAAAGACTGCAACCAGTCCTAGCGGTAGGTGGAATGTAGCAATGCTTTAACCCAATACCAACATGGAGGGTGGCATGAAGTAAGCAGTTGGATATTCCAGAGATAGGACAGCAAAGAAAGGCCGTAGAACTTGGCGATCTGATCGGAATTGCTCCAGAGATCACCAAGACACGCCATGCCACGCGCGGTGAATCGCCAAGGCACCGGGAACGGCTTCGTGCCAGAGACGTACCCACCGTAGGCCCGCCACTTGGCGGCCTGAGAGGCTGTCGTGGCGCCTCTCTTTCCCGGAGACTCGGATATAACGGACCGAGGACACATCGCCAAGGACGTCATGTGGCGGCGGAGATGGTGCCAAGCCACGACTGAAGAAAAAGATCATGGAGAAGTCGGAGATTTCTTTTCCTCTTCTTCGAAAGCCTCACAGGAACACGCTGAGTGGAATCCGTCCACAACTCGCTTACCCGTGCTCTCCTTTTCCTTACTCGCGCGCCCCAGCTGAGGGCAAACAATTAGTATCCACTCTTATCAACCCCGTACGAACGAGTACCCTGTCCTGCAGTTGGCTCCTGGAACTGCAGGCAATGGTAATTAATAATACCCCGTACACTAAAAGGAGCGGAGTAGGGGCTTACCTTACCAAATAGTAATTGTAGGACAGCAACAGGCTGAATTGCCCCAGGTATTAGTGGCCTGGTCCTGCATGCGGAGGGTGTTTGGCCGCAGTTTGCGTTCCACCTCTCCACGCGTCCCACAAGAGCTTGGGCCTAATGGGACGCTATCAGAAGATGCTGCAGGCTTACTTCGTGTCGCGACTCTGCGTCTTGCAAGTTTTAGCGTCAATCCTGCGGGTACAGTACCGCCGGCCTCGTCTATTGCACGTGCGGCCATCTGCGATCTCTTCGAAATGTTTGTACGAACTTGCCCAAACGGAGGTCTCCTGGTGCGGCGTACAACGATTGTACGGAAACGAGTAATCCATCGTGGATGCAGCCTTGAACCGGCCTGGTACAGCCCCATGCCTATAGGCTGGTTACTGTCGGCCTAGTTTCACTAATATTCGTATGTAAATAAGTACTGCTCCCAGCAACCCATCTGCTAGCGCCTTCACCTTCCTCTACAGTAAATTCTCCGGAAACCTGGCTTCGTCCTCCACACGTCCAAGGTGGATACAGAGGACGTAAGGAACTTTTGTTTCCATTGGCCGAATATCCGTTAGCCAAGAGTATATTGCCACTGATACAGTTTCTTATAATAATAATCAACTGGTCCCTACCAGCCGTTTCCTCTTTCCACACGTGCTCTAAAACCCCTGTTCCGCTCTTTGTCCCTTCCGTACAGAATCCCTACTGTTCACGCAGCCCTCCAGAACGCCGTGTTTGTCATTTGTTCCCCCCCAGCAACAATGGCGAACCCAGGCCTGACTCCCATGCCTATTGAGCCCCCTCCGGATTGGGCACCGCGGGCGGAGAAACTTGCCGAGAGATCGGCCGAGGAGTCCAAAGTCACGCCGCTGCGTGAATATGGCCTCGACTACCGCGTTGACCCAACGGTGAGCTTTGCAGAGTTTCGCCATTGGGCCAAGATAGAGCGTGAAGAGGAGCGCCAGGCTGAGCTTCGGTATCGCGAGCGCCGCGGGCCGATGACATTTACGAAACTGATTAAAAGCCGCTTCTCCAAGGGTGTACACCATGAAAACCAGAAGTTTGACGAGCAAGAGAGGCGAGACAAGGCTCTTACTGGGCCAACGTCAGGAGAGGAAAAAGGCACCGAGGATGTCGCCGCCGACAACAACTCTTCTAGCTCATCCCTCGAAGCGGAATGGAAAACTGCTTCGAGGGCGATGCGAACTGCTGGATGGACTTCCATCTTCTTCCTGGTTACCACTGACATCCTTGGCTGGTCTGGTTGTCCGTAAGTTGACCATCTTGTGTCCCGATTGCTTTCTGTTCTACTGTGGCTTACTCATACGCTTCTAGATTTGTGTTTGCGAGTGTCGGTTATGGTACTGGTGTTGCCCTGTACGTCATATTCGGTATCGCGGCCACTGTTAGTGGCTTTATGCTCTGGAAGGTCTTTACCACAATGGACTCGTCTCGTTACCCTATGCTCAGCTATGGCGATCTCTTTTTTCGCGTCTTTGGCCCCAAGACTCGCCACTTTATCAACATAACCCAATCGATTCAGCAGTTCTGTACGGTAATGGTTCTGATCCTTAGTAAGGGCCGCACCATTTCTCAGCTCGCCGGCCCAGAACTTTGCTTCATCGCGTGCATGATCATTATCATGGGCTGTGGTATGGTATTCGGAAGTATCCGATCCCTGCAACGATTGGGATGGCTGTGCAATGTCTCTGTATGGTTTAACATTGTCAGTTTCATTAGCATGTAAGCCAATTCGTCATCTTTTACTTTCAACAGCGCTAACCATAATGAAACTCAAGCATGGTAGCTGCTGCCAACTTTCCAATCGAATACGGTCCGATTTTTGGTTCGACGATTCTTCCCAAAGTGAAGAACCCTGTTAGGACCTTTGCTGGCTTGGTGCCGGACGCGTATCAGCAACAGGCGTACGGTTTTGCCGGAATCTTCAATGGTGTTGATAGCATGGTTTGTAAGTAGTGTGTGGGTTTTCTTTTACTTTAAGTCTTTGAGCTAACATCGCCTAGACGCTTTTAGTGGCGCCATTCTTTTTGTGTCTTTTATGTCTGAAATGCGACACCCCATGGATTTCTGGAAAGGGATGCTCTGCGCCCAAGTCTTTATTTGCGTTGTATACATCTTCTTTGGCGTCTTCGTCTACAGCTACTTTGGACAATATTCGGCATCCGCCATCTACCAAGTTATTAACCCCAAGGGTTTGAGGATTCTGAATAATGTCTTAAATTTGCTAACGGGATTCATTGCTTGCGGTGAGTCGAGCACTTCCTGCAGTTGACGGAAACCCTCCGGCGCTAACATCTTTATAGTGCTTTACTTCCATGTTGGCATGAAAACAGTCTATATCGAGGTTTTTCAAGAGGCGCTCAACTTTCCACCCATTGCCACTAAGAGAGGTAAATGGATGTGGTTCGCCCTTGGGCCTATTTACTGGGCGATTGCCTTTGCCATCGCCGCTGCGGTACCTAATCTGAACGGTATTGTTAACATGATTGGTGGCCTCCTCGGCGTCAACTTTACCTACTCGTTGCCTGGTTTTGTTTTTCTTGGCTGGTCTATTCAAGTTGGTGCTGAGCTTCCTGGAGAAGGATTTTTCCCAGATACCGGCGAAACTGTTATGCTCGATCGCGGCATGAAGCGATGGGTACGTGGCTATATCAAGAGGTGGTATTATAACATTCCTTGCACTCTGTATGTTCTAGCCGCACTTGCTACTTCTGGCATGGGAACTTGGGCTGCTGTTGAAGGACTGATCCAGGTGTTTGGCCCGGGCGGCACCATCGCAACTTCTTATGGATGCGCTTCACCCGTCTGGGGCAAGGAGGACTCCTAAGCTTCTTGTAAGAAGACTGATGACGCACCGTTGACTGAGGATACCTCGCAAGACTAGTTAGTTTTAGGTAGGATAAGTGCCTATGACCTATTGCTCTACTCAAATAGTTCTTGCGATGTGACATATTACCCGATTTAAACCAGCCTCTACTAAGCCATGTACAGGTGGTTACTGGTGTGTCAGCTAAACTAACCGGCTCGTAAGCAGTTAACTTGTTGTGAGTAGCTAGATCCGATGCTGGAAGTGGCAAGCGTTGCCTTGTTTGAGTCAATATCGAGGAAAGCCGCGATCATTTATTGCCGATAACCAATTCTCCGAATGTCTACAGTAAATACCGAGGAATTGTTCATGGAATACGTTATTCGGCTAAAGTAGTGTATGCACGCTCAGCTGCATCCTTCCCTAAGAATACCTAAAGACTGCGTTCCGTCATTGTATGTTACATCATGCTTCTCAGTGATATCACGGCACACGATTAACTCCATAATCTTTGTTAACGAAGCGAGCACTATATCGGGAGACGCGTGGTGACTATGTCCAAGCTGTTGACTTCGATCTTGCGATGTCGACAGCGACGGCATAACTGACACAGAGTATGGTGACGATGTCGAAGAAGATATTAAGAGGCTTCAGACAGAACAGAAATCTAGCCACGAAGCTGTTACTACAGATGAAGACGACGATAAAGAAATACTTCGAGAGCATAAAGCAATATGCCACGAGGACATTATCCTGTGGGTCGTCAAACATTCAAATATGGGAGGACGAGTGCTGGCCATGGACGTATTTTTCGCTATCATAAAGGAGTAGACAGGAAGCCCAAGTCGTGCGTTTCACTCTTTGCCCCCATTTTACGCTCTTTGCTGACGCACAACGCAGATGTGTCATTCTAACAGACGGCTGGCAGCAGCTTATCATGTTAGTTCCGCTATCCACTCAATACTGTTGTAGCTTAGTCGCCGTCCCTTAAATACTCCTATTAGTATCCCTTATTATTACTATAATAATAAAATAACAATGACATAGTATTTTAATTTTTATAAGTAATTTTAACTACTTTCAGTATCGAGGCACCTATATAGAGCCTGGAGAGCTAGTCTAAGGGTTCCGTTTGGCTTTTCCCAATTAAGGTCGAAGGTATGATCAGCTTCAGGCTCAGGAAAATACTGTACCGAAACCCCAGCTGCCTGTAGTTGACCCACAAGTACCTCACTCTCACTACAGAAAACCTCCCTATCTGCAGTACCGTGTACAATAATAGTTGCTGGACATGAACGGCTGAACATGTTACAGTCGAGGGGGAACAACTTCCTTATATGTGATTCTTGCGCAAATAAAGTGTTCAGCCCAGTAGCCATGCGTTTCTCTGCAAAACCGGGTATGCCTGTCAGGTAATCGAGTATAATCCCCCCTTCCAGTATAGCGTAGAGCAAGGGTAAACGCTTCCGTGTTCGGAGCTCCTCTTCAGAGGTTGGAAAGTCTTCGCCAACGCTAGTCTCCTGTTGTACAATCCTCTGGGGGATGTCCTCAAGAAGCAAGTGCTCCTTTACAGCCGGGTCCACATTTGAACCGGGGAGGCAAACGCTCTGTGCCCATTTTTCGCTCCCTAGATCTACAATCGGGTAGACAAGGAGAAGTGCTTTCGGGCGCGGAAGGCACCGTCCTAGTTTTAATAAGGGAACTGAGAACGCACACACCATAGCGCACCAACCTCCAGCGCTTGCGCCGCCGAGGATGATTTGGCTTGGGTCTGCATTGCATTCCGGGTGTAGGCTATTCAATGAGTCTGCTGCCCATTTATACGCTAATTGCAGGTCCTCGATGATGGCGAAGCCGGTGGATTCTGGCAGGACTCTGTAGTCTGGAGATACTACCGTCCAGCCACGAGCAAGAACGTCATTGAGTAACCACACTGGAATGGCAATGCGACTTCCTGTAATCTGAAAATGTGTTAACTTGAGCTTTTGTTTGCCGAGGCTCTAGATGCCTGGTAGAAAACGAACCAGATAACCACCATGAAACCACAATAGAATAGGGCCAGGGGTGTTTGATTGCTTGCTTTTCGATGATATATATACATCAAGACTGAGATCAGTGGATTGACAAGTTGCAAAGACATGGGTTTCTTTGAGAAATGGTTTGCTTGCCATATTGGCGGTGCATATACAACAGCGTAAAAAGAGTCCTAGCCAAACTTTTATACAACAGGCTGGCTTTGAAATTAGGGTTTCTATTATTAATGATTTTACACATCGCCGGTAAAATTTAGCGAGTGGAGAAAGGGTTAGAGCAGTTAAAAACTGGGGTGGCTAACGAAATATACACATCGGGCATACGGCATTATCACCCTTAGGTTGAACGTAGATTATAACAGGAATTTTGCAAAATTTTTCTCTTGCTAACTATAGATATTTTCACAGCTGCTTTTACTGCCATTTTCCTTGCTATCTTTGTAGTTACTAGCATAGATTCTAGAAATTAATCCTTAAGGTTAGAGATGTTGTAGTAGGCATCGTCAACATCACTATTCATCCAATTAGCTTCTTTCTTCCCCTGTTATAAAACCGTAATCCGTTCAGCGCTGTAAACTGTTGCCGTTATATCCAGTAGGAGGACCAATTAAAATTGCTTCTACCCACTGCTTTGATCCTGTTGGTGTTGATTATCACAAAGGATTGTGGTACCTTAGTAATAACCATGCAGGCAGATGCGACAGATGTTAGTATTTACTCAAAAGTACCAGGAGATTTTTGAGTCATGAAGATCAATTAAAACAGAAGTTTCTTATTGGTTATGCTTGTATAGCGGGTGGATAATGAGAAAGAACCGGAGAGCCTGATTCTCACAAGTTCCCATATATGAACTGAGGGGTTTGTTAGTACTTGACTAGATCTCACCATATAGTATCGGACCTGTATAAATTAAAGGCCCTTAACTTATTGCATAAGACCTAATAACACTTTTTTTTAATCACCCTTAAAACGGTTTCTCAAATTGTGAAGATGAAATTCTGCCTCATCACTCTTGCCTTTCTGGTTAGAAAGCTTACCGCAGCTCCAGTCATATCTGGTTTGGAAAAGCGTCTTAGTTATAAATTGTATCTAACATTTTTAGGTTCTAGTAAGCTTGCGCTCCGTAGCGGGCCAAGCTCGACTATCCATTTCTGCTCGTTTGCGACTGCAGCGTTGATCGGTAAAATAAACGCCTCATTCCCCTCGGCTACAGAAAAACCTCAAATGACCCGATGTCTTTTTTGGACTCGACGCTAATTAGCAACTTCAGTCTGCGGCGACGATTGCTTTCTACTTGCCAAAGGAAGTCGGAATACAACCCTGGCTTTGGATCCAATGGCCTGAGCAGGACAAATGCCCTCTGAACGTCTGTTGTTCGGAATTCGGCTTCTGTGGTGTGAGTGACAAATTTATGGATTATACCAAGCGTGTGCTAAAGGGGGACAAAAAAGACCACAGAGGAATTTTGCGGCGATAGAAACGTAAACAAAAAACAATGCTCAAAAGCTGTAAACCCTCCTCGCGCCGTTGGTTACTACGAGGGTTGGGCTTTGAAGCGCGCGTGTAACCGGAGAATCCCAGAAGATATTCCCAAAGGCATTTACACGTATATAAACTTTGCGTTTGGCAGTTACGAACCCAAAGACATTTGAAATTGAGCCCGGAAATGAGAGAGACAAACACCTGTACAAGCGATTGACCTTGCTAAAGCAATTTGATCCGGCACTGAAAGTCTACATTGCAATCGGAGGTTGGTCATTGAATGATCCGGGCTCGACTGCAACAACAGTTTCGGATTTGGCGACATCTGTT
Source organism: Lecanicillium sp. S3808 (assembly GCA_023628775.1). Lineage (NCBI taxonomy): Eukaryota > Fungi > Ascomycota > Sordariomycetes > Hypocreales > Cordycipitaceae > Lecanicillium > Lecanicillium sp. S3808. The sequence goes on along the minus strand of JAMAJY010000007.1, from coordinate 11,935 downwards.
TCACGGCAAAAGTCTTTTCTCAAGACGCTTATCCCTTTCATGACCCCGTACGATTTTGAGGGAGTCGGCTTGGATTGGGAATACCCTAGAGCGGAAGACCGTTCGGGCCGGAGTATCGATTCCGACAACTTCCCCAAATTCCTCAGTCGTGTTAAATCTGCTCTCTCAAGTGCCAATAAAGGCGCTACCATTACAATTCCCGCATCCAACTGGTACCTACAGCATTTCGATATTAAGTCAATGATAAGGGCTGGCTTAAGAGGTATTTCCATTGCACCGTAACCGGTCAAGTTCAAAAGCTCAAGCAAGCTACTTATTACCTATTAGGCGAAATCTGTTGAGTGGTTTAATATCATGTAAGTTTTTGGTTGGGAAGTTATTAAGGTACGTGCTAGACTCCGTACTCAAGCTGACCTATGATTTCTCTTTAGGTCCTAAGATTTGCATGGCACATGGGATAAAGGCAATAAATGGACAGGAAATTCCCTAAACGCCCATACGAACCCGACGGAAATTGACATCGCCCATAACTTGCTCTGGAGGAATGACATGATCCAGATCAAGTTGTCCTCGGTATCGGCTTTTATGGTCGTGCATTTACTGCCTCGAGCCCTACTTGCCTGGAGCCAGGCTGCACCTTCGAGTCCGCTGGTAAAGCTGGTGACTGTATTCAGGGAGCTGGCATCCTTCTGAGCTCGGAAATCGACGACATTGTTAAAGACGACAATATCGATCTTCAGTACTACAAAGAAGAAGCAGTGGTAGTTGCCCGCTGGGGTGACCAGTGGGTGGCCTATGACGGCGCGACACGCTGCAGCTGAAGACAGATTTTGCAACGGAGCATTGCCTTGGCGGTGTAATGATCTGGGCCATCAGCCATGGCACAAAGAATGCTCTATATGGCAAGACATTTACAAGGCAGTAAACCCTAGAAATAAATATCTGAATGTTCTCTTCGAGGACAATGGGGACGCAATCTACGACTGAATCCAGACTCCACTTGATCAATGGAAGTGGACGAACTGTTCAGAACATTAGTACTACTATATCACAAGCTTTGTCTTCATCTGTTCCTCTCTGTATTTTGGACAGTTTTAACGCCGTCTTCGCAGCTTGCCCCGCCGGTTGGAGCCTCATGTCGCGGAATGATGAGGCTGGCGACCCTAATGAGAACATGCTGGACGAAACTGGATGCAGCGGCTCTGGGGTTCATAGTTTCTGCCGTCCACCTTCAAGCTCCTAGCCCACTTGTGGATGGTATAATCACCACAGCGGGAAATGCAGGGCGGGCCACCCATCACACCCAGGTTGTATGCATAGCAGCCAAAAGCAGGCCATACAACCAGCATGGCAATGGCCCAACTTAGGGCCGGGCCACGAAGGCCAAAGTATCGCGCCAATTTCTTGGCTACGGGAGGGGTGACGTCGCAAACAGAAACCAACAAGACAAGCACACAAATGCATGAGTTTCAGTCAAAACGTACCCGATACTAAATTTGCGTAGCCATGGCTTTATAGCACTGGGCATATGTTTGACGGCGACACCCGATGACAAGGGGCAGATGCCAGCCAGACCCCGGCCGTTGCGGAATGTGGTGGAATTTGCGGAGGCCAGCCGTCATCATCCTCTACGAGTAGGGCGGATCGCGCCTAAAACGTGCGCGGGGGCAGTGAGCGATACTTTGCCCACTTACGTTCGTCGAACTGCTATAATACTGGGAAATTAACATCCGCTCTGTTAAAGGATATTGAGCATATTCATGCACAGCAAAATCTGCAGAAACGCGGCAACGTGCGGCCCGCATATCTACTCGTAGTCAGTGGAGGACCTGGTCCACATTATTCCGCGGGTTTAGGTAGCTTGTGCACTCCTATTCATTGGACTGCGCTGGCCAAGCAAAGTGGCCAAGGGGCTTATGGTAATCGAGGTAAAAGAGTAAGTTCTTGCGACGATGCTACAGGTGTGCTTCTTATGGTACAAAGACAACTTCATGTCGCGCGGAATACAGGTCAAGAATGGCTTGTAGGTTTAATAGATAGTACGTAGAGGGACTAATTCCAGGCGCACGACTTGTAGGTGCGGGGAGTGCCGTCTGGATCTCGGCGAGCTGCGAGGTACAGGGGCTGTCGAAAGTCTACCAGTCTGCTGCTTTAATCATTTCCTATCCGATTTCGACGATCCGCAACGGTTACCTTTGTCCCCGAGAAGAGTTTCTCAGGCCCCGCTGACGTTTCAAGAGTTGAGAGTGTATCCATTGCCATTTTGCTCAAGTTCGGATAGGTCCTCTGCTGTGCCGCCTCTTGCCACTACGTAAGGGCGCTTGTAAACCCAAAGACCCGTTTACACTTGCAATAATGCCGTATTCGTCAGTCATAGGTTCTGGTTGTAGGTGCTTGTCCGTCCATTTTAAGAACTCGTTCGTAGTCGTCGATTGCGGTCGAATTGTAGAAGCCATTCCACGGGTTTGTGCTCACCATAAAGCGGCGCAACCAGCTTCTTTGACGACGCCACCCACTCCTTCTACCAGTTCTCGTGTACATAATGCCATTTATGAGAGGGTGTAGCACAATAACCGCGACATAGGCAGGCGGTTCGTCTGAGGCGAGAGTACTTGTCTAATTTCGCCCAGCCCGAGTTGTCCATTGGCGCCATAACCGGATAATCAGCAAAGGTCTTCTTTCCTGTTCCAAATTGCGATAACATGAAGTTCAGCGCTAAGAGGACATTATCAAAAGCAGTGAATAAAGACTCATGAGCATTCTTCGTCATTTCGAGCTTCTAAAAATGTCATAATCTTCTCGAGCATAGCCCCGTCCTCGGCAGAGAGCTCGTCTCCCGCGCAATTGGCCCCTACAAATTTGCTGATATAGCCTTGAACGGCGTCTTAGATTCAAGGCTGCTCGCAGCGCCGCATCCCACGAATTCTATCTGGTATCGTTGTGCCTCACAAGCTTACGGCTCTGACTGATAGCCATAAGCTTTTGGTACCAGTGAACACTTTATTGAATGTAGATGGCAAAGTTATAGAGCTTTCTAAGGCCCTTTTCGCCACTACGTCCCAATCTATTTTTGTATCTCATTATCTAGACTATAATCGTCACGTTCGAGTTTCTCGTTATCGGTAAGGAAGAGCAAGGCTTTTGTGAGACGACGGCGTATTCGGACATTCTCTTCCCATAAGACGAGCTTACTCGAGAACTGTTCATATACTTCTGACTTTAGCTGTTTCTGGATCACATTTTAGGAGACTATGACTGCCAGGAGGAGGGTCTGTTAGTTGCTTCGCTGGCGCCGCAGTTCCCCCTGAACAAGAATGTGTTTCTCTCAATACTTGCAGCGCCATTCCTCCTTCCCAGGCCGTTGATTGTAGTATCTGGTTTCAATCTTCTTTAGCATATGAGGAGACGGCCCATGACGTTCTTGAATTGGGGAGGAAGGTCACAGTCACAAAGGTCGAGGAGGGCCACCATGAGTGGCATTAACAAGTTTAGCTGTCGTCTCGATCGTATAACTGTCAGCTAGGGCGTACCACGGCGTCTTCAGATGTCGTTGAATCATATTGTTTTATTGTCATGTTACTTACTACACTGTACCTAAGATTCTTAACGTCTCGCGCTCCTGCCTGCAGGACGGCTCCTCCGTTGCTCTAACCTACTACATGGTATGTTAATATTGGTATCAGCAGCTAGGGTTTCAAGACTATGGAACTAACCGAAGATCATAGCCATCCATATGGTCAATGCCTACGAATAGTAACTTCAGCTCGCCTACGGCGCATTCCGTTAACCTGTCTGGGCGCCTTCTCAGTTACACCACTCCATACTTTCCTGTTACACGGACCCGCGTTCTCCACGATTTACCTCCACAATAATCTGACTCTTGGGCTTTTCCACTATCTGCGACTACTATCGATTCTCACCATTACGAGTAATGATCGGGAACATGCACCTGCTGATCCTGCTTCTAACCCCATGAACGTCAACATGGCTCGAACGTACTATAGCGGCGAGGTCCGTCTCTAATACAGCTTGGCACCTTCAAACTCCGTGCTGCTTGCTCCAGATACTCCGGGATATATCAATCTGCGTACTCCCTGCGACGATGAAATCCAGTACTGGGCACCAACGATCATACATACACCATGCATCTAAACATTCGCGGCTTTTCTGCAGGCGTGCCTGCACTATGCCTGTGTCTTGTCATATTTTATGCTTGCGGCACCATGGCCGCTGAATTTCCATACACTGTCTACCGCGGCACATTCATTCATCTCCCCCGGCTTAATTCAAGTTCGGCCAAAACACAGCTCGCTCGAAATCAGGGTGTCCTGTGGGTTTCTTCTGCAGATGGTCGTATCAAGGGATATGATTGGGGAGTCCACGATGATGCCAGCTTCCAGTCGTTCCTGTCTCGCCACGGCTGGACTGACGATGCAGCTAACGACAATTCCAAGTCCACTGAAGTCAAGGTTATCGTGTCCAACGATGAACGGAACGAGTTCTTCTTTCCCGGATTCGTCGGTATGCCTCCCGAATATCATACCATCATCCCCTAAAAGAATACTGACCATGTAGACACCCACATCCACGCGTCGCAGTTCCCCAACATTGGCTTGTTCGGATCATCGGGCCTCTTGGACTGGTTGAACGACTACACCTACCCAGTGGAAGCAAGCTTCGGCTCCAAGTCAGACCCAAACAACCAAGACACCGATCCCGAGGACGCGCCACGCGAAGGCGTGCGCATCTATGATCATGCCGTGGCTCGCACTCTAGCCCACGGCACCACATGCGCCTCATACTTTGCTACCATCCATGTCCCGGCCACCAACGCTCTCGCTAAACTCTGCCACTCCCACGGCCAGCGTGCTTTCATCGGCCGCGTGTGCATGGACAACAAGGATCAGTGTCCGTCTTATTACGTCGACGAATCTGCCGACGAGGGCTTGAAGGCAACAGAGTCGACAATAAAGTACATTCAGAATCTCGATCCACAAGGAACTTTGGTCAACCCCATCATCACTCCCAGATTCGCCCCGAGCTGCACGAAGTACTCCCTCGATAGCCTCGGTAAACTGGCCGCCTCCTATAACCCGCCTCTCCACATCCAAACACACATTTCCGAGACTACCGGAGAGGTGCAACTCGTCCATGAACTGTTCCCAGAGGCGGCTAACTACGCCGATGTCTACGACAAGGCTCATCTACTGACTTCGCGTACCATCCTCGCCCATGCCGTGCACCTCACCCAGGACGAGCGCACTCTCATCCGCAAGCGTGGCTCCAAGATTTCGCACTGCCCAGCGTCAAACTCCGCCCTGGGTTCTGGGCTTGCTCCTGTGCGCCTCATGCTCGATGAGGGCCTCACCGTCGGTCTGGGCACGGATGTCGCTGGCGGCTACAGCCCCAGTGTCCTTGAAGCCGCCCGCCAGGCCTCTCTGGTGTCCAGATTGGTCTCTTTTAGCAGCGAGTACCAAGAGATAACGGGCAACGCAACATCGGACGGAGAGGAGAGGCTTTCGGTTGATGAGAGTCTCTACCTCGCCACGCGCGGCGGCGCAGCGGTTGTCGACATGGCCGATGATATTGGCGGCTTTGATAAAGGGATGATCTGGGATGCGCAGCTTATTGCGCTGGGAGCTGTCAAGAACAACACCGAGAGTCCGTTTGACGTAGTGCCCATGAATGGCACTGGTGGTCCTGTGGGCAATGTCGATTTGTTTGGAAACGAGACTTGGCATGAGCAAATTGAGAAATGGATGTGGAGTGGCGATGACCGCAATGTGCAGAAAGTGTGGGTTCAGGGAAAGCTCGTGCATAGCAGGAAGTAGGGCCTATAGAGTTTAGAGCCAATGTTAGACTCGCTTAAGAAGCGGCAGCTCCAACATATCGCCCTTGTTTTAGACCCGGTCTTGGTTCTCGGCGGCAGCTGCAAAAATTAAAGGGGAAGTAATATTAGTATCTGGAAATTCTCCACCTCTTTCTACCCGTGCTGCTGCAACTGTTTTTGCTTAGCCTCCTCGTCGACGTCGCCCTTCCTCATCTCCGACTTGTTGAGGGAGCTAAGGACGCTCAGACATCCCAATAATCAGTCACTTATCAATCAGTACTGATTACTGATTTATACTGGTAAAGTTATCAGTAACCGTAAGGACCTAACCAATCAATCAGCAATCAGTAAATAAGTGGGGCATATAACAAATATAGGCTATTAGCAAGTACTTATCCAGCCATACTAAATGGCCTATATAGGTTGAATTGAATTGAATTAAATTATTTATATCTACTGGCGCCCTGGTATAGGCATGAGATATGCTAGCGAGCTATCTATAGATAAATATATAATTATATCCACTTAATAAGCCCCCATAGAATATGATAGGCCATATCTATATTCTTACTAGATTATCCCTGGAATATTCCTATATATCTTCCTCTAACTATAATAGATTTGTATTTAATAATAGCTATTTATTAGTATTAATATTTATTAGTAGGATTATGATAATACTAGTATAATATATCTATAATCGGCCCTGCGGATATATTATAATAATAATTTTTATTATCTGGTCTTTTTATAAGAACTAGTAGAAGCCTTATTATTAATAATAGGAGATTATCTAAAATAAAGAAAAAGAAAAAGAATTTAATAAATAGATTCTATTATTTATACTAGATATTATATAAAGTATATCAGGCTTATATAATCCTATATAATACTAAATATATTTATTAATCTTCAAATAATAGAAGTCTATAAGATATATAAATACTAAATAGGAATTATTAAGGAATTTCCCTATTATTGTCTTTAGGTCGAGGGTTAACTAAATCTGGAGATAGCCAGGGATCTTCTTATAATAGAAAAGATAGGTCGGCGATTTCTGGCATTTATAGGGGTATTCTAGTATCGCCTAATAGGATCTCTTATAATATTTTATAAAGTCTTTATATTATATTCTTATTATAAGAAGATAGCTAAGTTAATAATAGAAGAGAATAAGTTTGGGGAGCTTTTTTAGTTTAGTCCTAAGATAAAACTTTATATATTCTATCTTTTTTATCTTTTCCTATTAGGCCTAATAATCTATAATAATTTATTTCTTAGTCTATTACTTCCTATATAAGATAGATAATAGATATTCGCTTATAGGGAGTATTATATCATATTTTATAAGCTAGTTTATCAGCTTATTATTAAAGATATCTATATAGCCAGATAATTATTTAATCAAGATCAGATATAGATATTTATTTCTAATCTCCTAGAATTTTTGGAAATAGGCTTATAAAGAGTCTATTATTATTATTCTAATATAATCTATTATAAAGATATTATCTATATAGATTATAATTAATTTAAGATAATTATTAAATTATATAGCTATTTTTAATCTTATAAATATATTATATATTTCTATATTAAATATTTCTCTTCTTTCTAGTTATCTAGATCTCTAATCAAGAAGTCGGCTATAATAGAAGATAATAAAGCTATATTTGGCTTTATCTATTTCTATTTTAGAGCTATTATTAAAAATAATAAATCTAGTAGATTAATCTATTAGTTATTTCTAAAATATAATTATAGCTTCCTCCTTTATTAGATACTCCTCTAGGCCTTTTATATTAATATAATCTAAGAATCTCTAGGATATTAGCCTTAATTATTTAATCTCTATTATTTAGATAATAATATAGAATAATCAGGAATATTATAAAGCTATATATTCTATAATTAATAATCTTTTATTAAATATAATCTCTTATTATAATTATTATAGTTATTTAATAATTAAATATATTTTATCTAATATAATATAATATATTATTATTTATTCCCGAATATTATAAATCAGGATATTTATTAATAGAATATCTGCTTTTTTTAGAGGAACTTAAGCAATATTATCTTCTATATAAGGAGGATTATCTTATAAAAGAGATTTAGTATATATTATATCTTAAAGAGATTTATTTTTAAGGTCTGATTATATTATAGACTAATATTATCTATATTTAGTCTTAATAATCAGATATCTATATTATAAAATAAGATTAATATAATTATAGCCTAGATAATTTAATAGATAATTATAGCTAATATATTATAGATTATATTATTTATAATTTAAAGATAATTAATTATTATATAAGCTTTATAAGATTATTTAATAATATAGTTATTAAAGATAAATTTCTTATCTAGCTAGATTTCTAGTTATTATATTAATCTTAATATTTATATTTCTTTATCTCTATAATAAATAACTAATAATCGGCTATAGTTAATATTATATCTGGAGAAGTATATAATCTTAATTTTTATAAGATTAAAATATATTATTTTATCTCTGCCCTATAATTCTATAACTGCGATTACTTTATTTACTTATCTTATTATATCTTTAAAGATATTCTTAATAAATAATATTATAATATTATCTATATATCTATATCTCTGGGAAGCCCTAGAGAGGAAGTAGATTATTGCTATTATTAAGATATAGAGTATTAGCAAGAATAGGGAGTTTTAAGAGAGGCTATATAATAGCTTTATATTTAGAGTAATCGTGCTTTAAAATCATATTATTGCTATTCTATCCTATAGGACGCTATCACTTATCTTATACAGAATCTAGTAGATTCCAGCCATTTTTCCTATTGAAAAATTAAAGTAGGTCTAAATAGATTAATAGATTCTAATATATTAGAAGATAATAGATTTTTTTAGAAAAGATCTTTATTAAAATTATTAAAAATTTAATATTTAATTAATTATATTTATCCTATATTTATATTAAAATATTAAATAAATTATTTTATAAATAAAAGAGAAATAGAATATTCTATTTTAATAAAGACTATAAAATAAACTAATAAATATATTATAAAAATTAATATAAAGATATATCTTAGAATATATTTTTAAATATCTTATATTATATATAGCCTATTATTATATTTTATAGAATAATATATTATTCTAAATAATAATTAACCAGATAGATAAGGCAGGCGATCTTTTATTATCTTATTTCTATTATCTTATTCTATAAGATAATTAATAATAATATAGGAAAAGTAGATTAAATATATATTAAGAAATAAGGGCCTATTATTATATTTTATAGAATAATATATTATTCTATATAATAATTGGCTAGATTAATAGGGCAGGCGACCTTCTATTATCTTATTCTTATTATCTTATTTTATAAGATAATTAATAATAATATAGGAAAAATAGATTAAATATATACTAAATAATAAGGGCCTTTTATTTCATTTATTAGATAAAATAAGTAAAATATAAAAAGAAAAAGTATAGAGAATTAAGAGAATATATTAGGCTATTTTATTTATAATAATAATTATTAGATATTAATATATAAGTAATATAGATTCTATATTATATTATAATAGGCTATCTTTATCTTATATATATATAAGAGGCTATATTATCTAAATAAGATAGAATAGAAAATACTTATAATTTTCTATAATTAATTAAAGCTTAGAAATATAGAAGAGCTAAAAAGGAGATATAATAAAAAAAATAGGCTATTTAATTTAATTAATTAATTATAAATAAAATCAGGTTTTTTATATAAGATTAAGCTATATAGATAATTATTTAAAAATAAGAAGATAATTAATTAATATATTTAAAATATATATAAGAAAGAATATATAAATATTAATAATAAAAGTTAATTATATAATTAATAGCCTATATAAAACTATTTCTATATAAGATAGCTTAATTATTATTTTTAAATATATAATAATATTAGGATATTTATAATATATAATATAATATAATAGAGATAATAACTATATTTATAAGATAATTTAATTAAGATAATATTTTATTAATTAAAAAATAAAGTCTATAGATAATAAGATAAGCTAGAGAAAAAATAGGCGATAATAATAATAAATAAGAAAAGGATTAAATAAATATTATAGCTTTATAAGCTAGATCTTATATTATACTTAGCTAGCCTAAATAATATAGAAATCAAGTTATTATATTAGATAATAGAGATATTTAATAAAAAATAATAATAAGAATAAGAATAATAATTATATTAGCTAAAATAATAATAAAGATAATAATAAAGATAATAATAATAAGAAGGATAATAAGATATTATCTATTATTATAAATATAATTAAGAAAATATTTATCTAAATATATAATATTATTAATAAAGATTATAAGAAATATTAACTAATTAAATAATAAATAATAGTTCTTAGTAAATTTTCTAAAAAAGGGATCTCTAAATAGAAGTATTTTTTCTAAATATATAAAAATATTATTATATTAGAAAAGTATATTTTAATTATATAATAGCTAATTATATATATCTATAGGATAGCCTATAATAGCGGCTATTATATATAAAGATCTAATAATATTATTCTTCTATAATATTAGATTTGACTTAGTCCTTAATAATAATCTGCTTTTATTAATATAATAAAAATTATAAAAAGGCTTAAGGATATTAGAAATAAAATCCTATATTATATTATTATTATTATATTAATAAGGCTAATAGAAGATAATATTAGCTCTAATAAATTTAGCTTATTAATTATAAACTTTATAATTATATTAATAAAGAAATATAATAAGAAGAAGAGGAATAAATATAATAAGAAGATTAGTTATAATAGATAATAGGATTTTATTAGCTTTATTAGCTATTTATTAGCTATAATCTAGTATATTTAGCTAGTTATATTCTAAGATATCTATATCTAATATAAAGAAGATATAGATTATTTATTATAGATTATAGATATACTTTTTAAATATATAGATTTCTATTTCTAATAGAAAAGGAAGATATTATTTAGATATATACTATATTAATAGCTAATGTTCTTTAATATTATATCCTATATTATAATCTCTAAATAAATATATTAGATACTAGATTTTAGTTATATAGAGATAGATAAGATAAGATTATATATATAGAAGCTGTAATAGCTAATATAATATATATTCTAAGATATAATATAGATCCTATATTAATAGCTATTATTTAATAATATTTAATTAGATAAGCTAGCTAATATTTAGTCATTTAGCCTAGAGAATAGCCTAGAGGATAGCGCCTATAATATATTATAGCTTAATTATATTATTAATAAGGTATATATTATTAATTATAAAATAATACTTCTAGAGTATATATAAAATAATCTAATAATATATAGGGCATTTTTCTAATAAAATAGAAATAATAATATAATTATTAATAATATAATAATATTAATATATAAGATAGATATCTAGCTATTCCTTAATAGGCTACTAGTTCTATATTATATAGCCCTAGATCTACTATTATAAATATTAGAAATATTATTAATAAATATAGCTAATATAGAGTAAATATAATATATTTATATATAGATAAAGTAAATAATTATCTATATTATTTATTATAAATTATAAAAGAATAGAGATAAGGCTAGGGATAATCTATACTTTCTCCCTAATAAGATTAGTAATCTTATCTTATTCTATATATTATATATATTATTATTATAAAAGCTATTATTTTAGGAATAATATCTAGATAAATGGCTAAGTATAAGATTATAGATTAATAAAAGGGGAGAGCTATAGGAAGATATATAGCTAATATATTAGATAAAGAGTATATATATTATAATAAATATATCTATTATAATTTTTATATAATAAAGATATATAGCAATTATTATAATAAAGGACTTATTTATAAAATAAGAGATAGATATTTTTAGAAATATATCTAATAATAAGATTATAATAGAGAATTAGCTAAATATATTCTATATAAAAACCCAGGACTCGGGTCCTGGCCTCCCCTTTCGGGACAAGGGTCCCATAAAAACCGGCCAGACATTCTTCCAATGCCGGCCC
>JAMAJY010000006.1:950275-1035453 GCA_023628775.1 Lecanicillium sp. S3808 | reverse complement strand
CTTGTGAGGACTATAATGCTTCTTTGGAGTCGAATTATCCATTATTTGACGAGAAAACGCGTTTTGAAAATGTAGTGCTGTTTTGGTGTTGAGGGTGGGTACGCTCTCGCGTTAAGTACCGAGCGGAATTAAAGTCTAGTCACTGGTAGAAGCAAGCCAACCCCTCCGTGGCGTTGCCTCAACTGCCAAATTCGCACCAATCTAACCCCATACTCGCTGGCCAGCGTGTCTCCGGTCTCACCAAGTCAGCTCCCGTTTACGGCGGGAGACGCTCGCTGGTGCGTACAGGGAATGACAGGCCAGGGTTAGTAGCCAGTTGTCGCAAGCCCGCTCTCAGGAAGGAAGCACAAGCACCATCTGGCCCGCATGTTGTATTGTCGTCCCCTTTTCTTCCTTTCATCCTCTTTGGTACGGGCCAGACACTGACCCTACCTTTTGTGGAAAAGCTAAAAGCAATCCCATATGTCTTCCCACCAGCCTAGTAACGAGAAGGGGCCGGGCCAGGAGGACCCGTTGCCTGATTCGCCGCCGCGGTCGATCGAGCCTGCGATTGCGCACAACGAGAAGCTTGGCGAGAAGGGCTTGCCAAGCAGCGAGGCGGCGGACGAGGCGCACGGTGTTGTTGTGACTCCGGCCTTAGCGGATGTCAACATCCCTACCACAACCAAGTGGGAGATTCGATCCTGGTACGCGTATTACATTGGTGCCAATGGTCTTGCTCTCTTCAACTTTGGCCCAACTGCGTTCCAGAACCTGCTTGCACAGGCGGCCGACGATGGGTTCTTGGTATTTGCCGGCAGCCGCCGCGATGTCAATAGTATTGTTTTGCTTGCTAATGGAGTTTCCTTTGCGCTGCAGGCAGTCTTGTTCCTGGGCATTGGCGCCTGGGCTGACTTTGGAACAGGCCGCCGCTGGGTGTTGCTGGTGTGGTCAATCATTGCCTATGGAATTGGCTTTGGCTGGCTTGGCGTCCACGACCCGTCCAAATGGGAGGTTGCTGCCGGTCTCTACATTATCGGCTTGATCGCTTACCAGCTTACACTGACATACTGGACCGCTGCGTTCCCTTCACTTGCCCGCAACACCCCTTGGTTGAAGGAATCGCGCACCGCATTTGAGAATGGCGAAATCTCGCTGCATGAAATGGACCAGCGTGACGAGCTGGAGCGAAGCCGGCTGAGCAATGTCGGCTTCTACATTCAGTCTGTTGGAGAAATTGTCATCCTCGCCATCATCGTTGGCATCATGTTTGCTGTCCATGTCGATCGCAGCACAGAGGACAACAACTGGGGTCTTTCGGTTCTAATTGCCTTTGCTACGGCTTGCTGGTTAGCTCTGTCTATACCGTGGTTCATCTTGGAAAAGAAGCGACCTGGTATGAAGATTCCGCCTGGTTTCAACATTGTCACAGTCGGCTTCTGGCAGCTCTATGAGGCTGCTACACAGATCTGGCAGCTCAAACAGAGCTTAATCTTTCTTGCCGGCTATTTCCTTCTTGGAGACTCACTGAACACGACGGTAACAGTCGTGGCGACTCTCCAGAATTCCATTGTTGAGTACAATACCCTCAAACTGACATATCTTCTCATCGTCGGCATCGCAGCCCAAGCTGTAGGCATCGGCTGCTTCTGGCTCATCCAGAAGCGCTACAATCTCAGCGCCAAAACAATGTTCAACGCCGTCATGGTATCAATCATCTTGTTGGATGGCTGGGGCATGATTGGCAATTGGACCGACAAGTTTGGCTTTCACAATGAGTGGGAAGTGTGGCTGTACCAAGCCTTTTACGGCCTGTTTGTCTGTCCATGGTACAGTTATTCCCAAATTATGATTAGCTGTGTGACGCCTCGTGGTCACGAGTTTCTCTTTTTCTCCGTTTTCAACATCATTGGCAAAGCATCAAGCTTCATTGGACCCTTGATCAGCAGCCGGATCATTGACGCCTCAGCCGGTGGAAACAACGACAGTGCCCCATTTTACTTTTTGTTTGCCTTGAGTCTGGTCAGTGCGATTGGTATCTGGACATTCTTGGATCTGGAGAAGAGTGCACGTGAGCAAGAAGCTTTCTTGCTTCAGGAAAAGGGGAGGATGGGCGACTCTGATAGCTCCAGCAAGGAGTAACGAAGCGGTCTCGCTTATGAGCGCTATAAGGCGCCTCCGAGTTATGATAGAATTTGACGACAAACTGATTTCTCGCACCTGCCGTTACAAACGAAGTTCCCGTGTCGTGCCGCCTTGGATTCTTCTTTTGGTGGCTGGCTGGCACAGTACCCTGTTGCTGATATGTCAAACACCCATACGAGTTCTCGTAAGCTGAGAGTCTTCGTCTAAGCGTAAATCAGCCGATGTACATCGGCTAGGGACCAAGATATCCAGTATGTAACGAGAACATACATACATAATACGTAGCTTTCAGGGATCGATTTGGTGTGCGCGCTTTGGGACTCCGTGAGCCCCCATAACTCAAGCAGTAATAATCCCATCATTACCTCTGGACATGTCGAGCGTCAACTCGCCCGGCAATCTCCGGCTATTGAAGGACCCCTGCCCATATTATCAATACGTTGTTATGTAGGTTCCAGGCTCCTAGTGTTTCAGTGCACGGGCGCTGTTTGTGTTCAACGCCCGTTTAAGGCCTATTTTTGGCAAAAGGTTTCCCCCCACAGCCCACCAATCACCCCTGTCAGGATGCGACAGATCAAATCGATACAGTAGGATTATCGATGAAACGGGTAGACCGGCGCCCTGGCATGATGGCCGGGTCCTGAAAAGAAATTAACCTGCGGTGATATTGTACTTTAAGGCTGTCGTCTTCCCGATGGCTTACCTCGGCAAGTCAGCCTCCACAACTACTGCGATATTACCTGCGGCTGATCAGCTGCAAGCCAAGTACGACTGGGCACGGTACTCAAAAGCTCAACCGTATTATCGCTTGCCAAGAGATAGTCTACATGGTCAAAGTTGTCATATTAGCCCTGGCTGTATGTATGTATTAAGAGACCTGCAGGCATATGTAGTCCCACACCGTCTGTGATGGTGGGCAATTAAACAATAGGTGCGCACAGACACAAGTCAGGGCTAAACATGGCGTGTTTCGCGACATGGGGTCTGTTCCTGGATAATAGCTGGGCTTTGTTAATTTTTCCAAGAGTGTATTGTGACTCTTGTTCAGTTGTGGTTGTGGTGTCTGTGTGTTCACCTGAAGTAATCTCAAAACGTAGGTTTCCATCGGCGCGACGTTTTCTATTAAAGCGACTGGCAAACCCTTCGTGGGAACCTAGAACTGACTCTAGAAACTAGCATTTTCAAATTTCTTTTCTTCTTTCGTTACTACACTATCGTTAAAGTCTTATTTCTTTTTCCGACTCTCTTTTACACATTCAGATACCCTTGATCGACCAGATCGATCCTCTGTTTTGTTTCACAGTCTCTTTAAACAAAGTCTCTTCGAAACCACAATGAAGTTCAACGCAGGCATTGCAGCTATTGGAGTTGCAGCTCTGAAGCATGTTGCTGTAAGAGAATTCCTGGTTTTATCATCCGGTATACAAGATATGACAGAGTAACTAACTCGTTGATGAACTAGGCGCAACCCACTGTTGGCGTCCCAATCGATCTTTGCTTCGGTATTCTCGGAGAAGCAGAATGCAACCAAAAGACTTCATCTGGTGGACTAGTTGATGTGCCTGTCGATGCTTGCATCGGAGTTCTCGGTAGTGCCAAGTGCTCTCAGAGTGACCAAAACGGTGGCAAGCACGGTGGCTCTAAGGGTGGAAGCCTAATCAATGTCCCAGTGAACCTTTGCTTCGGCATTTTGGGAGAAGCAGAGTGCAAGCAGAAGTCATCCTCCGGTGGACTAGTTTCCGTCCCCGTGGATGCCTGTATCGCCGTTCTTGGCGAAACCAAGTGCTCTCAGGGCGACGCTCCTGGCAAAGGTGACTTTGGCGATGACTCTTTGATTAGCGTCCCAGTGAACCTTTGCTTCGGTATTCTTGGAGAGGCTAAGTGCAAGCAAAATGCCTCACCTGGTGGACTTGTCAACGTTCCCGTCAACATCTGCCTTGCTATTCTTGGCAAAGCCCAGTGCTCTGGTGCTCCCGAGCCAACTGCCGAGCCAACAACCAAGACACCTGCAGAGACGACCGGTAAAGCGTCTACTACTCCTGACGCATCCACGCACGTTCCTCAGACCGAGTCTTCCAAGAGTGTTCCCTCGAGCAACGGCCCAAGCTCTGTCCCTCAGACGACTTCAACTCCTGCTGAATCGGCCACTGTTACAACTGAGCCCGAAAACTCAACGACCAAGACGGCCAAGACGACTGAGACACACCCTGGTGCGTCTGAGAGTGTTTCATCCGACGATTGTGAAAGCTCTACACACTTGACGGCTTCAACAGTTTATACCACAAGCCTGATCACTGTCACCCAGTGCCCCCAGACCGTCACGGACTGCCCTGCTTCTTCCACCATCACCACTGAAGTGACTGTCCCAATCACTACAATCATTGCCTCCATCAGGCCAACTGAGTCAGCTAAGAGCTCCCAAGCAGGCGGCATTTCTACCTCTGTCAGTCCAGTCGGTTCTTCCGCACCTGGCAACCCTGGCAGTGGCGAGTCTCCTTCTACAGGACGCCCTGGGGCTACCGGTGGCCCTGTAACCACCGGAGGACCCGCGACCACTGGAGGCCCTGTGACTGCCGCAGCTGGCCGTGCACAGCAGTTCTCAGGACTTATGGTCCTTGGAGCGTTTGTGACCGCTCTGCTTCTTTAAATGCTGTTTCAAGGATGCCAGGTCGATAGGCTGAGTAATTTAGTCGAGGGTTGAAGGGGACAGGCCTCAGCTTTTACGGGTAAATATTCCTCTGTAGTAGGCTTAATACATTAATTTTGAAAGTTGCCTATTACGAGTACCTCAAAGATGATGATAAAAGTAGTGCTGTTAGTAAATCAATATCTCGGTAGGATCTCTACGTTGAAAAGTTGCCTGCGTATCCCGCGTTGGGGCTGAAAAGGAAAAGTAGGAGTCGATCAGAGACTTATTGAAACAATTTCATCTTCGTAAGATATTGATTATTCAAATCTACTTCTGGCGAATCCTATACTCTTGTCCTACAAAAACATGATGATTTTATAGGTATATCAGCTGCCTGCATGGCAATCTGCAGCTGCTCTTCAACCTTTTTGGCCTCGTCCTCTTGTCTAGATCTAACCAAACACTCATGATAACCATGTAGAGACCAGACATTATTCGGATGCTGATGCGCTCTGGGTAAAGAATCATCTACGCCCAAATCCGCCTTGTATACAGCCATTGCCTCATCCACATGTCCCTGCTCCAGAAGCAAGGCCCCATACGCATGTCGCGCAGGCTGCATCCATCCCCACGGCTCATCGTATGGAAGCTCATCATACAGTTTGATTGATTTGCGAAGATGCTCAAAGGCTGCATCATAGTTGCCAGCGCGGTATTCGACCTCTCCATCAAGCATTGCGGCGCCGACCTTCAAAATGTCCACACACTTATTATTGAAAACGGTTCGAGACTCTTTTACATTTTTGCATGCTTCCTGGAATAAATTTCTCTGCTGCCGGGCCTCGCTAACATTCTCCAAGGCTGCGTGTGCCATGCCCTTTGCATAGTATGTCAATGCTGTGCACACACAGTACAGGTCTTGGTCCCGGGGCAGCCCCAGCTGCAAAATTTCATCCCATTTGCCGAAGCGGATAAGAGCATGAACACGCATTGCGAGGAATCCCTCTAACCAGTCAGCCATGGGTGGTGACTCGACACGAAGCAGCTCCTCCGAAATGCTCGCCTCGAGCTTATTCACCGTCTCGAGCGCGATGCGAGACTGACCAGAGAACATGGCTCCGTATAGACGGAAATGGTAGTCATGGCTGCGGTAGAGTGTGTAAAAGTTCATCGCACCTTCTCGTTCAAGGTATTTCTCATCTGCTCGGACGGCGTTGGTATTTGCCTTGACAGAGGCGGCATAGTCTCCGACCAGCACGTCTAGATGGCTCGGCATGTGGTTCAAGTGACCAGCATCCGGGACCAGCTCACGCAGACACTCTGCAGCTGGCATTCCTGCCTCTGGAGTGTTGGACATTTCCATAAGATGGATGTACATGTGTAGGCACCCGGGATGTCGGCGTCCACCTGGTAGCGAGAGGGCATGGTCCAGAACTCGCTTCGTCTCAAGTGTCTTTGCTCCTTTGGCAGGCTCACCAGTCCGAATATCCCAAAGAGCCCAGGGTGTGAGATTCATTAGGGCATCAGCGTATAGAGTGGCAACGTCGAGGTCATCGGGAAACTCTGCATTCACTGCGCTCATGGCGTCGGCATATTTCTTGTTCCAAATAGAGCATTCGTCCATGTTTGAATTTTGGCTCTTTGGGTATCGACTGCGCAGAGCATGGACAAGAGCACGCTCGACGGGGGTGGCAGATGCCGAGACCTCGGAAGCCTTCTCAACAGCGTTATGAGTTCGCTCTGTCGCGGAGAGCATCTCTTCATGCTCAAATGCGTCCCACGGTTTGTTGTAGTTGGGCCCAAGTGCATATGCCACGCCCCAATAGGCCATGGCACAATTGGGGTCGGCTGCTATGGCGCTCTCAAAGCACTTTGCGGCTTCTTCATGGTTGAAGCCGTAGGACCAAACAAGACCTCGGTCGAACCAAGTTTGCGCCTCGGGGCTATTGGTCGTTACGGGCCTGGTATAAGTCCCCAGGTCATAGTAATCTGTAGTTGGATCTGGCATCTTGCGAAGTATATGCGCTAGCGGTATCGACTGTATGTTGAAAGTTGTGGGTGTAAAAGCAACAGTGGCTCCGGGCGGCAGTGAGTAGTGTGGGGTTGACGCCTTCCGCCGTTGCGCCAAGCATGGATGGGAGCTGAGCCATCTGCGTGAAACATGCAGGTAGCAGGATAGACATATAGGTAACAAATTAATGCTGGCTCTGTAACTTCCTCTTATAGCTTATGACAATTAAACGAGATCATTCAAGAACTGTCGCACATCTGCCATTCCAGTACTTTAAGGTCTACCGGCCCTGTTGTTAGTCTGTTCCCGACTGTTGGTCCAGCATGCTCACTCACTCCCAAGGTTTAAGGAGAGACAGTCAAACGCTCAAGTAATGGACCGAGGCACCTCGTACAATTAAACGAACCTCAAAATACGAAATCATGATATTCTCATCTTTTCTAAATGAGTCACTTAATTGGCGGCACGAGGACAGTCTGTCGGGCCGGACCGGTGTGAACCCATCGGAAGAAGCACGCATGTGGGGCCGGTCCCGGCGTTCACCTTCCTTTATCTTCAGGTGCGTCCTATTTTCTCGCCGCCTTCACATTCTCTCAACATCTTGTCTCCATCTCCCCGCAAACATACATCACACAATCATGTCAGGCCCGCAAGATCCCATCTCACAGGGCTCACTAGCCCATCTCCTCCCGCCCAGCTGGAAGACCCAGGTCACAGCCTGGCTAGACGAGGACACACCTTCATGCGACTACGGCGGTTTCGTCGTCGGAGAAGGCGAGCGCACGGCCACGCTCTGGGGTAAATCCGCTGGTATCATTGCAGGCCGGCCCTTTTTCGACGAAGTCTTTACCCAATGTGGCTGCACGGTGGAATGGCACGCCAAGGAAGGTGATGCGGTTGACACCAACGCCAACGGGGGCAAGATGAAGGTGGCAACTGTCAAGGGACCCGTTCGGGGCGTCCTGCTCGGGGAGCGTGTAGCTCTAAACACGCTTTCAAGATGTTCAGGAGTCGCTTCTCGCAGCAGGGAACTGGTTGATAAGCTGCGCGCCGCTGGGTACAAGGGCATCCTCGCCGGAACACGCAAGACGACGCCGGGGTTTAGACTGGTGGAAAAGTACGGCATGCTCACTGGCGGGGCGGACGCGCACAGAATGGACCTGAGCTCCATGGTGATGCTCAAGGATAACCACGTCTGGAGCCGAGGTAGCATTACGGATGCCGTGGCGGCTGCGCGGTCGGTGGCTGGCTTTGCGATGAAGATTGAAGTCGAGGTGCAGAGCGAGGCAGAGGCCGATGAGGCTATTGCTGCGGGTGCGGATGTGGTGATGCTGGATAACTTTACCGGGGATGGTGTCAAGGTTGCGGCGAGGAGCCTAAAGGAGAAGTGGGCTGGAAAGAAGCACTTTTTGATTGAAGTTTCTGGAGGGTTGACGCCGGATAACGTCGTGCCATATGTGTGCAATGGTGAGTTTATGATATCAATTGGGATTTGAAAGCTGCGTGTTTGGCTAACTCGAACTGCTAGATATTGATATTATGTCAACGAGCGCGATTCATCAGGGCGTGCCGCATATTGACTTTTCGCTCAAAATTGACCACTAGAAAGCTACGACTTAGGGGGCATGTGTACAGTATAACTACTATGACTATGGGCGCTTAAGCGGGTGGAGGCGGAAATCACATCTCACTTTACTAGATTAAATGCACAAAGCACGCAAGATTAACGATTAAATCTTCATTCGTTTATGATGCTAAACGAAATACATGCAAGTAGTATCACCAGTCTGGAGGTATCATTTTCCATCTCTTCAACCATAAATCATCATCCTCAAGTTAAAAACAAAAGAAGCATCGTTTTAATTTGCACCATTGGAACCGTTGACACCATTCTTCTCGCCGCAGCAAGGAACAATGACACTCGACTGGTTCTTTCTAGTCGGCACATCCAGAGCCGGGTTGGCGTTGAAAAAGTCTGCAGGTCGAAGATGCATCTGGTGAATTTCAACAGGCCTAAAACATAGTTAGCCATATCTCTTCGTAGTAACTGCTTGAGAAGTAATCACTTACATGACTGGCCAGTCCTCAACACGAGGATTGTGGGTAAGACCAAACACGCTCCAAACCACTGGATCACTCTGCTTTCCAGAGCCATCACCACTCGCCGCGCCATTACCATTAGCCTCGCTCGCGGCATCAGTCGCAAACCAATCTCCACGCTTCACCATGTCAGAAACACCACCCTCCTCAAAGGTGCTCTGGTTAGTAAACTCTCCCGCGGCCCAGAACTCGCCATCCCTGTGACCTGTGACCCAAAAGTTGTGCTGAGCAAACTGCGCACGCTTCGCCACACGGCTCTCCTCGTCGGCAAGCAGCATCTGCGTGGCGGGCGAGATGAGCTTGTAGCCGACATTCTTGCCCGAGATGGCATTCTTCTTGGACGAATTTTCGAACTTGAGGACTCTGTTGAGGCGCGGCTCGGCATCGACCCAAGTGGCCTTTTGGACGGGGTTGCGGCGGACTTCGTAGTAGTTGCCAAAGGGGTTGGTCTTGGGATCCATCTTCTGGCGGTGGCTTTCCTCGACGACAACTTGCGTCTGCTGCTTGCCTTCGCCGCCGTCGCCGCCAAACAGGTCAATGGCCGGGTCGATACGGACAGCAAAGATGTGCTGGTGGTTCTGGGCCAGAATCCCAGGGGACACAATGTTGCCATACTTGGATGTCTTGCCCTCGTCAATGGCAACGACGCTGACCATGCCCGTGGCGCGGGTCTCGACAGTTATGCCGCCTGTCTGGTCTAGCTTGAAGGAGAAGATGTACTCGTAGTTGGCAAGGGTACCGATGAACTGGACGACAAACTCGCGCATGCGAGCTACGACGCCGCGATCGGTGCGGAAGTTGGTGTGCTTCCACAAGATGCCGCTGTCCTGCTCGTGCAGGCAGACGACGGATTCAAGCTTGTTGGGAGAGCCATCTGGCTCGGAAAAGTTGGCATCAAGGTAGTGAATAGCACCAAGACAGTCGCAGCCGAGCTTCAGGCTGTTGGCAGCACGGCCAATACCACCATCGCCGAAATCAAAGGCTTGCTTGCGGTGATATGGCGAGCGAGGATCACCGTACGGCACCGTAAGCTCACTGTAGCTCAAGCGGTACAGTACGGAGCGGTTATCGTAGCAGACATCGTGCAGAACAGCACCCTCGCGAGGACTGACGGAGATGCGAAAGCGCCACTTTTGCCATTCGATCAAGCCGTCTGGGTGAACATTGAACGAGGCACCCTCGGGCTGAACAACATTCAAAGGCTTCAGATCCTCACGCGACGGAATATCCAGTAGCTCTGGGGCGTATTCGGCAGGAACAGACTTGGTAAAGAGCTGTTTCGGCTTGTCGGAGCGGGGAGCAGGCTCAGGGCCGTCCTCTGAGCCGCCGGTAGGTAGGCGGTCGACGCGGACGACCTTTCTAGTAGCCCACTCCATGACTGGGATGAGCGGGATCGGATAAGCATAGTGGTTTGTGTCGGGGTTGTTCTTTCTCGTGTCTCTGGCAAAGATGAGGCCTTGCATAAACTTGGGGGTGCCCTCGTCGTCATCGGGGCCGCCATAAGGCCACGGGTCAAGGCAGTACTCGAAACCCTCGGGAATAGTGAATTCTGTCAATGCCTCCTTGACAATATCTTGTGAAAGGCATAGATCCTGGAACAGAGCAAACTCGCCGCTTTCGATGCCGTTAGAGCTTGTTCTTTAAGAGCGTGAGTAGTACTTACACGTTAAAGTGGGGGAAACCCTTGTTCCTGGAGGGAATAGGCTCATTTGAAACGACTTCGCCGGTGCTAACATTTACACCAGCACGGTGAAAGACTTGCTTAGTCCCGTCAATCACTTCATACTCAACTGCCGCAATACGGGCCGGGCGCGGGGTGGCGTCCGACAGAGTGCCGGCATGCTCGGCCTCGAGAAACGGAAGCAGCTCATCCTTGGCCGGCTCCCAGCGGTATATGGAGCGGAAGAAGAGCGACTGGTCGGCCTTGTATACCTTGACGATGGCATCGCGGGCCTTTGTGAACTCGGCGCCGGACAGGTCCGCGAGCGGGTGCGGAGCGGCAACGGCGGGGATGGTCATGGCGGGCCTTGCCGGTGTATATATATGTGTGTGCTTGTGCGCGGGCTAATGCAAGTAAAGGAATATGACACAGGGGGTGGATGAGGTATTTGGCGCAGAATTCTAATGCAAGATGAGAAGATTTGAGAAGAATAGACAAGTGAGGAGAGACACACGAGTGTCAGGCCTATATAAGAAGGGTCTCGTCCACAGCCTCGCATACAAGGTGTTGCACAGAGGGGAACTCGGCGCCGCGTCCCCCCACGCCGACAAAGGCTAGTCGCGGGGCTTTCAGCGGGCTGCAGGCTTTAAGCTACGACTTGGACCATCTCGGAATCGTAACCGGAGCTTCCGAGGAGTTTTGGCCGCATCTATGGAGCAATGCAGACAGAAGTCGGAGAACGAAAACAGGGTCGGAAGGGCGCCGTGAAATGAACAGGTCCTGTTAAAGAAGCTACGCCAAGCCATTTTGCGTGGCTCTCTGGTCATACCTTCTCTTCGCTTCTCAGAAAATTGCCTCTTTGGGAAGCGGACATTGGGAGCTGTGAATCTGGAGCAAGAATGGAGTACCGGCGTGGCTTGATGGTGGCGGGACCCGCGGGCCTCGAGTCGGATGGGTGCGCATCAACTACTCTTTACGTGGTAGCTCGGGCTGGTGATGGCTATTGTAGGGTCTTTTTGTGCTTGGAGTCACTTGTTCAAGCGGAGTGAGCTGTGCTGGCAGTATGTTCCGAGTTGGCGCGGTTGGATGCTAGTGAAAAACTTGACGGCCCAGCATTGGCAGAGCTACTCCAATCAGGTATGATTACAATCAAAAGCCAATGTGTTGTGACGAATACGAAGTACGTATGGGTAAATGATGGTCTTTTTGTCTTGTTGCATGAAGGCTGGAACATGCATTGAATGTTGCGTCAGCGCCTTCTCGTTTACATGACGGACGCTTAGATCTGCCAGCTACGCCGGAGAGAACCGACCAAGGCCGCAAGGACATCAGGCAGTGCAAATTAATTCAAATGAATCAGCATATCGTCACACAGTATCTTGTAAAAGTCTCTTACAAGGGAAAATGTTTATTGCCGACTTATATAGATACTTCCCGGCGAGCCATGACCACAGGGTAGAGTCGCAACGGTCACAGAGAGTGTGGGGCAGGTAACACCAGCATGCACCCATTCATCTCCAGATCCCGTCGATCTATACTACCTCGTACATGATACATCAATATATAAATCAAATCTGGGAGTTTATACCGAATTTCTCATGAAATTGCCCTTTCTTCGCCCTTGAAACCCTCGCTGTAATGCCAACCCTACATGGCGCCGCTCATCAATCGACAACGGCGATTACTAAGCTCGGCCCGTACGGATCTCACGCGATGGGATTCGCTAGCGCAGGCACAATCGCATGCCAGCACGCGGCAACCTTTTTCTGCGCCAATTACAGATCTCGGCTAAGCTCTTTGCTTCCGACAACAACCAACTGAGTTGTTTCAAAGCGAAAAGATGGCTTCTGTGCTTATGCAGCCCTTTTGGGGCGAGAGTACATCGTACCTCAAGTAAGTTTTGCATCATGATGTCTTGTGTGACCGCGGTACATGAGCTGACTTGTGGACTTAGTTTCTGCGAAGAGGTAACTGAACGTGCTATAAATACATTCTTATGCGGAAACTAAACGCAATGTGGTTTAGGACTACGTGGTTACGCGATATGTCGCCGAATTCATCAACACGCTCAGCAGCATCACATACGGTACGTGACGTCACATGTCAACCACTGGTTACTGCTGGGTATCCAATTGACCTTTGTTACAGTTCTCTATGGCATTCACGGCCTATACAAACTCGGTGAAAAACGGCGCACCGCGCCCCGAGTCCTCTCTTACTGCGGGCTGATGGGCGTAGGAGTATGTTCAGCCGGCTACCACATGACGCTCAAATACCATACGCAAATGTGTACGATTCCCCAATTTACCCGATAAAGTAACTCTTGCACAGCTAACATATTGCTTGGTAGCCGATGAGCTGTCAATGCATCTCCTAACTACACCCATCATCTACCGCATCCTCACCTTCCAGGCCAGCCAGCAACGCACCAAGATTGTGGGCGTCATCCTGTCTATTCTCTTTACGGTAGTCATGGTCACGCACATGGTCATGGACGAGTTTCTGCTGCATGCTACATCATTTGGTCTCGGCGTGTACATTATTGTCACGCGTGTGCACGGCATGATTAAGGAGCAGGTACCGAATGCTAGTGTGAGGAACAGTCTTCGAAAGATTGCCAGATTTGGAACGTGTAAGTTGGCCAAAGCCTCTCCTACAGCAACACGAGAAATTTTTTTGGACTAAATGATTTTGTCTCGTATATAGTTAGCTTTGGGTTTGGGTACTTTGTGTGGCTGCTTGATGACTGGCTGTGCCAGCAATTGACGGCTATGAAGTATACGGTTGGCCGACCATTGGCCTTTTTGCTCGAATTTCACGGATGGTAGGTTCTGCTTTCGCTTTTTGTGTCGTGAATCTGTCTCGTGTTTGACATTTAACACTTTTCTTTCTGCTAGGTGGCACATTTTCACAGCCATTGGAGGGTATATTGGCGTTGCGCTCGTAGACGCTATAACCTCTGGCGAAGTAAAGGAGGATTCTACTAGCCAACTCGCATGGCCGGTTCCAATGGTGGCGAGACTCATGCCTGACATGGAGGTACCGTCAAAGAAGGAATAAACGAAGGACTGGGAAGTGACGCAAAAATTGGAAAGAAGTTTTGGAAAATTTAAAAGGAGAAACAGATAAACGGCTTCGGCACAGGATAACAGCCGAGATATACGAGATGAAGGAAGTGTTTCTACAATATACGACCATTGCACGGTGATCTACAGACTGTACTGGGGCTGCTGTGAAATGTATCCTGGTAAATGCAACATGCAGCCTCCTTGGGAGGTAGGTGATAATCCGAAGTGGGCGAGCAGTTTCTACAGTTTGCGTTTCCTACGTCTATAGAGTGAAACGCCGGGCCGATTGTTGGCGTAGCGCAGAATGCAATTGCCTGCTCAAGGGCGGGAAGCCAATTGGCTTACCTTGCGTCGCAGTGTACATGTGCGCAACGGACAATCCATTCCCAAACAGTTTGCTTATTGGTAATATTTTAGCGTCACGTACGACGTACTCCGGTAGAGCGCCAGGTTCGGTCATGCTTGGTTGTCGATCTTACAATCGCGCGTGTGTAAGGTGGACAAAAGTCCTGCCGGTTCAGCGTTACATGCTGGTCCTTTTGACGGGCCCTTTTCCACTGCCGGTGTCATGATACGAGGACGATATGGACGATCGCGACGCAAAAGTGCTCTGAAGAAGAGTGAACCGAGGCACATGCCTGTCAATTTCAATCTTGGTGTGGTTATTCAGTGTATGTATGCAGGCTGCCCGAGATGTCGAGGACATCTGTGATGATACGATCCAAACAAAGAGAGAGTCGTCAGATGTCGACGTCGACGGAATTGGGCAAAACTATGGGGAAGCAACACGGGTGTGGCTCATGGGAATAAATTGACCGAGTCTCGGGTGGCAGAATACAATGGGAATTACAATAGTGTCTAATCTAGTTGCTCGGAGGAACACAGCAACGTGAGACAATCAAGACAAAGTACATTCCAGTGCCGGGCTTGTTTGGGCGGGAACGGAAGTGGAGAGATGGAACAGCCGCTACGAGTATGTATGGCAATTCGGCGGTTTCATCTGAGACGTAAAAAGGCCAATTATTATGATTATTTTATTTTTAATGCCATTCTTTTGAGCAGGCGGGCAAGAAGGGACCGTGGGTGGTACTATATAGAGCCTCAAGATATACTTTGGAGTAAGCAAGTATAGACTTCGGGTACGCGTAAACAAAGTTTGGATCATGACGATACGATACAAAAAAATACAGAATAATAATTAAAAAAGAAGAAGAGAGAAAAACGAAATCATCTGTCCTATTCGTACATGGTGATTCCCGCTTTTGTTCATTGGAGGACGGCTGTTTCTAGCGGGCTGTCGCATCATGAAACAATGTTTTGGCATGTTTGGAGGTATATGAGGCTCTTGCATAGCTTGCCTGGTAGCTCCACTTGGCTGCTGACGGCGGATGAGCATGTTCATTACGCTTTCGCATACATACTCATGCGAGTAGCAAATCATCTCTGGTGGTGAGAGTCAATGGGCTCATGACTACGGTGCAAAGAGTATGTGGCAACGGATGCATACGAGTACAGTATTTCCTGTTACGATCCGAGACTTTTAGCTTCCATGACTGAGATGGGTGAGGGAGAGAGTGGCTGGCTGCGTGAGGCCGTTTTCAGCCAATGGCGTGTCATGGACTACGAGGTAATAACCCAAAGACCGAATATGCGACCAACGCGAGGTGCAGATCGAGTTAATTTCGCTTTGCTGTACCGAGGAAGCAAGGCATAGCTTTTCTTGTATCGTTTTGGGTGTTTTTGCGGCAATGACGTAGATACTCATGAGCTGCGTGCGTGGGCGAGCCAAAGACGTTGCGTGGTTGCGGAGCATGGCCATGTCGACATTCCAAAGTGCCGACAGCGGCCGATTACAGAACACTAGCGGCCTTCTCAGTGGACGATGCGTGCCCCAGCTAGCGGGCATTTACAGTGGGTGCTAGCAGAAGGACGCAGGACTACAGGGGGGGGGAAATGCCGTACCAACTCGGCCATCGTGCCTGGGCTGGCCCCTCTATTGTGATTGCATGTAGCGCCGATCCATACCCACCGCTTGAGACTTTTTTGTCTGTGCTGGTGGTGCTCCTTTCACTGCATGTACGTACAGTACGAACGCAGAGCAGAGCCGGAATGCGTATGAGTGCTGCGACGTACGAGGCAACTGATGCCATCAAGCTTGCACACATGGTACATTACAAAAAGGGGAGCGGGCCCCCCTTTTGACACTGGCCTCTGGTCTGTGTCTGCGAGCCCTACAAAGCAAAGCAGTGATTGTCTGTTGATCAAAGGAGGGTTTTTGGTTCATCCCCCATAAATCCTGTCGTCCCGAACCGAGTTGGACTTTCTCTTAATTACATCCCCGAGTCCTTCATTATTAGTCGCTTCTACCAAAGTCACAACCATCACAAAGGACACGAGAGAAAGAAGAGATAAAAAGCCACTTATCTCTTTTGCGGCTCCTTTTTTTTAGTGGGACAGAATACTTTGCCTTCCGAACCACCCGCCGTCGTCTCAGTCCAGCGGGCGCACGATACCGCACCCGCCGCTATCATTGGGCCATTTCCAGCAGCTCGTCAGCGCACCATCACACGAGCCAACCCCGCTGGCCGAGCCTAAAGCAGGTGCCCTACCACCGTGTCTACTACAGTACTCGTAAACCTTTTGTTTTGGGGTCTGCAAGGCTCGGGGCCCCTATTTTATTCTGTTTTATCGAATTTTTTCCTGCCCACGCTCGAGTCGACAGCCCGTGCCACAGCTTCTTGCCGCTCCACCCAAATCTCACACCCACCTTCGCTGCCAACGAACACGGCGGTGCCACTTTTCTTCATCTGCTGTCGCTCTCCTATCGGCGCGGCAGCACCTGTCCAATCTCTTCCTCCATTTCTCTCTTGTTGACGAACCCTTTTTGTTTCGATTTTTGCCCTTCGCTTTCTCTTCTCTCTTTCTTCTTCTTCTATTCTCGTCGGTTTCCTACAAACAAATTTCCATTCTCGGCTCGCTTCTCTTCGATTCGAAACGGACGCCCTCGTTGTCCTATAACAAACAAAAACCTTAAACGAGTACGGGGCGGCCACGCAATCGCTCATCATCCGAGCCCCCCATTTTCAGAATATCCGGTTTCTTTACTTTGGACGCTGCGCCTCCAAACACGCCACCTTCTTTTCTCGATTCGACGCGGCTGACAAGAGCCTTTTTTCCTTCTTGCCTCGTTCTTCCTGTTGATTTGAATCAATTCGTTTCGCCTGAATCGTGGCTCATGCTATCGCAATAGCGCGACGCCGTATCTCGACCACCCCTTTCCCCGGCGAGGCTGTGATCACCCCCAAAGAAGGGACACAGTTTGCTCGCTCTCTTGTTTACGATTAAGTTACTGTCATTTTTGAGAAAAAGTTACCCTCAAACACGACATTCTTATCGACATCTCCTCCCACGACGCAGCCAAGATGTTGAATCTACGCCGCGCCATCATGGCGGCCGCCTTCCTCCTCACCGTCTTCTTCCTCGTCTCTCAATCGCACAGAGCCTCCTCCCCCCAAGTCGCTTCGAGTAAACAACCATCCGACTCCAACTCGAATACCCCTGCCCAGGGCCAAAACTCGGAGGAACTCAACGCCCCCAAGTTTGGCTCCCCGACAAACGAGAAGCAACATCGCGCCGTCGCTCAGAAGCCCCTTTCCGACATGTCCCACATGACCACCTACGACAAGCTCAGCTATGCCTTCCCATACGACATCATGTCCAAGTTCCCCGCCTACATCTGGCAGACTTGGAAATACACTCCCGCCGAGGGCGAGTTTGAGTTTCGCGAGCAAGAGGCCTCCTGGACTGTTGCGCACCCGGGCTTCGTCCACGAAGTCATCACAGACTCCATGGCCCTCAGCCTGTTGCGTCTCTTTTACGCTTCTGTTCCCGAGGTCCTCGAGGCATACGAAGCTCTGCCCATGCCCGTTCTCAAGGCCGACTTTTTCCGCTACCTGATTCTCTTTGCCCGCGGCGGCATCTACTCCGACATTGACACCTATGCCATCCAGGGCGCCGACGTGTGGATCCCCCCTTCTATCCCTCAGCAGTCGGTCGGTCTCGTCATTGGTATTGAGGCCGACCCCGACCGTCCCGACTGGGCTGACTGGTACAGCCGCCGCATCCAGTTTTGCCAGTGGACCATCCAGAGCAAACCTGGTCACCCGGTGCTGCGTGATATCATCACCCGCATTACCAATGCTACGCTCGAGATGCACAACAAGGGCAAGCTCACTTCCTTCCGCGGCACCGGTGTCGTGGACTTGACTGGCCCTGCGGTCTGGACCGACACCATCATGGACTACTTCAACGACCCTCGCTTCTTTGACCTCAATGCCAGCAAGGGTCGCATCGACTTTCACAACTTTACCGGCATGGAGACGAGCAAGCGCGTTGGCGATGTTGTCGTCCTGCCCATTACCAGCTTCTCGCCTGGTGTCGAGCAAATGGGTGCCAAGGACTATGATGATCCTATGGCGTTTGTTAAGCATGATTTCGAAGGTGAGCTTACAGTCACAGCTACATGGCTACAACGATGGAAGACTAACCTTTCCTTTTTCAGGAACATGGAAGCCAGAGAGTGAACGACATATTGGCGAAACAAAGGAGTAAGCAGTCACATATGTCACTGCAGTGAATTACGTTCCGCCTCTACGACGGGCCCGAATCTTTCACACGATATCCCCAGCTACGACCTTTTGCATCCGACACCCACGCATTGTTTTCCCAGCGTTCACTTGAAGCTCAAAAGTTCTGTATATTTATTTTCCATACCACCATTTCGATTCTACGGAACAACGGGAGCCGGTCCCCGTTGCATACTCCGACCTCTTTCTTCTTCCTTGGATTCTTCTTTTCGCAAAGCTGAAACCAAGATGGAGAGTCGTATTTATATATTTATGTCCCTTATACTGGTACCGTAACGGCTGCATTCCGGAAAGAATTGGGATTCTACCGGACGAAGAAAAAAAAAAGAATACGAGAAAGCACACCCGAAGGGAGAATGCTTAGACATTTGACAAAGTTGTTGTTTTGCGTTTTCGTTTCTTCTTACGGAGGCTTGTTGATGTTTTACTTTGTTGCACACCTTTCTTTTTTTTTTCTGGGATAGAATTGTCATTGAAGCATGTTTAAAGTCTTGTATTATGGCAAGACAAAAGCGTCGGGTTTGAAAGACTAGAACTCTGGTGCTTTTTCGACCCGAGGTTGGAGAGAAGAGTGTATCATGTAACAGTATCCATGTGGATGAAATACAATCTATATCTGACCGAGATTCATGACGCTGCTTATCGTGCACATGCGTAGAACTAATATAGATGATGATGCCTCCATGTTGATATATTTCAGCGACGTTCATCCTACAAGTTAGGAGTTGCATCAACTATTTCGTTTATATGTCTAGGCTTTCGTCCATAACCAAAAGCTAGGCCCCTCTATAACACAAACACTAGCACATGTCAAAACGTACTGCCATCACCCTATAAAGTGGCGCGCGCCCACTCGGAACCAGGTGCAGGGTTCACTTTCAGCCCCCTCCTCTCTCCATGCACCGCCGAACTGCCATTCTCCACTGAGCTCTCTCATCTAGTTCCCTTTCCCCGCACCCGCCAGCGGCATATATTCCGGCTCCCGCAACTCTACTACTCCGTACTCTTACTCCAACGCCCTCTGTTTCCGATATTACATTTTACCGACCATCCACTATTGGTTTCTTTTCGCGGGCTGACTATTTAGACCAGTCATTTTTAGCTTTGGGTGCATCTGTTTGAATAATTTTGAACTTGGTTTTGGGTATTTCCCTTACTTTGAAAGCTACGAAGTCGTGTGTCTTTATTTACTGGTGAAGCTCTTTGGCTTGAGCGTTTGTTTTGTTCGGTAGAAGGGAAAATCTCGGCTATACAACAGACCATTGCATGCCAGACCAGACGTGTCAGTCTACAGGCGCGAATGAGAAGCAACGCCCGTTTGAAATTACGCGTCCGATAAACGATTGGAAGAGCCATGATTGCTGCTGTTGCAGCGCGGAGGGCGGGCGTGGTCGGACGAGTCGTCAGGAGAGGAGCTGCGTCATCGGCTATTCAACGACGATGCCTGGCCACGGAGAATCTCAGCATACGGACTGGGTCCAGTGAAGTAAGTCTCTCCGGATGAAAACAACTGCCAAGTCTTTCACAAAAAACTATTTCTTCCAATTCCCTTTACTCTTCATCTCATCTCATCTTACATCGTCTTAACCAACACATCACAGCCTCCTCTCTACAAGGGCACAATCCCAGAGCACTTTGCCCAAACAGTCTCCCAGCACGGTGACCGTCCAGCCGTCATAGCTCGGGCCCCTTCACCCACCAGCATCGAGACGGCCCTCAGCTACTACGAGCTCGACCTGCTATCCAACCGGCTAGCCTCCTCTCTCGGGTCCCTAGGCGTCAGCAAAGGCGACCGCGTAGCCGTCTCCCTCGGCAACTGCGCCGAATATGCAGCACTCACATACGCCGTCTTCAAGCTCGGTGCCATCCTCGTCCCGCTGAACCCAAGCTTCAACGCGCACCAGGTCGTCTCGGCGCTGAGCCACCTCTCTGCCGAAGTCCTCATCATTGGCGCCGTGACGGACCAGGCATATCGACCAGGCAAGGGACGCAGCAACGAGGAGCTCTTGCAGACTGTAGCCGGAGACTTGAGAGGCGGCGGCATCCAAAGCGAGGACGTCCCGTCTTTGAAAAAGGTAATCGTGGTAGATAACCGCATCAGCCACCAAGACGTGAAATTCAACCTCGAAGACTGCCGGCGCGTCCTCACGCCGTACCGCAGCCTCCTCGACGGCTCCGACAAGCCAACAGCGCCAAAGGAGCCGCTGCACCCGTCCGACACAATCAATATCCAATTCACATCCGGCACAACCTCGATGCCCAAGGCCGCACAGCTCACCCACACCGGTGTCCTCAACAACGGCATCCTCATCGCCGACCGCATGGGCCTCGACCCGTCAGACCGCATCGTCGTGCCGCCGCCGCTCTTCCACTGCTTCGGCTGCGTCTTGGGCTACATGGCGACTGCCACCACTGGCGCCTCCATCCTCTTCTCCAGCCCGGCGTTTGACCCCGTCGCTACGCTCCGCATGTGCGTCGACCACGACGCAACAGGTCTCTATGGCGTAAACACCATGCTCGTTGCCGTCCTGGAAGCCCTCGACTCTGGCACCGTCGTCGATCACCCGCCCGCCAACCTGCGCAAGGGCATCGTCGCGGGCAGCAGCGTGCCAGAAACAATGATGAGGCGCGTCTACCAGCGTCTCGGCCTCGGCGATCTGGTCATCTGCTACGGCATGACAGAAACAAGCCCCGTCAGCTGCATGACGCGGCCGTCGGACCCGTTTGAAATGCGTACGTCTTCAGTTGGCACGCCCATGCCACACACCACCGTCAAGATTGTCGATCCGCACGACCGCTCCAAGGTCGTGCCGCTCAATTCACCAGGCGAGCTTGCGGCAGCGGGATATCTAGTCATGAAGGGCTACTACGGCGATCCTGAAAAGACGGCCGAGGTGCGCATCCAAGAGGACGACGGCAAGGTGTGGATGTACTCTGGCGACGAGGCGGAGATGGACGCAGACGGCTACGTCAAGATAACGGGGCGCATCAAGGACCTGATTATCCGCGGCGGCGAAAACATTCACCCTCTCGAGGTGGAAAACTGCCTGTTCCAGATGCCGGGTATCAAAGAAGTTAGTGTGGTTGGTGTGCCGGACGAGCGGTACGGAGAGGCAGTCGCGGCATTTGTGGTTCCTGTACAGGACTGGACGACCGACGGCAACGGAAAGACGAACAAGGAAGAAAGTGGCAAGGAACAGGACGCGGGTAAACATCTCACCAAGGATGCTGTACGGAACTGGGTTCGCACAAAGCTGTCGAGCCATCTTGTTCCCAAGCATGTGTTTTGGGTGGAGGAGTATCCCAAGACAGCAAGCGGCAAGATTCAAAAGTTTAAGCTGCGGGATCTAGCAAAGGATATTATGAGCGAGCAAGAGTAAAGAAACCACAGCCACCTTGATAGTATGTACATTAGAAAACCTGCCCTTAATCATAAACCATGTTCCATTTCCGTATATCGTCAAGTATTACAAGTCAACTACAACGGCCTCATTAACCACGTCATTGTCCCTCCCGCCAACAATCGATGCATTCACAAACACAGTAGCGTTCCTCCCCATCGTATTTCTCCCAAATATCGCTCCCCAAGCAACCAAAACCGCCATCCAACAAACCTCAATCCATCCAGCCCAACCATTCAAAACCCGCTCATAAACCCCCTGCGCCCGATCCAAGACCACCTCCTCCCTTCCAAACGCAGCATGAATATGTCCAAAAACCACCAGCCGCGGCCTCAACTTGCCCACCTGCTCCGCAAGAAACGGACACCCAGCTCTATAAAAGTCTCTTGTCAAGATGATGCCTCGGCGGACCATGTGTAACCACCACATCAGGCATTTCATTCCCATTCAACGCAGCAAAGCGCTTCTCCCAATGTTCTTCCCCGTCTTCTGGACGATACTGAAACGCTGAAACGCCATACTGCGGTGTCCACGGACTTCCAAACACAACCAGCTTCCTCACAGCCCCTTCCTCACCGGGAAGCGTAACAGACTCATCTTGGAGGTACATCACACTCCCCCAGTCCAAATCACCCTTTGTCTTGGCTTGTCCATACCGTCGTTCGGGGTACTTGGCCAAAAACGCCTCATCAAGAAGTACATCATGGTTCCCAGCGACAAACAGCTTGTACCTATGCGGCAGGGACGACAACCAGTTTATCTCCCTTTGCATCTCTTTAAAGGAGCCGTGTTCCGTAAGGTCGCCTGCGTGGATCAACACGTCGCCATCTGGGATCCGTGGGCGTTTATTGTGCGTGTCGGATATGCAGACTATTCTGATCCTACCATTTGCCGGTCGCTGCGGAGAAGGAAGAGGAGATGTATGAGCATCGTGGAATGACTTTAATGCTGCGGCTGCACGACGCTTTCGTTGGCCCCGTAGCTTTATTCTGCTTAGTGG
This sequence comes from Lecanicillium sp. S3808, assembly GCA_023628775.1. Taxonomy (NCBI): domain Eukaryota; kingdom Fungi; phylum Ascomycota; class Sordariomycetes; order Hypocreales; family Cordycipitaceae; genus Lecanicillium; species Lecanicillium sp. S3808. The sequence continues at coordinate 1,012,814 of JAMAJY010000006.1, read as the reverse complement.
CTGCTGCGCGACCATGGTGTTGCAGGTTGGCCAAAATATCTGGTGTGGCGCAAATTGAACTTGCTTATTTATTAGCAAACGCTATGGTCCCTTGCACACATCATCTGCACCCCAACATCACACACTAACACGGCTGCGTTATTTACGAGTATACTCGGCCAAAAGCGGTGTCTCATCTCCGGTTCTGCTCTAGACAGGGCACACGAGGCTGGATATCACCCCCTCCCACTTCAGCATGTTATGACACTTGTCATCTTAGAAGGCCACATCTGAATTTAGGTATATATGTCAAGACGGTCTAATGACTGGTCAAAACTTCCCAACTCTCTCTTACATGGCAGAAGAGAAAGAATTATTTTGTCTCGAATTGATTTTCAACTCTCACCAGATCACCAAGCAGTTGCCCAACGGCTCTTGACTTCTCCAACGTATTTTCGACGTCCTTAACATCCCTCAAACTCACAAACAAATTCCCCAGGGCAAGCCGCCTGCTTACTTCCTCAGGGGTCAGGACTTCCATCCTCTGTCTGCCCAAAAAATTGAGATCGGCGACCAGGTACATCCATCGTCTTGCGTCCAGCGGTACCCAAAATACCCATCCGATTCCGACCCCATCATTGACCACACCTTGGGGCGTATGCTCTCCCACGATCCCGGCTTCAAGGTCCCCGCGAGACTGTCGGACCTCATTGACGTGGCCGGATAGGACACGTACCGAGGGAATAAGGACGATACGGCTCCCAACTCGGAGACTTACCAGGCAGCAATCGTATAGGTCCATGCTCGTATGCGGTGACCCAACGATCCAAGCAATGCTGGCAAGAAGTGTATCCCCAATTACACCCTTTACCTCGACTTCGGTCGTAAGCTGGCCACCGTTTGCTTGTTCAATACTCAAGTCGAGAGATATTTGACTCCTGTCAAACAAAAGCACGGCCGTCCTCATCGTATCTAGTACCTCGGCAGGATCCTGCGTATCCTGCGTATAGCTATACGGCATCCGCGGATGCAACTGCACCTGATGACGCGACACAACAGACGCAAGGCAGAGGATACGGTATCCAAATCGCCCCAGCTCATGCGTCCTCACCAATTTCGGTACCCCATGTTGCAAACCCTCCGTCTCACGAGCGACGTAAAAGAAACAGGACCTGAAAGCTAACCAAAATGTTTGAAAGCCTAGCCACACCGCAGTTGCCCGAGGGGGCTGTGACCCTATCATCGCGTACGTCCCCACAAGGCAAGCTATACATATCAGCGCACCTCCAGTCCACACGAAACGCCAGAGGATGTGATCCCTTACGTTAGGTGGGACATTGAAGATGACTTTGCGATGTTGGCCAATGGATTGTACACTTGGGAGGTCGCCGGAGAGGTAGTCATAGCAGTAACCATGGGAGCTGATCATGGATGCCTTGTCAGCCGAAGGCTTCTCAGAATAACTGTCTGGGTCATTTGCTTCGAAGTACCGCGAATGCTCCCTCGAAAGTCCCACAAGCTGAATTATCGCTGCTCCAAGGAGGAACCATGCCCAATTTACGGCTGTGAGCAGTCCAAGGGTGAGTGATCCGCAGCGCCAGAGAACAAGCGTCTCGGCCAACTTGAGCAAGGTGAGTGCGATGCTGATCCAGTCGTACATGGCTTGTCGCCGTCTGAGGATGTTCCACTGCGTAGATCGCACGTATCGTGTGAAGCGGGTGGGCGTACCTTGCTCGGCGCTGAGGCAGTTGCGCAGTATGGTTGAGGTATACTGGTCAAAGGCGTAGACGTAGTAAGGCGTAGAAGTCATAGGTGTAGTGTCTTTGGCCGGATCTAGCTGCTTTCCGTAAGTTCCTCTGCTACCTATGTTCTTTATAATCTTTCTTTTAGTTTACAAAAAAAGAAGAAGTAACAAACCATTGATAGCATCACAGCTACGCCAGAAATCCCTGGGGTCCTCGTACCGCTGGCTTCCCTGTGCTTCTCGACGCGCTGGCTCGATCCAACAGCTGCATCGGACAGTGCATTCTTAACACCAATAGTCTCGCGCAGCCACCCGGGAGTAGATGCAGAAACGCATGCTTTGATGAGAAACGGTGATCCAAACACGCTCATGGCTGCGTAGGGCAGGCCCGCAGCGCCTCGGGATCCGAGGACAAGGGATTCGGCTGTGCTGGCGCCAATGAGAGTAGCCAGTGTTGCGATTTCTACGAAGCCGCTTCCGATATTGAGGTCGAACGAGGTCATTTTTTTGAGATATTTTTGCACCCCCTTCAAGCATTCTTTACTTGAATACGGTTCGCGAAGGTCGCATGCCCGCTGGCTGTGAATATTTGCCGCAATATGCTCGATACCTCAGTTGCCAAGCAGCTAGCCCCGCAGCACAGCGCATCAATTGTGGCGTTGTCGGTGATGAATTGCTTGATGCAATGGGTAGTAAATTAACACTGCTAACCCGAAGGGCAACAGTATTACGAAAATATTCTAGGAGTCGACGATGATTCCTGTCCAGAAGACCAGAGACGGGCAACGAAAACAGAATTACCAGAATTGCTCTTAACAATATAATTCACACTTTTATTTGACCTTTATTTGTGCCGTCGTATTTCTAACACAAAACCACAACTACGTTATGGCAGACTGTGATGTAGGCTTCCGAAGCTGAACGGGCACGGGAAAATGTAATGGCCGCCGAAGCGAGATGGCTGTTCCCGGTGCAAGGTGAGCGCCATAGTAAATCGGCCCTTGTGCTGTCCACCATTCTGTTCCATAGCTCTTAATGACAGTTTTGGATAGTTGCACACCTCTTGCGCCGCTTGCAATGGTTGTAGGCATGCCGGGCTGCCATCGGCAAGGCACCGCAAAATGCGCGTCCTACAAGTGATGGAGAACAAAATCTCATGTACACTGCATACATGTATGGATTATTGATATTTAAATCCTGTATACTAAAGCACTAACAAGTAAGCCATCTAGCTCATGCAATGTCCGTCTAGGAGTCGTCTGGGCGCTAATCGCCGTCTGAAGGTGTCATCCCCACGCAATGCCGCGGACCAAAACGGTACTTCGCAGCGAAACAATGGATATCCCAGGTCCCAGGTAAAGCAACAAGGCAAAAGCGGCAGCTCGCCGCATCGAGAAAACGAAAAAGGACAAACGCCTTAAACACCCATCTTAAGCTGTTGTGACGTTGCGTTGTCACCTCTCATTCTACCTGCTTCTCGCAACCAATGCGGCCGAGCAGCTCTTTGCGGTCGCTGTGACCAGGCAAGCTTACGCCAGTGCTGTTAGCCTGCCTCTTGATGCCAGTCCTGCGCTCCCAATTCTTAAAATCGAGTGATTCGACTCCGACTTCTTCTCCCAGAGCCTCTTCGTAGAAGTACTCCTCTCCCTCTTCCTCCTCTTCCTCTTCTTCGTCGTCACTGCGGACGTCTTCGGCCGGGCCACCACGGAGAACCTTGGCTGCAACACGGATAATCATGGTGAACCAAACGATCGTGAGACCTTGTAGAAGGAGAAGTGGTGCCAGGAAAGCCCACTTAACCGTCTCATTGTAGCAGACGCGCCCCGTGGAGTTGAAATAAGGTTCAATCAAATACGAGAGGCCTGATGGAGGTGCCTCGGGGCCGACAAGATTGTCATTCGTGCCGGAGAAGCAGCCCTGGGGCATAATATCGGGTGTGTGGGCGTAGACGGACCAGCACACCATAATGTAGAACACATGGCGAGCGAGAAACCATGACACCATGAAGATGCCAAAGAAGTAATCGCAAATGGTCGTGTAGCCGCAGTACTTGAGGCACTTGGCAGTCTAGCATTTATTTTCGTTAGTGCAAATCCAGAAGCGTACACTCAACATGACGTACCGGAAGAAACAGATCCACCACGTCCATAATAACCAAAATAAGGTTACCCACCCGGGTGTGGTGATAAAAGTAGCAGGAGGAAATAAGGGCTGTGGTAATAATGTGGTGGCTAAACATTTGCCAGTGATCTTTCCGACGCTCCTCAATGTTGATGACAATAATCTGCTGTAGCCAAAACGCCCATTGTGCCAACGCATAGCCCTTCATGATGCCATCCATTTCGCGGTTAGGCCAATCTGTCCAAAGCTCACGAAGGTTGAGCCAGTAGGGAGAGTTGTAGTAGATGTACTGTTCCATGTTAGAGTAGACTGCCTAAGTGAGCATGGAAACGAGACTTACTGCTCCCAGGGTCCAGAATACGCAATAGTAGACGAGAAGCCATGCCTGCTCGCTGAAGCGAGTCAAGTCCTTGCGTTTTGTAATCCCCCTAGCTTTCCCGATAGGAGCAAGGATATACTCCATGAAGCCAGCACGCAGGCCCGTAAAGAGAACAATGAAAAAGGTGATTGCGTATGAGTCGTCGGAGCCAATGGCATATTTGCCAGTGGTAGGATTGAAGTAAGACAGCTGGTAGAACTTGCGGGTGTGATCGCGCGCTCTAGGGATAAAGGCATGAGCGAGGAACAGGAGAGCGAGGAGATTAAAGGAGAGCCCTGTAAATAAAACAGAAAATTGTCAGTCAAAACCCCAACTAAAGCCGAGGAGGGGCAATGGATCTCCTCAAGATAGGAGGCGACAGGACGTACCAATTTGATTTTCCACAAACCACCGCGCGACGGGCTTCCATGTGCCTTCATCCTTGCGCTTGAGGCGCCGCACAAGAACAACGTTGGAGCCTGAAGTCTGCATGTATAGAGGGCCGTTCATGTTGGGGTTGCTGGAGCCCGCCTTCACCTGACGGCCGCTGGGCTTGGTGGCAGCGGCTTTTTCGTCGGTAGGTGTCGACGGCGGCATGCTGTCTGCGGTCATGATGACGGTACAGTTCGGTCGTTGGAGAACGGGGAGGGGCCGGTTTGGATGTCCCGCTGGAACAAGACGACCGTAGATTTGTTTCACCTGCAGCGATTTGCAGTATTCGGTGCGAAAATCAGCGTCGCGGGTAAGGCGGGGTGAAAGGTAAGCGTGCTAGAGTGGCCTACGTCGCGCGGCAGTGGCAACGACGATGCAGTTGAAAATGCTCAAAGACTAGCGGGTTCGACAGAAGGTCGTGCAAGATCAAACAGCTCGAGGAACAAATTATCGAATTAATTCCGGTAAGAGGCGCCAATAATAATGTACGAGTGATATCGGAGACCCAGCAGCAGAAGCAAAATTGCCGGCGGGTAGAGTCAGGAGAAGTGGCAGGGTTCTGGGTATAGCTGCAACAATTAAACAAGGAACAAACGAGTGGAATTGTTTGAGCCGCAGGGGAGGAGAGATGCTCAAGCCGCCAATGGCAGAGACAGCAGACCAGGACGCAGTTAACAAGAAAACACAGAGTCCAGCCAAATGCTTCCCCAAAGCGCGAGGTCGGTAAGATACGAGGAGAGATCGCAGAGGAAAGATGTCGAGGAGAAGAGAAGGAGCGCCTCTCTGTGAGTGGATGGCAGAACAGAACAGACTTGCGGTGGAGAGATCCCCTCGTTGCAGCCGCGCACTGGGCAGTGCTTGTTCGTACCGTGGCGTCGCCGCCTTTTAATTTTTAACGGGTAGCGGGTTACAGATTTACAGGAGACGGCTGGCGCCACGGCTAGGTACCTGAGTACCTGAAGCCCAGTGGCTGGTGGCTGGCCCGTTTCTGTCTCCTGCCCGTCTCCGAGAGGCCACTGCATCTCTGGCACAGGCCCCAACGCTCTCCCACAAACCCCCTCCACACCCACCTGCATGCACGCTTTTCCGCTGGGTTTGGATAGATTGGCACCGCTAGCACTTCCGTATTATCCACTTGGATACGGAGTCGAGAGGGCAAAGCCGTATTTTGCATGGTAAAAGTTACAACTCCAGCGCGGCTCAGACAGCGAGATAAAACATGTCGTTGGCCCACGCTCCACCGCAGCTCACTGCATATCCCATTCCACTCTCTCAGCAAGCCTTTGTCCTGCAATCTACGGCGTACATGCTGAATCCAAAAGTTCCTAGGCTGCCATAATACCGACCTACAGTACAAAGAGTCCAAGAGCCGAGGCGGTGAGAATTAGATGCAAGCTAGCTCAACTACCCGAGCCATCTCGTAAGGATGTTTCCCCTCTGCGACGGCACGAGGCATTAGAACCGCTACATGGCGTGCGGTAGCTCCAGTGTGCTATCCACCCAAGCCCCGGTCGTCGTACAGGTCATCACACCAGGGATGCAGTTGAGAACAAAGTCGTACGTATGGGTCTCCGTGTTGCGAAACGGACGATGCGCTGGGCCTTTTTACCCGCTTGCTGTTGATGCTAGCTGGACCTGTGGAGCTCTTTGAATAGCCATCAGGCTGCTAAATATTAACAACCCCTGGCCACTGGTCTCGCTAGAAGCACGGTCTGCGCTTCCGGTACCCCGTACCAGTAACGTTATTTCGAAACACAGTCGTTGGCTGCCAGAGATCTCGGTTTTGCCGCCTGAGCTGTCGCATCTGTTCATCTCTGCTCAACCCGGGCCAATCTCAAGTTGGGTGACCAAGCGACTACCGCATTTCTTTTCGCGACCCTGAATGACAGAAACTAAAAGTAGCCGAAGCTAATACTGTAAGGGATCTTGCCGTCTATCCTTGAAAGCCTTGGAACGCCGGAACATTGTCTGTGGCTGGCCTTGATGCACCCCGCACCACACTCAATCCTACGCTATAAAGGCCCCGTGACAGCTATCAAGCACTACAGACATCGGCATATACCTAGTATCTTATGTATCAATCGTACACGCACGTGTCTGCGGCTCAGGTTACGACATTGTTGATGTAGTTGATTGGCTGAGGCTGCGGTTCTGTTAGGTTGTAGTTCCTTGTATCAAGGCAGCGCAACTATGTATGAAGAAGCTTCCACCGGCAGTTTCTACGATGAATGCTTCTTGGCAGTTTCCACCAATCCGTCTAACCAACTCTGATGCCCATTCAGCATAGGATTCGGCCTCACACCCGCCAGCCCGGCCGCTGGCTTTCCGATTTGTGATTCCTGCGTCAAGATCCGGACTACTCCCCACGCCAGATCCTCCACAATCCACGCATGGTAGACGTCGACAAAAGTCTCGTCATCGCCCTCTTGCGTGGCTCGCCAAGCCAGCCGCCCAGGAGACGTCTTTGTAGGGGTGACAGATTCGTAAACTTCTGAAGGAAGAGGAGGAAAGCCAAAAGTTGAGAAGCTAAATTTGTCTCCCTTTTGTAGTACAGGGCCAGACGCAGGGGGCTTGATCTGGGAGACGTTATCGTAATATGTTTCCCATTGCGTAATGTCTACCAAGTAGCGCCACACCTGCTCGGCAGTAACGTCTTTGATAAAGACTTCGTTTGAAACAAAATTGTCCGTTGTTCCCGGAAGGAACTCGTTGGGCCAGATGATAGAAGTAGACATTGTCTGTATTGTGTAGCAGTGGCAGTTTGTCGAATAAGGTGTTTCGAAATGTATAATCTAGTTTTTTAAATTATATAGTACGAAAATGATAGTATCAATTCTATCCAGAGTCCTGGTTAAACATGCAAAGGACTAGTACGTATGATGTAACTGTTGGAAGCTACCACCAGTTAGTGTATCATAGTTTATGTCAAGATCGATAAACTGAAACGATTCATCGGGCCACCATAGCCATCTGTCCTTGGAAGATGTGCGTAACTTGAGGGTCTTTAAATAGTAACTACCAATTTTGTTCGAATCAGCATTACTTGATCTCCTTCAGAATCCAAGTCTCTACTACACCCAAAACCGCCTCAGAAAACCACAGTCATGAGAGCTTACCTAATCCCATTCAGCTAAAGTGCCGGACGTACGCCCGCCCCACGCAACCAGTGGCGGAACTCCCGCTCTCCACCAGGCAGCCAAGCCCGGGTGACCAACTGACCAAGTCTGTCCATACCATCGCGAAACGCAACCTCTTTTGTTACCCTATTACTCCCATCATCATTGCCAGCATCGCTCCATCTCGTCAAACACAACAAGCGCGAGTACGAAGACACATATTAAGGAATAGCGATACTGCGCAGCAGCCATGTCGTCGACGACAAAGTACCAGCGGGCTCCCCAGGACGAGCCGGAGGACTACACCCACGCGCCGCCAGCCTATGGCGAGGCAGAAGCCTCGGGTGCCAACGAGTCGCAGGGCCTGTTCGCTGGCCCGCGTAGCAGCGAGGACAATATCCCCGACGACTTCAAGGTATGCGATGCCTTCCTATTACGACTCCCAACTCGTCAGGTTCAACATCACTAACGTATCTATCTACAGTTTGGAGGCTCCGTCGCCGAAGCCACAGTCGATATCCGCCACCAGTTCGTCCGCAAGGTCTACACCATCCTCACTGTCCAGCTCATCGCCACCGCCGGTGTGAGCTCCCTCACTTTCTTCAGCGAGACCTACAAGTCATGGATCCAGTCGCACCCCGTCGTCGTCTGGGTATCGGTACGTTCAAACCAGCCCCAACTTCAGCTGATAGACACTAACAACATACGCAACCTACAGCTCCTCGGCTCCATGGTCTTCCTCGGCCTGACCTACTGGAAGCGTAAATCCTACCCAACAAACCTCCTCTTCCTCTCGCTCTTTACCTTTGCCGAAGCCTACGCCATCTCCGTCATCGTCTCCTTCTACAAAACGTCCATCGTCCTCAACGCAGTCATCCTAACCGGCGGCATCTTTGTCTTCCTCACGCTTTTCGCTTGCCAGACCAAGTACGACTTTACTTCATGGATGCCCTACCTCTTCGGCGCCCTGTGGGGTCTCATTCTCTTTGGCTTCATGGCCATGTTCTTCCCCTACAGCTCCACCGGCGAGCTCATTTATGGCGGTCTCGCGGCTCTGATTTTCAGCGCCTATATTCTCGTCGATACGCAAATGGTTATGCGCAAGCATCATGTTGAAGAGGAGATTGCGGCTGCCATCAGCCTGTATCTTGACATCATCAACTTGTTCTTGGCCATTCTTCGCATTCTCAACTCTCAGTCCAACAACTAGAGTTGACTGTGTCCAGTCGTAAACAGGCACAAATGCATACGTGCGGTAGTCAAGATCGTCGAGTTGTGTACGTGCTTGCGGGCTTGACTCGTTCCCATGGACAGCACATGGTATTATAATGAGGGAATTATTTTGTCTTGCTTGGCGTTGGATGTTATATTTTTCAGTTTATTGACGCCTGTTTCTCTCCCATCGTCTTCTTGCCTCTCCTAGCTGTCAAACTTGAATTCGGATAGCGAGATACGTAGTAATAAAAAGTTCATTTCACAAGTCGTATCCATGATGTGGCACTAAAGATTCAAAGAAAAATCACACGTCATTTTGTAATACTTGATATCTGCATTAAAGTCCACTATAAAACTAGGAAATTAAGATGGGCAACACACACTTTCGCCGATTTGTAAAGATGTTCGCAAGACTATCCGACGAGGCCACCTAGATATGCCATATCAGCTAGTCTCCAGTCATCACCGACAGTCCTTTATGGCTGCGTGCCCGATTGTGGCTATTCACATTTGTCCTCCCCAGAGCAAGCTGCTCTCACTTTGCAAGACAAATACTCAACGTCTCACCCTAGCCGTTTTTCACATCTACCCCTTCCTCCTCCAGCCACCGCATCGTTTCATTCATAGACTGTTTTTGTAACATGCTCGCGGAAAACCTAAATTCAAACGCAAAATGTTGCAGCACCGCAGAAGCACTCTGCTGATCTCCCTGCTGTTCAGTCATGGGATAGAATACACCAACGCCTTGAGCACAAGCTTATATAGACCAACGTCATACTTTTCAGCATACCACAGCATAATTGTACTTGCGACAAAACGCACGCTACTCCTCGTCGCCCATGGTGAGATTGCCCTGGGACGAGGCTTCGCGCTGCATGCGGGCCTCGATCTCGCGGAGCTGGGACTCGCGTGCCAGAAGCTCTTGACGCTTCTCGTTGATCTCGCGTTGAACCTTGAGCTCGATCTCGCGAAGTTTCTCCTCCTCGCGGCGGAGTTGTTCCTCCTTGAGGCGGACGGATTGCGAAGCCAGATCCTCGGGGTTCATGGAGCTGTCGATGCTGTTGACTGTTAGAAAATCGGTTAATCATTGACGCACATTGAAAGATGACATACCCAGTGGACCCATCGACGCTCTTTGAGAGCTTCTCGGTACGGTAGTTCTCGTAGAGGAAGTCGTGGGTAATCTCCTTCAAATCGGCAAGGTGACTGTGTAGGAGGGCTGACCGAATTGCGAGGAAATCCGAGTGGCGAGGGTTGTCAACCTCAACAACACCCCAGGGGTACTGACGAGCGCGAACCTTGCGACCGCCAATCTCAACGACGTCCTCAGAGCCGACAATAGCAAAAGGCATGAGGCCGCGCAGCTCGGCGTTCTCCTCGACGGTGTCCTCGTCATCCTCATCAACGTCATAAGGGAAGTTGTAGACGGGGATTCTGTAGTGCTCAATATCTTCCATGACCAGCTTCTTCGACTCGGCCAGCTCGGCAGGAGTAAGGGAGTCGGAACGGCCAATGACGGGAATAACGTTGACACGGGGAGCAAGGCGCTTCATAAGTTCGATGTCGAGTTCTCGGAGACCGTGGCCGGTGGGAGTAATGAAGTAGAGCATGGCATGTACACGGTTGTCCCGGAATCGCGGGTTACGCTTGATTCGAGACTCCTCAGCCAAAATATCGTCGTATTGTCTCTCGAGGTAGCCAACAATTTCAGAGAAGCTGATCGAAGGATTAGAAATAATGGACAAATAACAAAATAACTTTCTGTGTCGTACCTAGCCTCGTTATCAATCTGGTCACCGAAACCAGGGGTATCGACAATGGTCAAGGAGATACGGGTGCCTTCATCGTCAAGCTCGAGCTCTAGTAACTATTAGCATATGTGCGAATCGAATCGAGAGTATGGGGGGAATTAAGACGCACCAACAGTGACGGGCTTAATCTTTACGCCGTCTTCGACGTGGGCTTCAGATGCGTCGTCGGCCTCCTTATGTTGAAGGACATCCTGGCCGCAGAGGGTGTTGACAAAGGTGGTTCGGCCTGTAATTAGTTAGTTAACCTTTGCTCAAAGGAGCATGAGGCTGCTAGGTCGCAAAAGGGCGACGTCACAAAGCTGTTGCAGATGGTTGGTACGCACCAGTTCCCGAAGCACCGCACACCATTAGGCAGAACTGAATTCCCTTCTTGACATTCTTCTTGCGGCGGAGCATCTTCTGGCGGTGTTTGATAGTTAGCCATGCTACTCTGATTATTGTGAAACAATTTCAAGGCCATTGAGAGCCGTTTCGAGCTGCATTGGGCAGTTTCGGTGCTTGCCCATTACATTCAAATCAATGCAATGGCCATGGAGATTGAACGTACAGCTGAGGAAGACATCTTGCTAGATTGGTTTCGACCCCTGAAGCGCGCCGAGAAGCAGACAACGGGACAAAAAGAGGCAGTTGAACGAGAAAGAGTCTCGGTGGGAAAAACAAGCCAACTGCAAAGGGGCGAAGCAGCTCAAGCTGGCAGAAGACCGTGAATAATGCAGATGGATTGGTTGTTTGGAGACCAAGGGGATGGAGTGCTAAAAGGGGAGAGGTGGTAGTCTGGCAGAAAGGACAGAGCAATTTCACGCCCGGACCACGCAGCTTGGGGAGAGCGGTTGAGGTTCAGGGGCCACCAAGTGCCCCTCGATGGTGGCCACTGGTTGACCGCCCCTGCCACCAGTCCCCTCTTCCCCTGGAGCCCACCGTTTTCCCCGGCTGGGAGCTTGCAAAGTCCTGGTACCTGTGCTTGGCGGACAAGTTTGCGGCGTGTAAGGTATCGGAGTCCCGTGCGCTACAAGTGCAACCAAAATATCGACGCCATGCCCAAACGGGTAGCACTTTGTGGACGCCGGCTGCTCGGGGACCTATCAACGAGCGACTTCTTGTGTGTTCATTCAAAAAAAGCCAAAGCTTGCCGTTGTTGCTTTTTTGGGGAATATTAAAACATAAGATGGCACTGCCGTGAGCCTCCATGAATTTTTCTAAGGTATGGTGGTCCTATTATGATGCTATAGTCCGAATTTACATTGCTTTATAGGAAGACTGCAATGACTTATTAAACGGGCATTTCCTACGCTTTGTAGAGTACCGGTAGTAACACTTGGCAGCGGCCCAAGGCAGCATAGAAGCAACCTGCTTTCCCGGAGGACACTCAGGAGAGGCATGTCTCGCAAAAGCAAACATGAAATAAGAGCGACACAACGTAAATGAAAGTTCCAGTGTTATGGCTCCATGCAGCCTTCTGGCATTGTCATCACCTTTCAAACGGCCTCAGCCTTCCCCAAAACTCGCGAAATTGCATCGACGACGGTCCAATTCGGTCCAGAGACAGCTTGCCCATTTTGTATGCAAAAAGAAAACGCTTCATGACTCCATTGTCTTTCTATATTCTATGCCAACATATACTACGAGTACATTACACAGCTTCTTCCACCCAAGAACAAAGCCGCAATATGCTACCAAGCACTCAAACGAGTACCCGGAAGCGCAAGGGAGATTTCTTTAACATCCTCTATTCTATCGCACTCTTCCAAGTCGCTCCTCTTCGTCATTCACCAATTCATGTGCAGGTCGAAACTTTGTGCCTTCGGCGTCCACAGCTAGCTTCGGATTCGGCTTCGTATTGCTCGTGCCGCCGAGAGAGGTATATCCGAGGTCGTAGAGGCTGCAGTATGGTATCTCAAGTTTTCGAATAAACTAGTTCGTGTTAGCACGCATTATATTCGATTAATTGATTGTACTGCGCTGGGTTTCGATCGTAAAACCAACAACCGGTCAGCGTTGCAACTCACATTCCAAATGTCGACATAATGCCAATCAATCATGGGATTGATGCGCATAAACTGTGGCCAGCCCTTGTCCGTAGGACTGAAGTGTTCTAAAAACTGGCTATGGGGGTCTGTCCGCCTCGTGCCCATGAATATGGCCTTGACAGATTTTCTATCTTCGAGGTACGCATCGAGGGCTGGGCGCATTGCTAGCTCGTACCGCATCAAGTCAAGATGGTATTGCTTCGTCGACTCCGTAACAAACTCTTCAACTTCAGGAAACGGGTCTGTCGGGGCTATATATATCGCTTGTATCGGAGGGTGGGTGGGCAACGGCTCGTCGGCCGCGGTGTTCCCGTTTGCCGACTTTCCTGCGGCAGGGCCAAGATCAGGAAAACAGGCCAGCAGGAGAACAAGCAGACAAAGACAGTCTTTTCCGCCATTGTATGATAATGAGAGCTCCTCGAACCTGTAGAATCACACGGTCACAGCTGGTTAGCGGCTGTTCGGCTATACCGCTCGGTAAACAGGCACCTGTTGCAGGCGCTCGGGAACACGTACTTGTAGCGTTTTAGGGCCTCCTCGACAACTTGCAGCGATATACGAGTCTGTTCTTGCGTTCTTCGGACTGTCTCGTCTTCTGTAGGCTCGTCGAGGAACGCGAGCACCTTGCGCCGGAGCTCGACGCAGAGGCCCGGCAATGTCGCTGCGATTAGTGGCGCATCCACAGCGACAGCAGGTTTGGCGACGCCATTTGATTGTGCGCTGCCATAATGCTGCTGCATGTTTTGTGTCATTGCTCTTTGTCGACAGTTCAAATCGGGCAAACGTAACGTGGCGAGGAAAAGCGCAAGACGATGACGGACGGGCTGCGCATTATACCCACGATGCCTGCATTCATTTGTCCTCGGCCCGTCGAGTCAGCGTAGCGGGGCATTTTGCCTGGCCCGACGCGGAGGAAGGTTCCGATGTATACGCTACTTTGTGTGGGTGGCCCGTTCTAGAAATTTACTGATGCAGTCTGGCGACACCACTCCTGCGAGCAAGTACCGAGTACTGGAGTGGTTCCAGACCAAGCGTCGCTGTTCGGCGCGGTCACAGGATGGACCCGGGGCAGCACCTGCCACAGCCGGGGAAATGACGCCTACTGATTGGGGCCAGTTCCTTGGGTAGTGTTGGTAGGGGCAACAGCTGCTGTAACAAGTACTACGTGCAGGGCGTTTTCAGCGCAAACACGCCGTAACTGGCCAGCTAACCCCACTAATGAATGCCCCCATGACCCGCAACATCTGTCAGCGAGCGCGACTTCGACACCGGATATAATAGGACGACTGAAACATCCTCAGAGCAGCCACCGATATCAACAGCTCAGTATCCCGTACAAGCATATCGGCACCTTTTACACTGGCATATTTTGCGAAATTTTATCCCCTCTGCAGCTTCTGGGTCTTGAAATCTCACATATTTGTCCAATACTGCTCGATCTGGGGGAGCCTGCAGCTCATGTTACGCGGAGCTTCCAACATGGCCGATTGTTTATAAACTCATCATCCACCGCTGCATTCACCAACACCCACACCTAAGGAACTTTCGAAATTTCCGACATAGAAAATGAACGTTAGGCCGCCAATAGAGTCGTCGAATCCGACGGCTGTTCTATCCGTGTCATTTAACAGCGACTCTAGCTGTTTCGCGGTTGGCCTAGAGTCAGGAATCTGCAGTAAGTTTCTCACCTTTATTTTAAGCATGGCGTTTGCTGACTTGGATAGTATTTCATACAAAATCATGTCTTCTCAAGGCGTCAAGAGGTATGCATCACACTATAAACTTCGGTATCGCCATATTTACTCACACCTTGTAGACTTCAACGCTGGCATAGGTCTCGTCCAGATGATGGGTATGACCAATTATCTCGCCTTGGTTGGCGGTGGACGGTCGCCCAAGTTTGCTATGAACAAGGCAAGTCATTAAGTCCAGTAGAGATGTTTCACTAGCTAACTGTTAAGTGTAGGCTATAATCTGGGATGATATGAAAGGCAAGGTGGCCCTAGATATTGCTGCCTTGAGCTCAATACGTGGCGTCCAGCTTGGCCGCGAGCGTGTTGCCGTTGTTCTGCAAAACAGCGTCCGAGTTTACTCGTTTTCAAAGCCGCCAAACCTGCTCCATGTCTACGAGACCGCAGACAACCACCTCGGCTTGTGCTGCATGTCGGACAAGAAGCTCGCGTTTCCAGGCCGGACAGTTGGCCAGATCCAGTTGGTGGAGCTCGCAACAGGCAACGTCAGCATCATTCCGGCACACTCGTCCTCGCTAAAGGCAATCCAACTAAGTCCTGATGGAGAGCTCCTTGCCAGTGCCAGTGAGACTGGGACGCTTGTTCGAGTGTATTCCACGGCAAACTGCGCTAAACTGGCGGAGCTGCGTCGAGGGATAGATCCCGCCACAATCTTTTCCCTAGCATTCTCACCATCTGGAACCTTGCTTGCCTGCACTTCTGACAAGTCGACGCTGCACATCTTCGACGTGCCGCATCCTCGCCGCGCCTCAGCCCGACAGAGCCAAGTGCTGAGTGGAACGGGCGAGCAGGATCCTGGCAAATGGGGCATCTTGTCAAAGATACCAATGATGCCGCGCGTATTCTCGGATGTCTACTCGTTTGCGTCGGCATCATTTGAAGCGGGTGATGAGGGCATGATTGGGGGAATTCATTTCTCCGAAGGGACAACATTAGGTACGACGCGGCCGCGTAAAGGTGTCATTGGCTGGATTAGCGAAGATAGCCTGGTAGTGGTCGGCGCTGGCCAGGATGCAAGATGGGAGAAGTTTGTAATTGTAGACGGCGAACACGGGAAGCGACACTGTATTCGAGAGGGGTGGAAGAGATACCTGGGGAACACTTGAGTTAATGATTAGCGCTTAATGTGATATGTATATCCATCCTCGTCTGGAGGTGCAAGCTATTTGGGTATATTGTATTAGCAGAGGCTACCGCTCGTGTCTTTCATGTCTCCTTGGCGAGCGGCTTCGGCTTCGCCTCCTGTGCCGTCTCTCCTCATCATTATCTCTATGCCTCCTATGGCGCCGTTCATCATCGTCATCACGGTCACGGTGCCTCCTTGCCCTATTTCCCTCTCTTTCTCTGTCCCTATGACGTTCGTCATCTTTATCTCGTATACGCCCTCGTTCACGTTCTCGATCTCTGTCCTCGTCCTCATGTCGCCTACTCCTATGCCTTTCTCGTTCGTCATCCCGTGATCTGTCTCTTCGGCGATGACGAGAGGATTCGGTGGGTGTTCCGTCACGATTCGACCTTTTACCTTCACGGTCCTCGTCGCGCCTAGACCTATGCGACCGATGGCTCCTATGTTTGTGCCTGTGTTCTTTCTTGTCTGCTTTCTTCTTTGCCTCCTCAACTTCCTTTTTCTTCTCCTCAATCAGAAATACCTTCATTGGGTCGTCGTCATCGTGGTCGTGGATAAGTTTTGCGAGGTCTCTTTCCTCCTCCAGCATTGGTCGCTGTGGTCCTCCATCTTCGCTGCTCTCGTCCTCTGACAAGTTCTTGCCTTCTTTCCGCTGGAGATCCTCCCAGCC
This sequence comes from Lecanicillium sp. S3808, assembly GCA_023628775.1. NCBI lineage: Eukaryota > Fungi > Ascomycota > Sordariomycetes > Hypocreales > Cordycipitaceae > Lecanicillium > Lecanicillium sp. S3808. The sequence goes on along the minus strand of JAMAJY010000006.1, from coordinate 996,464 downwards.
AACGCGAAACTCATCTTGATCCTCGTCGTCGCGAGCCTTGTACCGTGCATGGTCTACTCTGACCGACCGTCCGCTAATGTCAGCGCCGCCGAGGTTATCTACCGCAAGATCGCAGCTCTTCTGGTCTTCGTATTTTAGCCAGCCAAAGCCCTTTGACTTTCCAGTTTCTTTGTCGCGGACCAGCTTGACAAAGACGGGTTCGCCAAACTGAGAGAATATAGTAATCACATCGCCTTCCGACAGTTCGTATGGCAGGCCACCAAAGTAAACGTACGCCGTGTCGCGATAGTCAGTGTGCCACGATGCCTCTGGAGAGCTGCAGGGCAGTTAGCGGTGCTGGGTTTTGGTTGATTCAACTGATCGCAACGTACATTCCATTCTCAATCTCTTTCCTGTTCAAAGCCTGAATGGCTTTTATTTGATTCATCCTGAAAAAAGTTCGTGCCAAAGGCAGCAACAAACAGTTCCTTTATTTGTTACTCCATGCAGGAACAAAAACTTATGTCTGCTGACGCAAGATCCAAGGACGGAGCCGCACATCAAAGCAGCCCACTCTTTTTCCGTCGTGGGGCGGCGCGTGCTGGAGGTGCCTGCAGCGCAACCTTGCGCGGGTCAATTTCCGGACCGAGCTAATGAAGCTCCCTACCCAACTTCTAGCGAACAATACCACGTTTCTGATTATCCAACAGTGAATTTGGCTTGCTAAGCTTGTTCTCTGTGTGGCCATATTGCTATTTAATAGGCGTGTCCCGTCGCTACCCACCGTTGCAGCAGGAAAAGGTGCAAGATGCGACCTTGCGAACCTTAGACCCCTGACACGTCCTTATTGCAGCAATCTCGTTCCCTGATCGACGCGTTGTACCTTTTTCGAGGGAGTTACGATACTATAGGAACCACCGACGAATATCTACACGTACAGTGAACATCTTCCAAGGGAACCTGTTGAGGAATTGCCGCCAAATATGGCGACAAAGACGGAGCGTGCTTCGACCTACACCGCGGGGTCAGGAGATCAAGACTCCCGCAATGGCGGAGAGAAAAGGAACCTTTGGACATCAATGCTGGAGTCTGTTTCAAGCGGAAAACGCCTACCAGAGAAGAACCTCTTGATCATGGGTATGATTATGATTGCCCACCTGTGTATCTGGCTTCTAACGGTAAAACAGGCGGATCGACAGAAGGGCAACGGGAGTTTCTAGAGTCGCTGTCAGCCCCAGAGAATGGAAGAAACTCTGAACAGAAAATGCCACCAATCGCAAACAACTTTGCTCTCGGATACACTTACTATGACGTCTTAGACGCTGACCAAGATGGTACGCACAACCTGACCCTACCCGTCTGCTCGCCAACTCACATGCAATAGATACGCTCGCTCGCGTTTCCCTCTACCTTCTCTCACAACCGTCCGGACAATTCGCCTCCTTAGTCGCCCCTCTCCTTACTCCCGAAACTATACCAAATACCGCGCTTGTAATTCTACTAGACTGGTCGCAGCCAAACAAGTGGCTGCGCCAGATTTGGAACTGGATTCGAGTGCTTGAAGAGGTCATGGGCAAGACAAGCACCGAAGCACACTCTGAAATGGAAGATGTTATGACCTCGTGGAAAGAGCGGGGTCGAGGCGGTAGCTCAATTAATTTCGATGGAACGGCGTCGGCGACTGCAGGAGATAGCGACGGGTCATTACCACTGGGCCCTGGAGAATGGACTGAGCCGTTGGGACTGCCGCTGGTCGTCGTCTGTCAAAATGTAAGTGCCACGATGTATTTTACAAACTATTTCTCTAACCCCTTCCAGGCCCAGAAAATTGAGTTCCTTGAAAAGAGCCAAGGCTGGAAAGAGCCTGACTTTGATACGGTGTTGCAATACCTGAGAACCGTTCTGCTTCGACGTATGCCAAATCCTAGTCTGCACAGCAATACCTCATGCTAACATAGTACAGACGGCGGCTCTCTCATTTATACCAGCCAAAATGCACCTTCTCAGCTTCCATCACTGATACATTCAACGCTCGGCATAACATCTCTCCTCAAACGCCAACCGCTAAAGCACAATGTCATTGACCGAGACAAAATCGTCGTACCGCCAAATTGGGACTCATGGGGCAAGATTCGCGTGCTGGGGGGTACATTTGACGCTGAGCAAACTTCCAACGGTTGGTCAGAGGATATTAAGCTACCCCTCGACTCCGAATTGCATACGCAAGAGTCTCTCGAGCAGGCCAAAAGGGAAGCAGCAGAATCGGGAGAATACGTACAACAAGAAAGCGCCATTGCGCGCTACGAAGAGTGGTGCAGAGACTCCAACCACAATGGCATCTCCGTAGTCGAAAATGCCATGAATAGCGGCAACGGCAACGGTACCGCTGTGGGTGTAGAAAGCGAAGATACGCAGGAGTTTCTGGAGAGGCAGCTCAAGATTCTCGAGGCGTTCAAGACAAAGGCACCTGAGAAGCCCTCGGACAGCGTTACTACTCCTGGCGGTGCCCGCCGCTCAGAGTTTGCGGATGAAAATGCTGTCAGTGAACATATTGGCCCTGTGCAGTTTAACATGGGCGGTATTCAGGTTGATGCCGATGATATGCTGCAACGACTCAAGGTACTTCATTCCCTCAAAGGATTTTTGCTTTGTCAATCTCGCATCAAGGCTAATAACTCACTGCAGGACCGCAACGCGAACAATGCCTCGCCGGAGGGTACACCACCAGAGACCGAGAGCCCCGCGGCCAATGCAATGACGAAAGAATTCGACAACGAGCAGCTGCAGAATTTCTTCAGCGGGTTGATGAATAGATCTGGCGGAGCGTCTGAGAGTCCACGGTAGACGCAAAAATTTCAGCCCCGTGTTGTTATAGGCTTTGTCCCCATCAATAGAATGGATGTGCCTTTTTGTAGTAATAGATACCCTTGATGTGATAATATACTCAGTCACTGGCACAGCACATAAGCGAGATTTTATACATTCGTAGCCTCGACTATTTCAGCTTCGAGGTAATAAGAAGAAGCAAAATATTGGTATAAGCATGTAAAAGTAATGACAAAGCAAAGCCCAAAGGGCTGGCACACTCTAAATATGTCACTATAGATAAATACAGCGCCGCAGAATCCCCAATCTTATAAACACCACCCAATGCCCCAATTGAGATACCAATCCATCTATGCCTTTTCCCGGCTTGCCTTGTACTTGAGCTCTGCGGTCGCCTTGTTTTGCAATCCCAAGCGGGCCGTGACAACACCGGTCAACAAACCGGGGAACAGCCAAGGGTGCTGAAGCATCTCTGCCTCAAAGGCATTGATGCTGGCGCGAGCCATGGACGTAAACTTTTCGTCGTCAAGCAGATCGCCTAGGCGATAGAGGTTGGATACTGCAACGGCATTGACGGAGGGTAGGGAGGTGTCCATGCCGTCCTTGAGGCGGAGAATTGCGAAGCGTGACTCTGCTGGTGTTGAGAAAAAGGCGCCAATGGTATCATAGAAGAGAGTTGTTTGTGTTTCTGTCATAGTCTGTTAGCATTTATTTCCGTCGTTACTGGTGTGATATGGGAGTCTTACTTTGCAGCTTGTCGGCGAATTCGACGAGAGACTCATCTCCAGTGCTATCAAACAGGTCAAGGAGACCCTGGATAAGATAGGCGTAGTCATCGGCAAGCCCTTCTACCTCTCTGGTGCCAACCCAAGTGCGATAGAGAATGTTCTTGTCCGAATCCCAGAGTGCGGCTTTCAGGAAAGTAGCGGCTCCGCTGGCCACGTTCAGATACTTGGCACTTTGCTCAGGCTTGAGGGCCTTGAGAGCAGATGCAGTGCGCGCCAGAGCAGAGATGGCTAAACCATTCCACGCAGTCACGGCTTTTTCGTCCATCTCGGGGCGAGCACGCTCCTTTTCTCTTCTTGCCTTCAGTTCCTTCTTAGCGGTGCTGATGTACTCCTGGACCTTGTCGACAGGAGTACTAAACTGCTTGCTCAGCTCCTCGGGAGACTTGACGACCCGAAGAATGTTATGGTTAATAAAATCATCGTTGGGGTCATGGTTTTCGTCCACATTTCCGTCTTCAAGAACACCGAAATGTGCGGCAACTACCTGACTGGCATCCTTTTCCGCTGCTTCTATCACGCTATCAAACTCTCGCCGCGTCCAAAGGTAGTAGGCGCCCTCTCGCATGTCTTTGTCGCCTCTCTTATGATACGAGTCCGCCGCCTCGCTCGATGAGAAGAGTCCATCGTCGCGAAGGACGGGGCTGGATGACAAGTACTCTGCAAGCTCAATAACAATATCGTAGAATTCGCTGTTTTCTTGCCCGCCAGCACGGCGCCAGGCGCTGAGGTATAGCGACAGTAGCTGTGCGTTGTCGACAACCAGCTTCTCGAAATTTGGAATGCTCCAATCAGGAGTCACTGAGCAGCGAGCAAATCCAGTAGAGCCAATATGGTCGTGCAAGGCACCATCACGAATCTTGCGAAGGGTATTGACGGCCATGTCGGAAGAGTGTTTGCACTCAGCCTCTCCAACTACATCCTGTACCGCACTGGGAAATTCATTCAGTTTGAGTAAGAATTCGAGCTTCGGTGGCGTCAGGAACTTGGGGGCGAGGCCGAATCCGCCATACACGGGGTCAAAGGTGCCCGCGATATGTGTGTATGCTTCCTCAAGCTGGTCCAAGTCAAGCTCGCTGGAGACTGTTGCGCTCTTTTCCGCCGCATCAGAGGATTGTGTGGGTGCTGGAGCGGCCCAGCCGGGAGGAGCAATACTCTGCGCTGCTGTGATTGATCTTGTTCCCAAGGTTCCCTCGGCAGCGAACTCCCTTAGTTGGGTAACGACCTCAGTCGCCTCCTTGCGACACCTTGCTTCCTGCTCTTTCCAGATATCCCTCACTTTCTTCACTATGGTCAGAAAATCCAGAGTATCATCGGCGTTTTCGTCTCTCGCTCTGCGAGTAGCATCCGGACCGGGCCAATACGTGCCGCCGAAAACAGGCTCAAGGTCTGGGGTTAGGAAGAGGTTGAGGGGCCAGCCACCAGCACTACTGACGGCCTGAACATAGTTCATATAGATTGTATCAAGGTCATAGTGAGCCTCGCGGTCGATTGCGATCGGGATAAAAGCTTCATTCAGAATAGCGGCGCAGTCGGGATTCGCGAACGACTCTTGCGACATGAGAGTACAGTCTGCAACATGTTAATTTTGCCGAAGACATTCGCCATGCAAAAATAATAAAGAAACTTACAGTGGCATGCTTTGTAGCCGATATGGAGGAAGAGAAGTTTGCCATCGGCCTTGGCTCTTTCTATCGTCTCCTCGTTCAGTGGCTGCCATGCGACAGGGCTATCGCGATAGCTTTGTACGAAAGGATTCTTGCTTTCGCCAGCTCGATTCTTCAAAGGTGCCGATTGGGCAGGCGTTCCAGCGCTACCTTTCTGCTGGGCAGCTAGTGCCGCAGCCGAAGCCGTCAGTTCCGACAGCACCATGATGCGCAAAGTTGCGTCGTTATCGGGACGGTGAGCTTGGTTGGTTGGGTGCAACAGGTGGCGGACTGTCGTGTGAGGCGAGGAGGGGAAGTAGTCAGCACGTTTTGGTCCAATGAAGTGTGTATGTATCTGATAGCGAAGCCGTACAGATGCACGAGCAGTGTTTCGTCACCAGATGAAAAATACCAGCGTCTTTGGGGCAACTATTCGTACGCCTGGGATGGAGCAGATGACGGAAGTTCTGGAATAATTGGAGCATCCCGCACTAGAAGGACTTTGCCCGCAACCAGGAAATCGCGGGGCAGGTTCGGCACATGTCATTAGGTAATGCACCAACTGAGGGTACCGCGTTCGGGAACTACCCTGCGCCTATCGCCGGAAATGGTTTCGACTGCAAAACGACAGACTTATTGATAGCAGGCTTGCATAAGTCGAAAGGCAGATGGTCAGCTATTTCTTACAGCGCACAAACGTACTTTCAACTTGCATAAGAAGTCTCGGGATCCACAATACCACATGAATTATTTACCAGGCACGACTTAATGAAACGACGTTAGTTCGTTCCGATGTACATGCTAGCAAAACGCGCGCTATTTCACAATTGTTAACATATTGGTAGCTTACAAGCTTGATAGTGGTAATATTTGATCAAAGCCGCAGTTAAAACTCCTCTAAACCATGCTATCTACCCAGATATTTAGTCTTATTCTAGCCACATCAACTCGTACACACTCCTACACAAGGCTGAAGGTGTCAGCGCCGCCACACTGTACGTACGCGGCCAGGGACCACCTTTAGCCACTAATGCACGTTGTTATCGATAGCTCCAACCCCGGCCCGAGTGACATCGAAGTCCAACAACCTCACGGACATTTTGACAACCTCCTCTTCTCCATCCACCCCGTCTTTACCATCATCTACTCATCATGGGTGAACCCGGGTACACTGTGTACATAAGGGTTCCCATACCACGAGGTGGTTTTGTTGATCCTCCGCCCGTAAGCCATCAACGCCGTCCGAGATGCCCGACGGAGCTAACAAGGTAGCAGGTCGACTGGGATTCAACCAAAGACGAGGCGCTTTGGCAGATCCTATCTGGCGCAGCACAGAAAGAAATAGACTGTAAGCTCATCCTACAGCCACTGTAGGGTTTTATTACTGACATTAAATCTAGGGAATGACATGTATGCAAGCGAACCACTTCTGTATGGGATACACAATGCTTACACAGGTACAGAGCTAACCGATTCGATGTAACCGTCGACTTCCTCCTTCAACAGGTCGCCTACCTTACCGAACGTCACGCATCACAAGTTAGGGCCCAAGTACGAAAAGCAACCGCCGCAGCCAAAGGTTCCGCCGCACCGTCTCCCGTCCCAACAGGAGACGCGGCATCAGGCACTCAACAGCGTGCCGCCTCAGGCTTATCAGTAAGCCGTTCGGCGAGCCGCGACTCGGCATTTCCCCGTGGTGATGGCACGCCAGTGCTACGACCGAATGTTTCGCGAAACACGTCGGGAAATACTGCTGTACTCCGAGATGGCAGCAGCTCATCACCTCGGCCTGACAGCAAGCCCGTATCGCTGAAGGCAACGTTGGAATCAACGACCCGACGTCGCCTTTCATCGTTACCAATAACCTCATCCCCAGCAAAGTCGGCCGAAATCCAACCCGAACCTAAGAGAGAAGAGACGCTGTCTCCGGGGCCCGCCGAATCGAGCTCTGGAGAATCTTCCGACGAGGAATCCGCGCCGGCTCAGTCACGCATTATTCGAAGACCCCCTCGATTTCAACAACAACAGACGCAGCAAGAGACAGACCCTTCTTATCAAGCGGATGTTGACGAAGATGATGAGTCGGAGCCCGCTTTCCAGCCTTACGCCAACCAAGCCCCAGGATCGGATCTGGCCTCGACACTGAAAGGTGATAATAATAAAGGTGCCCCAAAGCGTGGGGGGAAACAAGCTGGCAAGGAAGTTATTCATCATTCCCAAACATCAGATTCATCTGCTGGATCACCGGGATTCACAAGAGGAGCAGATAAGAAGTGGGATCAAACCGCCACTGGGGCTCTCTCTCCTCGCCGTAAGGCTGAGCTGGCGGCTCGCAGCCCTCAAGGTAAGGGTAAAAGTGTATCTCAGGACGGGAGTGACGGAACGCCCAGCATGGGAAGCAGCTTTAGTGACCTTGAAGGTAAGTTGTGGTTGTGCTTCCTCTACACACCCATTTACTACGGCTAACATTTCGTTTGGCAGACGCCTCCGTCACTCAGTCGGCATTGGAAGAAGCCCTCGCTAGTCACATGGTTGGAGCAGGAAGCCGGTTCAGCATCAGCCAGGCTTTTAGGAGTCGATATACTCCAAGCTCAAATAAATAGCAGTAATTATTTTATAAAAGAGTATGTCTGGCGTGGAGTTTGGGAACGATTTATACATTGTATTTAACATGAATCATGACACTGGTTGGATTATCACATAATGAATAATAACCTAAGGTTCTGCTCTGTGTAAACAGCTTGCCAGCTGGCGGTCAGCTGTGTTAGTACTAAGTATAAAACCCTGGTGATGATGTGAATTCATCCACTCAATTCCTACTCACGTCGTCGCACATACACCACACTTTCTCGTTTCAACCAATGAATTCGCCATGTTTCGTCGCCACTGGTTTGCGCTTCCTCCAGATGCTTCATTTCCTTCTAGTTTGAAGGATCTAGGGTGCGAAAAACTGACAGCTACTCTGAAATAACCACTGACCTTGTTAGTTACTTTGTCAATGATGAAGATGAAATACGATCCATCGAGAATCCCGATTACTACTTTAAATTCTTCCTCAACAAAAACGAACGGATCAATAAACGTCAAAGATTTGAGTTTGATAGTAAGTCAAGTATCTTTAAATTGTAGTCCTACTATTAATTAACGGTACTTAACCCCAGGGGCCGTCGAGGGAATCATCCATGATCGACTCATTAATGGAGGGCTTAAAAAGATCCGGCTTCCCCTCCAAGCAAAACCGAGCGACCCTCATGTCCCCATATACACGTCAAATGACATCTCTTCCAAAACTAGAGTTGTTCTTATTTTTGGAGAACACACAAAGGCGCTTGGAGTGCTTGCTCATCGTGTGGCAAGCGGTCCGGGAGGCATTAATAAAGGAACCATGGTTTCTGCAGTTCAAGCCATCAATAATCTACCAACAGGTGACAAAGACGGTCAACCCCTCGCAATTATTCTAGCAAATATGGGGCAGTTGTACTGGTGGCATGAAGGTAAAGAGGCCATCACCGTAGACGCAAGCTCAGCAATCCCGCTTCCAAGCCTTGTGCACAAGGGAACCAAATATATTCCCAAAGTAAACGACATTCCCGAAAACGAGGACCCCGATAAACACATGACATCCATCTTTCGAGATGTTGTTGCGGAATACACCAAGTATGGCGCAAGACTGGATATTGTTGTAATTGGAGAAAGCTGTGGGACGTTTGCACGCTTCTTCAACGACCAACAGAATTGGTCTTCCTGGGGTCCTTTCCTAGGAGCTATTCTCTTCTTCAGCCCGTCTTTGATAGAAGACGCATTCACAAACGAAAATCTGAAAGCGTTTGTAGCAAAGGTGAGACTTCAGAGAGCCATCCCTAACCAACACTAACACGAGTCATAAATAGCGAGCTCGAGGCTATATCGTCTCCGATGAGCCACTGGGCACACCACTCTTCGGCCCCGAGGGCAATCCAAGCGGTGGCATCCAACCATACGGATTCCCCTGCTACTCCTCGGGAGAACAAATGCTAGCCGAGTTGGTCTTCATTAAAGCCCTGCACGACGGATTGTCGTATCTACAAGACGCAGCGTTGAATCCAGACTTTGAAAACCCACCCGTGACTGCCATCGAGCGCCCAACGATTCAGGAAACAGAAGACGCTTGGGCTGAACTAGTCGAAAAAGAGCGCCCGAGCATGGCACAGTGCGACGAGGACGTGCTAATGAAGGAAGTAAGAATGTTGCGGCGCTGGAGAAAGTTTGAACAAACCGGAGAAGCGCCAGACAGCGATTCATATTCAGACACTGATGAATTTTAGGAGGATGGTGGAGAAGCGAGTTCACGGAATATTCATTTCTTGCTTAAAACAGAATAAATTCGCTTTGGTAGTTGGAATTGCTTCTCGCAGTATTGTACATGAATGTGCTCAAACAGTATTTCCTTTAAGCCTTGAACCAAGACCCAATACCACCAGAGGGTGGCGTAATATCCTCCATTATCTCCCTAGTGCGCTTCATGCGCTCCTGAATAACTGCCTCCTCTGCCTCCCATCTGCCATCCATCTGCTGAGGACCGCTCCAGAACGAAAACATGCCCGGCTTGCCTGCCGATCCATCCTTCTTGGCCCTCTCAGCCTTTGCCAACCTCCTTACCATGGTAGACCAATTATCCAAGCCCGTTCCAAGGCATTCTCGACACGTCTGCTGCGTGTCTTTATCCTTTGTCGCAGCACCCAGTGCGCGCAGCTGCTCCTCTGCAATATCTACTCCATCACGTGTCCAGGAGAGTCCATCATCTCGGGAAGCCTTTGCATATAGGATTTCACCAATGTATAGATGTAGAGATGCCTCGTGGCACTGCTCCGCACGACTCCTCCATGGCGGCTGCGTACCATCTGGTGGTGGTGCTGGGTATTCGGGCGGCATGAAGAAGTTGATAACGGACTGGTAGAGTGGGACGCTTTTCGGCTTGTTGCGAGCCACAGGAGGCCTTTCTTCAGAGAGAGAACGACGCGCCTTGAGAAGAGAAATATACATGGGCAAGGCGCCGTTGATGTCACCCCTACGAGCTTTTGAATTGGCCATGGCGGTAAGAGTATCGAAAACGTTCATAGATGGCGGGCCTGCGCGATCCTTGAGAACATGGGTTTTGGAATCGTATGGTAGCTTGGCCGAGCCAAGGTCCTTTGTGGCTTCCGACAGCGCCATTGTATACAGGGCATCCGCTTCTTGTGATCTTTCCTTGTATTCCATAAAACTGGCATATTCTAGCGCAGCCTGGACCCTTTGGCGGGGTGTGAAACCCGCTGTTGACATTATCTTGACATACCAGTTGTCAGCTGGCGGGAAGGCAAGCTCGCAGTCTTCTTCCCAAGGCGCGTGTGGGCTACCAGCCGGAATAGGAGTTGGTCTAGGATTCGAAGGTCCAATAACGAATTCTGGCGCCGAGACGATGTTGCGCTTAACGTCGCGGAGCCAGCCATCGACGTGTTCAGACGCCTTTGCCGCTACCATGACTGCTTCGTAGTATCCTCGCCTCCACTCTTCGGATTTTGCAGATATATCACATGGTGTAAACTCGCCGGTCTTCTCATCCGGTACGCCAACAAACTCGTTCAGCTTCGAAACATCTGCACCTCCATCTTTGGAGCCTTCCAAGCGGGTGATGGTCGCGCGAGCGAGTTCAAGAGCCTTGGTCCAATCGATGTGTCCATTCTTCGGGTCTTTGAACGAATTTGCGTCTCGCAGGTATTTTCTCGTCAGAAAACTCCATTCGTGAGGCGTCGGGAACTTTCGCTCGACGAGCTCTTCGTTTACGGCAAACGAAATCACCAGAACGGCAGCGGCGAGACCCCAGAAGGTGAGTGTGTAGCGCGCAACGAGCTTGGCCTCATGCCTTAGCCATTGGCCGCGCGTAGATGTAAAGTATCGTACAAAGTTCGGATTAGATGATGGGGCGTAGAGGAATGGTAGACTCGGGCGTGGATTCGTCGTCGTGAGCTTGGCTTGATCGGCAAAGGTCCTGGTGTTTGAAGGTCGGGGGATGGACCTCGTGCAGCGGCCGAGGCGGCGAGTGACGAGCCGCGGCCGTAGCATTTTTAATGTCGTTTATGGATCATATACTTTGAGCAGCTCCGCGAGACTTTTTGGTGCTCCGTCTGCGTTGGGATTGTTAACAGTAAATGATTTTGGAGTTGCCCGTTGTTGGCAGTGGTAGCTGAAGGTGCTAAATCGCCAGCTGACTAAGAATTTTTTTCGACACTGGCGGGAGGGCTCAACTTTTCCGCTATGCCCAGTATCTCAGCCTACGATCTAATTCACAAGTCGAAATCTCACAATATGAGGTAATCTTCTGGAATCTGTGAATAAAAATGAGCTCATACATATCTGATATCCTTTCGACGACGCGAGTGCAGCTCATTGCAACCGCTGTTGTCTCTGGCGCAACAGTAGCCAGTCTCATATTGGGATATCAAGCTTTGGAGAGGGAAGAGAGGCTCTCTCAATTGAAAGACTCAATCCCCCCAATTACTGAGGGTGGACATCGTGCACAAAAGGTAATTTTCGTAACACTCAGATTATCCAAGCCACTGCTTACATGGTGAACAGCTGAATAGCTTTGGCGCCGCTTCGGAATCAACACTCGACAAGGAGGATGCAAGGAACCAGGCACTCGCGCAGCGCGCGCAAGCTGGCGACTTTGACGAGGAGCTCATTCTGGAACAATTAGCCCGAAACCAAGTTTTCCTTACTCCAGAAGGCCTGGAAAAACTTCGCAAATCTTTCGTCGTCATCGTTGGGTGCGGCGGAGTTGGCTCTCACTGTGCTGCATCACTAGCTCGCTCCGGCGTGTCTAAGTTGCGACTCATCGATTTTGACCAAGTCACTCTTAGCTCGCTAAATCGGCATTCAGTTGCTACACTTGCTGATGTCGGCATCCCAAAGGTGCAATGCCTTCAGCGACGCCTCGTTGCCATCACACCCTGGGCCAAGTTTGACCTACGACAACAAAAGTTTGACAGCGAGGTGGCTGAGAGCGTGCTAGAGCCTTGGGCTGAGGACGGACAAAAGCCTGATTTCATTATTGATGCCATTGACAATATTGACACCAAGGTGGCGCTGCTAAAGTACTGCTACGACAATAACCTCCCTGTCATCAGCTCAATGGGCGCCGGTTGCAAGGGAGACCCTACACGCATTATCGTCGGTGATATCGGAAACAGCACAGATGATGGCCTATCACGGGCGACAAGGCGGCGCCTTAAACTACTGGGTATCACCAAGGGCATCCCTGTCGTCTTCTCAACAGAAAAGTCCGGCGACGGCAAGGCAGAGCTGCTGCCCCTGCCCGAAGGCGAAATGGAAAAAGGCTCCGTCGGGGACCTTGGCGTCATGCCCAACTTCCGTGTCCGAATTCTTCCCGTCTTGGGTACGATGCCTGCCATATTCGGGCTGACGGTGGCAAACCATGTCATCCTCAGCGTTACTGGATACCCGGTGGAATACGTGCCCGCCAAGGGCCGCGACCGGATGTACGAGGGCATCCTCACGTACGTGCAGGGCTGCGAGGAGCGACTGGCTCGTCTCTTCGTGCCCGACACGACTGGGCTCAAGTCGCCAGTCACGGTTGGCGACGTGGCTTTTCTCGCGGAAGAGTTGTACCAGGCCCGCAGCATCATCACAGGCATCCCGACACGTCTGGTGCTTATTCGATGGCGCAGGCCGGAAAGTGCCAACATCTCCGTCATCGGAGAGGGCAAGGATGTGCAAAAATGTTCCACGGTTCAGCTGCGCGACCTAGTTTGTATGACCAAGGAGGAGGCGGCCCGGCACGAAAAGGAGATATTCAAGGCGGGGAAGCGCCCAGAGGACTTGTACGATGAGGACACTATCCGAAGAGTGGAGAGCAAGCTACAAGAAGCAGCCAAGTTTGAAACGTACAGGTGAAAAGAGAGAAGAAGAAAAGGTCTGTAATTAAAGATTGCCGGTTGGCGAGAGAGGTCGGTGGGTGGGTGTGTGAGGGCCGGCGGGCATGTAGTATAGATACCATGTATGGAAAATTATGCATATACGTAAGCAGGGACGAAAATAGACTCAAATACGGCAAGATTGGCCCAGTTACCGGGCACATTTTCAAAAATACGGCGCGTTAGTGTAATGCAGGGCGTGAGCGGTGCATCACCGGTGAGAGTGACACCAACGGCTCACCGCCTAGACAACTCGTCCGGCTTCGTGCACCAGACGGATACAGTTGCAGCCACAGGCGGCTAGCGACCTTGAGATCAATCGATCCAAGACAAGAGAATCTAGGCACAAGGGTTCTGTACGATGCGCCAAATTGCTTAACATCCGGATGAGTGCGTCACTGTTCCTGGGTAGACCTTGTGCGAATAGCTAGGCACGGGTGATGACGATAAAGGTTGTTGCCTTTGTGTACGGGAAAGACATTATGGAAAATCACTGAAGTGTTTGAAAATAGATGTATCAGGAAAATCTTGCAATTAGTATCAGTCATAATGGAACCGGAACGACATATGTTACGTACGAAGATACAGAAGGGCAGGACAAAGAGCTCAAGGCTTCTCATCTGATAACATTCACCCAGTTATATTGGATATAGGCTAAAAAGAAAGGGAATAGTTCTTTTCTTTTCGGGGGATTTTATTTATTTACCTGTAGACGATGTCTTGTAAAGAGTACAGTGGCCGTAATTACGAGTGTAGCATAGACACTTTCCTACACTCCGCACTGTTTAACAACCACAAAGATTAAATACCCCGTACAAATTTATTTAATATTCTTTATAAATTCCAGTTATCATTTAGATGCAGTGTGAAGTATGGTTACAATACCAACAAGAAGTGATGTTAGAGCTCTTTGTGTAACAGTCGCCCACTACAGCCGACGTCTCTCTATCACGGTATTCCTGCTACAAGAGGTACAAGTCAAATATTCAGGTATTGAGGCGTAAAATTACTCGTACTGGTATGGGAATTATTACCAATCAAATAGCAAATAATTCATAAGGCTCAACAGTTACAAAATGGTTACACTCAGTAGGTACAAGAGCAACCTTGCCTGCCGGAAGATGTCAGCACAGTATCACAAGCGCCTGCATCTTCCCCAAACCTTGTGACACTTTCAGCCACGGAACATAAAGGTAATAACGGTGCAGTTTGCATGACAGGATTCTGCCTGCCGGCGCCTACGTGTCATAGGATCGAATACGTATTACATGTCAATATAGGATGCCGCAGCAGTCACGTTATCACAAAAAGGCAGCCGAAATTCAAGAGCCTTTTACAAAATGTAAGCTTCTGCATTCTGATTAGTGTTCCACCCATGTACTTGGGCAGCAGGTATACCTTCCTATGATCGTATAGTACTCGAGTTGGGTTAAGAGACAGCAAAGCCACGCCGGACGCCTCAGTGCGGCTGCGACACCATGGCGCTCGCCCTTACCATGGTTCAATATAATTAGCGAATGCCGATCCTGTAGGTATGGTGAGATGTGAGTTAAGAAAAAGATGGTGTGCAGCCCAAAAAAAGTCGCCTCACTTTTCACCTTTGCAATTCTGTACTTGGCTAGGGCACATTTTGGCGCAATATCTTCCTCTCAAGCCAAAATTGCTTGTAATAAACACACAAGTTGATGGTAGGTTTTCTCTTTTGGCTTTAGAATTAAAAATGCTTTTCTGTAGTCGACTGGCTGACTGCTTGGGCGGCATGTATGTTGAGCAGCCGTGGCATGCGCTGGATAGTGCTTCTGTGCGCGATATGGTGAGTAGGTGTTGAAAGACGACATAGCCTGTTTTACTTACAGTGATAGTTACACAAGTTCAGGCCGCTATTTGAGGGCTGCTCATTGGTTGCCGCAAAACGATTCCAGGGTTCGTTTACTTGGTATAAGCTGTTTCGTACTAGTTTTGTGTAACCCAGTGGCTGCGGCCCGCCGTCACAAGCATCCAAAGCTGGCCCTCCCATTCATTACTCCTGTACCAATTAGGGGAGGTTATTCATAATAAGAAGTTTGCCGAGATGTGATAGCAAAGTTGAGGGTGTAGGAGAATGAAACTCGCTACGGCTCACGCGGATAGACTATTGCAAATTTCGCCGGTGCCCAATTTTGTTGCCTACAGGACCCAAAGCTCCGACTTCCATTAATTTGTATGCACTATATTTTGTTCCTTTGCTGTTGGTGTGCATCTCGATGCTTGACCATACACGCGAAGAAAAAGTAAGGCAATGACGTCCTTGCATTGGAAGAGGCATTCTACTTGCACAGGAGTGGCGCATGTCAGGCGATGAGGCTCTTCTTGCAAGTCACGAGCGACGTTTATCTGCATGGCTTCGGATGAGATTGGTCCTGCATCACTATAACATCCGTCCATATGCGTTCTATCAACCGTCTGTGAGACCACAAGTAAGAGTCACCTTTACTACACGGGGTTGCCCTACATAGGTGTATGTGATATTAACGGCTGGTGCGTGGCTGCCATTGGCCATTCAAGCTTTTTTTTTTTAATCAGTTAGTTGGTCATTCAAGGTGTCTCATTGCAAGCAAAGTTGGCAGCTGAATGCTGTTCAGGGTGATTCGGACTTCGCAGGGCCTGCCAGAAGTAGTATCATCATCATGCAAGCTCCGTGCCATGCATAATGTGCCACCTGCGGCCCATTGTCTTCAAAAACATTTTGGCTCCGAGCGGTTATTGTAATGTACCGTGTCACTTTCCACTGCTTGTAAAATTAGATTTATTTTGGCGTGTTTTTCTGCATGGCAAGAGGCCGTCATCACGACGGGGTGCGTGGCGGTTGTAGGAATGACACAAACAGAGTACAGACATATTGAACCTGAATACTGCCATAGTCGGGAATCAACTGCCCTTCCGACTTGAACAATTTTTTGAATGCTGTCATTTACGATAGAGTTCATGGAGTCTAAAAAGCGTGCAAAACCCTTGTGATGCCCCGTGAATATTTGCTGCGGACCACAAGCTCTTCTGCTATCGAAGCTTAAACTTGGCCCCCTGGAGTCGTACACAACTAGGCAATGGCTTGAATTACGCAGACTTGATCATATGTTGTCCACAGTTTTGCAATGGTTGCCTGAACTAAAGTAATGGTAGCTGGTAACACGTAACACGTATCACGTTGACAAAACCCCAATGCTTGCTTGCACGGGACCGTAATACGTGGCAAAGGCTCGTTGGTGATGATATACTGCACCGCAGGCTTCGAAGCCAACAAAGCGACATCATTCAAAGTTTGGTGGACTTTGTCTGCAGACTGCACGCTTGGGCATACCCGTACATGGATTGGGTATTGCGGTGGCGATTGGACAACTTGCATTACAAAGGGGTCTGTGAGGTGCACTGACAGGCCTATGCGACTCGCACAAGTGTCGTGAGAAGTCTCTTATATGATGCGAGTTTGCAGAAAAATGAAAGGGGCCCTGGTAAAGTAAGCCAGGTAGTCCGGGTAACCAAAGAGCGAGGCACGGGGTTAGATGTCTAGCAGGGAAACGACGAACACCCTTGTCCAAACGCATGCGTCAAAGGTCGCGTAGCCAAATGAAGCCGTGAAGCTACTCGACTGCATTGGTTCTTGCATCTAAACCGTAGGCGCCGTGAAGGACGAGTAATGAGGTTCCGCTCCGGTGGCCAACTAGGGATGGCGATAGGGTGAGAAGGACGAGGCAGAGCCAGTTTTCGCCTATCAAGGTGTCTAGGAGACAGGGCTTTGATCCACGAGATGAGGCAGGTGTGCGTAGAGACTGGAATCAACGGGGCAGCTTGGGTGACTGCTGCTCGAGTGGCCATGTCCCCAGCCATTGTCGTAGACATACAAAGGCAATAACACAGGTTGCAAATGTGTGTACTTCAACATCGCGCGAAAGGCGGCAAGGCTTTTGGGGGTGAATCAACCCCTCGTGACCATCTGCGCGGAGGTAAACTCTCCCATTGGCCCGAGTTGCAAAGAGGCTATATTCATTATTTCACCAATAAGAATTGGCAGTAACGAAGGAAGTAAATGAGCCAGGGGCCCTTTGCAGTTCCAGGTTCATGTGAGGTGTGCAAACAGAAAACAACACCGGCGCAGCTTGGCCTTGTCTGAGACGGGGCTAAAACGCAGTATGGGAGCCGGAGGGCGACAGTTTGCGGACCAGGCGAACCAGCTAATAGACTGTTGTGGCGGGTTCGAGCGTCCTTTTTCATTCGGCTAGGCGGGACGGCTGGGTGCTCCAGTCGCCAGGCTATCAACCCCTCGTCAGCAGGAACGGGAACCCGATGGCACTGCAGTGCCACCCCGTGCAGCTGCTCGAGGTTGTAACAAGCGAGCTCGCCAAGGTACGGGGCCCGGTCAGATCGACGGGATGCTGGACGCTAGCTGGGCGTGTTAGTGGCCGCAAACTGTGAGTGGATGATGAACTGGTGCAGTGAATGCAAGTAGCACGAGTGGTTGGGATGGTGTTGATTGTCGCATTATTGGCTGTATTTTCAAAAGGGCAATGTCCACGCGGAGGTGCGGCTGACTGTCAAGGTGCCGTGCCTCGAATCTGTGATTTGCTTCTGGAGTGGCGGATAGAAGATGATGCCGATGCAGATGCATGAGGCAGAGAGGGCAAGGCAGCTCAGCAAGTGAGGCAGTGGGTTCGCATTCAGGTCTCTACGGAGTACTAAGGCAATAATTAGTTGTCTCCTCTCCCACTGAGGCCTGGGCAGGCACGTAGTAGTGGCGTGTCCCCGGCACTTCTACTCACAAGAGGTAGGTAGGCGCTCGTCGTCGTCACCATGAGTTGCCCCTTTGCGGTTGATTTTGCTCCGCCATGCAAAGAGGGCAACCGGTCTCATCAAAAACAGCTAATTATCCGTTTGCTTGTTCTTTGCTTGCCTCACGAGACTGGATGTCCGGCCGCCCAGGCCTTTACGGCTGATGGCGCACACAAGTCACGGCCCACTCGCCAGGACCTCGGACCGCCTTGGTACCAGATCGTACTGACTTAGCAACTACTAAGGTACTGTAATTACTAGGTATGTAATTATACCTTAGCACAGGGGTCCAATCCTCGTGCTCTGTATGGGCTCGTAGCGCCAGCGCGCTCTCCGTCGGGAATCAAACTCACCCTCACAGCAGCGCATGCTGTTAATGCCGTGATCCACCGGCGGTTTGCATTGGCTGCTCATTCAATGGCCGCCTTAGACCAGGACTTTTGTTTTTATTTTTATTTTTATTTTATTTTTATTTCTGTTCATGAGACAATTCAGTCGTTGAATCAGCCCCGTAATTAGGCCATGTCGTCTTGTACCTGCCTTTAATAGCAGCCAAGCACACGTTTCTCTTGTACACCGTCTGCCGCCCCCGACAAACCGCCTTAGGTTGGTAGGGTAGGTATGTACATGTAACCAACCCCGCCAGCCGACAGTACATACCTACCTGCCTTCGGCCTCGTATACAAAAAACCTCCGTCAGACCACCCATCGGACAATTCCTATATTTGCGTATATTCCGCTTCCTCGCGCTTTAGGAACAAGTACGCTGCCTTGCTCTGCTCTACACGCTCGGTATACAGTGCTTTTCCATCTCATCACAGCTACAGCTGAGTCTGACGTCAAGGGACAGGCGTTCGAAGAGACGTCGGTGATATCTGCACTACCCGCTGCCGTTTGCTCAACCATAGAGGAATCTACAACACCAACCGCTTCTTTCAAATCTCGTCACTACTACACCGATATCTCCTGGTCACGACTGTCATTTTTTCCCACCAAAGACCAGTTGTTTCTCAGCGCCCGGTTGTCAGGCTGCAGATACGCTTTCAGCCTGACCCAGACTTTCTGCCTCTACTACGAGTAGTCTTTGAAGCCGGACCCGCTCCTACGGACCTTGTGCGGCATTGTTGCGCCATTGGCCACCGCGCCTTTGCATCGCAACATTCAACACCACCCAGCTCACCTTCCGACTACTTTTAGAAGCCATCTCTTTGCGCCCTTGTGCTGCTTTCCGTCTCCGCCTAGTGGGCTGCCTCTGTCGCGCTTTTTGCTTCTTTGGGCCATCACTAGAACGAGCCTCAACGCCATTGTTTCGCCACGTTCACTCTTGCTGAGCCTCAGATTATAAGACACACTCACTGAGCTTCTCGTCGCTTTGGTTCGTCCGCAGCAGCCCACAACAAGCTAAGCTCACCCAGACACCGCTTGCAACCCTCGCCAAACCACAGCGCTGCATACGTCGGTGTGCGCGTTGGATTCCCCTTTGGAGCAGCGACACGCGCTGCTGGGGTTCTCTGGCCGGAGTGCCACATGCGCCAACGGCAAATGCCGCCTTGCCCGACATGGCGGAGCTTCACAAGGGTTATGTCAACTATCTTCGCGACAAAGCTCGCCAGGGAAACAATGGCCGCAGTTTGAGCTGTCCTCTTTGCGCTGCCGATATCAAGCCGGACATAAACGCCTTCAAGGCTCATGTCCAGGCTGATGGAGACAAACACTCTGCCTTGACTGGAGAGGCTGATATCGAAGAGGCATTTAGGAAAATGACCATTCATTCACCACAAAAACAGTAAGCGGAACCATTCCTGTCGTCGGAGTTTATATCCAATTCCAAAGTCGAGCTAACAGTTGGCCTTTTGATCAGAAAAAGCTCTCCACGGCCTGGGCCTCCTCGTCCGACTGGACGGGCACAGCGGAAACGGCCCGTGTCTAAAGATGACTCGGAAGATCCACCAAATGATGAAAGTGAAGCAGATGCGGAAAATAACTCCAGCCGTGCAAATAAAAAGATGCGCTCCCCAACCTCCTCTCTCGCCATACAAGGCCCGTCGTCCCCGCCCACGACACCAAGCAGGTCTCAGCGCCGCAGCGCCACTGTAAGCGATTTTGACCGCGGCGAGTCGTCCAAAAAGCCAACAGGACGGCAACTCTGGAATCCTGGCGATGAACCAAAGCAGCGCGGTGCGCGGCCTAAGACGCCAACGCATAAACGCCGAACTAGTGGCCGGCAGCGCCAAGAACGGCACCAGTCTCCGGCTCCGTCGCCAATTGACGACTCAGCGCCCCCACCACTATTCCGACAACTAGAGACCAATGTTATCTCACAAGAACGGCTTATCAATGAAGTCAAGGGGATATATGCCGGTCTCGTCATGGTGGAAAATAAGTGTATAGAGATGGACACATCACCTTCATCCTCTGTGGCCGCCGAACCGGAACTAAAACCAGAGCAGTGGCAGAAGCTCATAAGCCTTCACCGAAGTCTGCTGCATGAACATCACGACTTTTTCCTGGCTAGCCAGCACCCTTCTGCCAATTCTGGACTTCGAGGCCTTGCTTACAAGTATCAAATGCCAGCAAGGTTATGGCGCCACGGCATTCATTCATTCCTGGAGTTTCTGCGCCATCGACTGCCTGCGTCGCTGGAACATATGCTTACATTTATCCAACTTTCTTATAGCCTCATGACTCTTCTCTATGAGACTGTTCCAGCCTTTATCGACACCTGGATAGAATGCCTTGGAGATCTCAGCAGATATCGCATGGCCATTGAGGATGTTGATATGAGGGACCGAGAGACGTGGACAGGCGTCTCAAGATATTGGTACGCAAAGGCATCTGACATATCACCTGAAACTGGCCGGCTTTATCATCACCTCGCCATCCTTGCTCGGCCCCACGCCTTGCAACAGCTATACTTTTATGGCAAGTCTCTTTGCGTTCCGTTACCATTTCTCAGCGCAAAGGACAGTATCATGACTCTCTTCGACCCTATTCTAAATGCAAATCCACCGCATCTCGACCCGGCTGAAACCGCCTTTGTCCGTGTTCACGGGATTATTTTCTCGAGAAAATTACCAGAGCAACTACAGCCAACTATGGATACGTTTTTGACACATTTAGACGCGAGCATAAAGCACTACGGGAAACGTTGGCTTGAGTCTGGGTAGGCGTCAACCAATAAAATACACAAAACTGAGAGCTAACGTTGGGACTTGATAGGTATTTTATTGGCATTATTCTGAGCTGCTCTTTGCTGGGATACGGTTCAGACGCAAATCCAATAAAATTAGCGCTAAAGGACTCGCCAGAGGAGGACCAGAAAATGGAAGAAACCGAGGTATCTGACAGGGAGTTGGCTCAACAGACGTTTGAAGAGGCCCTTTCTTTTACCACCCAGACATACAAAATCATCCTCCGCCGCGAAGGGTCTACGGAAACTTTGTCGTGCATTCACACAACCTTGGTTTTTCTTTTCTATCTTTCGAAACATGGAAAAGCCATGTCCTTGGTCGACGGGAAATATCCATGGAAGCTGACGGCCAATATGCTGAATGCTGTATTGGATTCATTGGAATCTGAGCCTCGTATGGGTCGGCAAAGTTTTCCTCGCCCGCCGCAAAATGAGCCACTCCGGCCTCTGCCCGAAGATTACGCCTTGAAGGGACTGCGGTATAGTAAGAACTACTTCCCCAATGATTGGTTCACAAATGAAAAGCTGGAAGATGATGAGAAGATGTTTGAGCTGCCATCAATGGCTGATGAGCGCCGCCAGCGGATCCTCTGGTTGGGGCGGAAGATTGCAGCGCCCGAGAAGTGGCTGGTCTGGGACGAGGAGGCAAATGAGTTTTCGGTGAAGCAACAATATGAGGTTGATTTGGATGCGGCAGCCAGCTAGCAGTCTGGAATTGCAAACGCGATATTTCACAGGGTTCATTCATGCGGAAGACAAGACGAGACTGGAAGCCGTGAAGGGAGGGATCGCTGTTTGTCTGTGGAGGGCATCCAGCTACATGTAACTATGAATTATATATAGAAGCTTCCAAGGTAGGAATGTGGAATATGTTCCCTTCCACAGGGAATATAATGATGTTATGACAACATATCTCAAGCATTAAAACACAAGTCGTAAACCGATATCCATGACTAGTACGCTCTACAACCAACGGCCTAGCAAAGCGACGCAAGCCGCTGCTCCAATGCCATGGTGCATTTGATGTTGCACAGAAGCCGCTCGTGTAACGCCTTACCGAACGTCTTGCGCTCGGGCCTTGGATGCAAAGAATGGTGACACGAGGTAAACGGCCCGCCCACAGGCATCCAGAGTCATGTGACGAGGTTTTCTATTTCTGCTTGAAATAGGAATTTTGCCTGTGGTAGGGGGTATGTAAACAAAACGGTGTGTCACTCAGGGAAAGTCAAATTGGGCGTCCAGCCCGGGTGTGGTTCGTGGTTCGTGGTTCGTGCTGCTGCTGCCTGTTGGTGGCTGTGGCTGAGACTGAGCAGGATCTCGACAGCCGCCTGTGCACACGATTTATATTACAAAGAACAAGGTTGAAGCGTAATGGTGGCTGAGTAGATGACGTGAAACTTGCCAAAAATGGCAATTTCCATGTTGGAGCTGAAATAGTTGGCAGTCGCTTCACAGGTTTCGTGATTCTCGTGTTAGTGGCGGGGCATGTTCTTATTGGCCTGCAACTGTCCAATGAATGATTTTTGGCGCATCAAGGCGTCCAGCAGCCTCGTAAGTACACCGTCGTGCATTGATAACAAAGAAAGCAAAAAAGATGTAGAATCAGTCAGCCTCTTACATGAGGTGATGACCCTTTGTCAGTGACAACAAAGCACGTTTCTCACCGCGTGGCATGCACGTTTACCAGGCTTCTACTGCATACACACACACACACACACCTGCGGCTCTCGGGTACGCTAAGAAAATATGCAAGTGATAGATCATACTGTACAAACCCATCCAGCACCAAAGACATCGGGGAAAAAAGCTTGAAATGAAATCAAGTGACGTTGCCGAAACGCGGATGCCCTTTTGCGCACCAGGTGTTTTGGACGCCTTGATTCATCTCGGCCCCACGCCCGGGCTGGAGTTACACCGAGATGTGACTGACCCTGCATATTGCTACGGAAGCGGTGGGGTTCTATCCGAAATGTACCACCGGTGTGTGGTTAAAGATAGAGAGAGAGAGAGAAAGGAAGTAAAAACAAAAGAACCCTACCCCGACAAGGGCAGATCGGAGCCTGGCGGGAGAAGGCGCCCGTCGCGGTGTGTTGGCTGGCCCGCTGAGGTGCGGCTGTATGTAATGGCAGGGAGAGCGCCACGTACGGCTGAGGGAGAGAGGCTGGAGTTAGCATGCATAATGCAAGAACGGGCATCGTGGTGTAACTCAACGTATAGAACGAGAGGGAAAGAAGAGAAAAAATGGCGAGAATTACTGGTAAAGTCATGGGTATCATTATTTGATACAGCGATCGTACCAACACTTGGAGCTTCTGCTGTCTTTGATACTGTTACTTGTAGTCATGGATAAAGCATTTTTTTCATGCTTCTGGAGTATTTAACAAGAACAAAAAAGGTTCAAATTGGTCTGAAAGAGGACAGTACAGCTTCATTTCCCAAATTAAGCTTGAAACGGCAGTAATACTTCGGGTAGCTGAGACGGCAGTTCATTCACAGGCGCCGCTGTATGTTCTGGTCGTCTCGTATTATCATGCAAGATAACAGTATCATCCACTTCATCTACTTCTTGCATCATGCGACGTGATGTATTGTATGTCGCAATGTCTCGGCAGTACGAACAAGTGAGGCGAACCATTTGGTGGAGCGCATATGGCCATACGCGCAGCAATGTAATCCTGCATGTTTATGTAACACAACGGCTCCGAACGTGCGGGGAATGTTGTGATTGCGCTGATCGCGGTAAATTGGAATAATGCGAGTTTATCTTCAATGGGAAAATACCTCTTGCCTTGCTACTGTGGCAGGCCCCGTTGTAACGCCAAGTAGGCGGAATATCTGCTGTTGCATCTACTACTGGGGTGATTCAACAGCTCTTCTTCTTGCAGAAAAGTTGGTCATTTGCCTAGGAACCTATGAGTCTAATTTTATTTATCGACTCATACATATCTCTTACCTTTTTGAGCTTTTTCAATTGCTTTACCTTTCCGATTGATACCAACACTTACACGGTAATGACCGGAGGGACAGTAGGTGGTACAAAAAGACACCCATCAAAGATGCTAGACTGTAGAGCTTGCATATCTCATGTTTAACTATGACTTGTGCCAAGGCATGAATTGTTGAAATTTTTGTCTAGTTTATTTCCCCCTCCTTTTACAGTAAATAGAGCAATCTTCGTCCTTCACCTACAAGTGAGCACCCGCCCAATCGGGCAAGTGTGGCTCCCTTCACGTGACCCCGCCTACCAGCCACACTAGTCCTCAGGCTGCTGTGGCTCAACCCCAATCTCAATTGGCCAGCGCTATTCCTCAGGGCCAGAAAAATCTCGAGCTCGTGTGAGCATCATCGCGACACCAGGACCTTCAGACCACGGCGGAGACCGCAAGACAACTGCGACTCCCTCGAGACAAGCGATTGCTGTGCGCAGGCTGTTTCCTTTTTCTCGCTAAAAGGACACAAGCAGCGACAACCAGCAATGAGCGTCGCAAGACCGGCGCGCAGCGTCGTTCGCCGATGTCTCGCCTCGACAACGACGCCAGCAGCGGCAATCACAATGCCCTGCCAGCAATTCCACAGCTCAGTTGCCCGACCAAAGAGGCAACCTCGTTTCAAGAATATCAAGGCCGAAGAGCTGGGCCTGACGACGAAGGAGGCATTGGCCAAGTTTCAAGAGAAAAAGGTCCCTACCTACACGAAGGAGGAGATGGAGGAGCTACAAAAGAAGTACACCCCCGACCAAATTGAGGCCATCAAGGCCGGAGAGCAGGCCATCAACCCAGAAGATCTTGTTATTCAGGGCCGTTTTCGCCAAGATGCCTACCGACCGACCTACCTCGAAGACTACACGCACATGGATCCCAGATACGACCTGAAGCCTGAATACGAGGGAACGCCGCAAGAGGTCAAATGGCTAGGGAATGACGAGTGGATGGATAAGTTCGGCCAGAAAATGTCCAAGATTACCGATAAGAATACAAACAACCAGCTTACGCGGGCAATGGCTCGCGCGCTGCGAAAGGTCAAGGAGAGCCAAGGCCAGGACATGATTGACCTGACGGGCGAGGAGCTGGACGAACTCGAGCGCAACCCCGAGCTGCTAAGCAAGTATCTCGTTGAGGAAGATGCGGCAGCCGCCGACACGACCGCTACCGACTCCAACGTGCTCACCCGAGCTCAAGTACTGCAGCTAGACGAGGCCGTCGACGCCGAATGGGAAAAGGAGCTGGGGAACCTGGCCGCCTTGTCGGACCAGAGCGAGGTTGCACCCTCAAATGTTGAGCTCTGGGAGGATGGCCCTGCGGGTGTGAGCCGTATGCACTCTGCTGAGGCTGCCGAGCTGGGCAAAGTTCCCGGTGTGGAGGGACTCTACAAGGCCGCCGCCGACCCCGAAGACGAGGGCCAGGACGACAGTGGTGCTTTCCAGGAGATTAAGCGATTGACAGGCCTCAAGCTCAAGGAGGTCCAATCGATTGTGCGCAAGGTCCTCGTTGTGCGATACGTCACCAACCAGACTCGTCTGGGCAAGGTCCGCAGTGCCTCCGTCATTGCCATTGCTGGCAACGGCAACGGCCGTCTGGGACTGGGAAGCGCCAAGTCGACAGAGCCCATGATTGCCATGGACACGGCGCAGATGCTGGCCATTCGCAACATGAAGCCTGTTCCGCGATACGAGAATCGCACCCTTTTTGGCAATGTCAAGGCCAAGGTTTCTGGAACCATTGTCGAACTGTTTACTCGCCCACCTGGTAAGTTTTGCAACTCCATATCCACACACAAACCCAGACCTATGCAGGAACACAGCTAACAAAATGATGGCAGGCTTTGGCATCCGCTGTCCCTCACGAATCTTTGAAATGTGCCGCGCTGCAGGCCTACACGACATTGCCGCTCGCATGCCTCGCTCCAAGAACCCAATGAACTCGGTCAAGGCGGCGTACAATGCGCTGATGAGCCAGAAGAACCCCGAGGACATTGCCATTGGCCGCGGCAAGAAGATGGTGGATGCGCGCAAGGTGTACTACGGCGGCTCTGTACATTAATCGAGAAGGAGCATTTGGATGAGGCGACAAAAGTAGACATTTAGATGGCGGAGGCTTTCCAAGACGGTCCGGTGGACTCTGGACCGTCGTGTATGTATACCAAATCTGTACTGTACAATGAATGGCATGGAGGAGAAGCAGAAGAAGAAATTTCCATTACAGCTTTATGCAAAGAACCATTTTTTCCTTTTTTCATAATATTCTTTATATTTTTCAACATCTCGGGGGTATCAAAACATCCATCCATCCATCTACAGAAAGCATCGCAGGCCTAGAACCCGCCTTAATAATCCTCCTCTTCCTCTTCCCCTTCGTGCGCCTGTCCCTGTCCGTGCCCATGTCCTTGTTGTGTCTGGTTACCACTCCCCCAATCAATCTCCTGCTGAAGCACAATACTATACACACTAGCCTTGAGCAGCGTAAACGCCAGACTCGTCTTGCGCTCCAGCTCTCGCAGGCCATCAAGTATATCCGTCGTCGGGTTAGACGCCAAAGTATCAAGTATCGAAGCGAGCTGGCACGAAGAGAACAGAGAAAAAATTGTTAGTATCATTATAGACGCGTAGCGGCGCGCGCGCACGCCCTTGTCGCGTTCGAGGGTGGGATGGGGATTCGCAGACTTACGTCCTTCATGTTATTTGCTAGCCTTTCGTATTCGTCCAGGACATCTTGCTCAAGCGGTGTGAGCTCTGCTTCTGAAAGGACGTTTTGGTCTGCCATTTTGGGAGAGCAGTTGAGGGCAGAGAGACCGAGAGGGTCTTGCGTCAAAGCAGGTTTTGGGACGCGTTTGGTTTGGAGGGGACGGGGGTAGTTGGTTTTGGCGGGGTTCTGGTTCTGGTCAGGAATGGTGACGGGGTTTGGCGGTTACGACCTGCTAGCACTGTTAGGTGGTTGTGGCTGCGAGTGACTCTCCACCAATAAATACACTTGGGACTACAACGCAGTTATTATAATAAAGCACGCTCTCTGCGATTTATATGGATTTAATAAATGATTTTTTTAATAAAAGAAAGATATAATACGGCTTAGATGCCACGGTCAATCGGAATCATTCGTTTTGTAAACATGTATATAAATAATCATAACTGCCTGAAAACTAGAAGCAAAGTGTAAGATACCACAAAATAAAAAAGAAGGCCCCAAAGAAAAGGCAGAAAGAGAGAGAAAAACGACTCGCTAAACTTCAATTCGCATACATTCTTGTCCCGTTATCCATACAATCCAATCCGAAACATTCTTCCTCCTTCACCTTACTGCCCGCCCTCAGGTAGCGCAATCTCATTACCGGCTACTGTGCCCAACGAACTTCTCGTCCCTGTTGCACTCGCCGTCCATTCACTTGCCGTGTCATCATACTCGCTGTAGCCTGCCTCAGACTCCGTGTACAGGTCCGTTCCCGAGACAATAGTCGTACCCCTACTGCTTCGCCTCATCGTCTCTGCGTCGCTGTGATCGTCATCCTCGCCGCCAGACTCCAGCATAGATGACATCTCTGTGCCAGAGTAGCTGCTTCGGCCCTTGAGGAAAAGATCGCGGCGTGCCTTGCCGGCATCAGACTCCTCGTCCTCTTCGGGAGCCTCGCTAATGTTTTCCTTGTCTTCGACCCCAAAAGACTTGGCCAGTCCACCACCCCAGCTGCGTTTGCGGAGAGTGTTAGGGCCGCCGGCTGGAGTTCGTACACTCTGGCTCCTCTTGACTGCTGATGGCGAGGTACCGTTGTTCATCTGGCTGAGCGACGCAATACGTCGTGCAGCTCCGTTTTGCGTGGTGGGAGCCAGGCTACGGCGTGTTGAGAGAGCCATGTTCACAGCCGGGCGAGGCGATGACTTGACCTCGCTGTCTGTTACAGCAGGCTTCTTGACTCGCTTCCTGTTCATGTTGTCACAGCCACCGTCTTTCGAAGACTTGCCCATGAGAAGCACACGGGAGTGATCCATCACGCCTTCGACAATTCGGCGCTCCAGCCTCTCGGCGCGTGCTTCCATATCTGCAAGCTCCTCTCTGCGGAGGCGGAGAGCCGTCTCCAATGACGAAACATCACCTGTCAGCCGCGTCTTCTGCCGGATTAGGCTCTCTTGTTCCGTTCTTAGGTTCAGCACACTCTGCTGCAGCCTGTCCTCTTCCGTGTGCAGGCTCAGTACAGCAGCCTCGACATGGTCCTTCTCCGCGAGCTTCCTCTCGACGGCAAGGCTTGTTTCCTGAAGAGTCTTTTCACGATCATCATGCTCATCCGTGATACGCTGGGTCTGGCTGTTGAGGAACTCGGACATTTGTGCTGCCGTCTCGACAGCAGTTTTGTGCACCTTATCCAAAGTCTCTAATTGCGCAAACGCTGCAACAGTCGAGGCGCTGTGCTCAGTAAGCTTATCAAGCTTATCATGGATGGCAGTGTGATCACCCTGCTGCTCAGCGAGCTTGTCGAGCCTCTCGCGGATCTCGGAATCGTCGTACTTCTGCTCAGCCAGCTGGTTCAGCTTCTCCTTGACCTCCGAGTCGTCATACTTCTCAGGGGGTAGAAGCATCTCTTGTTCAGCAGGCTTTGCTTCTATTATCCTGTCCTGAATGTCTGTTGCAGTAGACTTGGAGTGCTCGTAGTGCTGGCCCACAAGCATGAGAATATCCTTGACGGCTTCGAGTATCTGTGGCTGATAGTCCTTGAGCTCGCCCTGAACGCCTTCTACGGCTGAGACAGCAGCCAGAATCTGGTCACGAGTCTGCTGGTGTTGAGATTTCTCCCCTTCCTCAGTCTCCCCCGTTCGCGAAGCAAGCTCCTCAACCTTCTCGAAAACAGTCTTGGATGCCTCTTCCATCTTTTCAAGGGAATCAGTTACGGTAGAGCCCAGTGTATCGACAAGAAGCTTGAGCTCCTCCGATACCGCCTTGGTAGACACCACAGCAGCCTCAATCTCGACGTTCCGCTCGTCTCCAGCCTTGGCTTTCTCGTCAAGAGTCTCCTGGAATTCATCGTACTTGGCAATCAACTCGCCAATCTTTTCTTCAATTTTGGTAGCGATGCCATCAGTGGCCTCTTGCAGCTTCTCGTCAGATTCCATGCGGGCGCCGGCAACGACCTCCTTTGAAAGCTCAAACTCTGCCTTCATCGTATCAAACATCTCCTTGAGATCATCTCCGACATTCTCATTCTTGCCAATCTTTTCGCCCATTGTTTCAAGAAGGTTGCCAAGGCCCTCGACGCCAGTTGCGCCATCTTCCAACTTGGTCTGAACAGCCTCCTGGAACTCCTCCAAGAATGTCTTTACCTCTGCCACTCTCTCGCCAACGCCAACAATCTCCTCTTGGCGCTCGTTGAGAGCCTTGGTAGAAGTTTCTGCGTATTCATCAAGCTTCTCCTTAGCCTCCTTGACCAGGTTCTCAATGTTCGATACATCGTCCTTGCGTGATACAGCAGCAAAGTCCACGTCAGAAAAACCTTCGAGGGCCGTCTTGATTTCAAGAACACGTGCCTCAACAGCCTCGACGTCTTCCTTGCTAGCAGTAGCGCCATTTTCGGCATCTTTCTGAGAGTTGTCTTTCAGCTCATCAAGGCTGATGATAACCTGAGCCATAATCTCTTCCAGTGAAGAAACGTCATCCTTGCGCGAAACGCCATCCATTTGGCCTGACATGGATCCAAGGAATTCCTTGTGCTCGCTCATCATTTCCACAAGCGAATCAACGTGTTCCTTGCGAACAGCCTGCTCACCATCAATCAAATCATCAAGGCGGTCTTTCGTGTTGCGAAGAATAGTCTCAACGGCCTGGATGTCATCACGAGTAGCGGCATCGCCACTAGCCTCGGCGCCGTCCTCGCCAACAGACCTGGCGCTGGTGGTCTCGCGAGCACTGATGCCGTCGACGCCTTCTTGAAGGCCGCGAAGCATATCTTCCAGGCGAACAATATCCTCCTTATGGACACTTTCGGTCTCTGGCGCCATTGCTTCAACCTTGATGCGCAGTTGCGTGATGAGAACTTCGAGGTTCTTGATATCGTCTTGTTTGGCTGCGTCGACGGGAATGACAGCTTTATCTGCAGGACTTTCTTCGGCCTTTGGAACGGCAGACAGAGCCTGTTCATTGTTATTCTCACGAAGAGTTTCAATATCAGATCGAACACCATCCAACCCAGATTTGAGCGCATCCAATATCTCGTCATTGGCTGTCAAGTCAACTGGTTTGTTGGTGATTCTATCGATGCCGGTACGGATTTCATTCAGGCCATCATTTATAGCGTCCAGGATCTCACTCGTCTCTGGGCGAGGGCGGTGCATATCTTGTCGTAGTCCATTAAGACCAGTCTGGAGGGCCTCTAGTACTTCCTTATTGCTTCCCTGGGGAGTAGCAGGAACCATCGAAGTATTGACCATCTCGCGGATTCCGTCAAATTCAGTTTGGAGATGCTCTTTCGAGGTTGCTGAGGCGTCAGAAACAATACGCCCGATGTCCTCCTTGAATTCATCCATGGTCTTCAAAAGGCCATCCATGAATTCCTGGCTATTGGCATTACTGGCAGGGTCCGATGTACGGTCGACATAAGACTCAATCGCAATACGCAAGTTCTCCAGACCATCCTTGGTCGCGTCCAAAACCTGCTCTGTATCACGACCATTGGCAGCAACGTTATCCTTGGCCTCCTCAGACACAGCACGGAATTCGAGCTTCATGTACTCCATGATGTCTTGGAGGCGGGACATTATTTCGCCATTGCTCTCGCTCGAAAGTGCTCCCCCATTATGCATATCCAAGTCGCTCAGACCCTCCTTCACGGCGTGGACCATGTCTTTATGGGACATGTCGTTGCCGACTGCCGCGGCAGAAACGGGGAACTCGAACTCTTCCAAGCAGTCTCGAACCGCTTCAATGATTTCGTCGCGCGATAAAGAAGCGGCGTTGTCCATCTGGGGAGGAACAAAGTGCTTGAGGCCTTCAACCACTGCGGTGAACACCTCCTCTCTTGTCGCACCAGCGGGGCGCTCCTCCTCGGGTTGATAATCCTGCAGTCCCTCCTTAAGGCAGGCCATGATCTCTTCACGCTCCAACCCAAGTTTCTCGACATCAATCTCAGGCTTATAATTCTCCCAAGCTTCACGCACGGCTTCAATGACATCATCTCTGTTGAGGTCAGGCATGTCACCACGCGAAGCTTCGTTGTCACGCAGTGCGGCTCGCATGGCGTTGTAAATTTCTTGGTAATCAACAACAGTCCTCTGCGAAGACGACGAGGCGGCAGATTGGCGGCGGTGCTCGCGAAGGACGTGGTTGAGCTGCTCCTTCATTTGCTCTAGGCCATGGTCAATAACGCGCGATACCTCATCCTTTCTGATAGAAGTGTCCTCGTCCTCTGTCGACTGTGGCCCCATATCCTCCAGTCGCTTTGCAAGTTCTCGGCCCATGCCTAGGACCTCACCACGGAGCTCCCGCACCATGGCTTTGACTTCAGCGGTCAAACCACCGCCTTGGGCAATACTGTCTTTGACAGAGTGAATAATGTTCATTAGATCTTCATTCAATAGCTCGGCGCCTCGACCGGGAGGGGCCGAGGATCTGCGGCTCTCGGCATTTTGAAGCAGATGTTCCACACGCTGTGTCATTGGACCACTCCTTGGACGGTCCAACTCCATTCCGTTAGAGCTCTGGCCGAAGCTCGCGCTGCGCTCCTTTGATCCACCTGCAGGTACGATGGCGCTCTCGGACTGGCTACGAACAAACTGGACAAGATCATCGACCTTGCTTGAGGTAGCCATGCCAGAGAGCTTGCTCGACAACTGGTTGAGCAGGCTCACCAGGTTTACTTCTCCTTCGCCGGTACCAAGACCTCGTAGTATCTTTTCAAGAAGAGCAATCGAGGCTGACGCATCAGGCCCAGTAAGAGAAGGTGTGCTAACAGATTCTCTGTCAATTGCGTCGGCAAAGGCCCTGGGCGGCGGTATACGCGGCAACTGGACAGAATGGCGACTGGGTGGCGAGGCGGGGAACGGCTTGTTATCCAGTATATTGTTGAGAGAGCTTAAAGATAGTCTCTGATTCTGGTCATTGACCTGGCCAACAAGATCACGTATGCTCCTGCGAATATCTTCATCTCGTGTATTTGTTGCCTCCTTCAGACTCAGAAGGTCTGTGGCGTTGTCCCTGCTACGACGGCTGAGAGCCGACATTTCCTTGCGGAGCGCGTTGGCAATGCTGGTAAGGCTCACCAGCTGCGCTGATAGGCCTTCCATGGAGTGAGCTTCAACCGTATTCTGAGGAGCAGGTGTCGATCCGTTTGTGACATTGGTAAGGGGAGGCGCTTGATTGGCCTCCCCTTCCTTGAGTGACGATTGTGAAGACATACTTTGCAATGCAAGCATAGTCGAGGAGTGAGGTGGTGTGTTTTCGCCCAGAATACTCTGAGTGTCGAGTCTGCGAGCAGTCGGGCGAACAATCGGGGTCAGACTAGGGCCCGGTGTTGGCGTCGACTCCTTCTGTGGTGATTGTGTGTCGTTGGGTGTAGCAGGTCGGCTTGATGGCTGGGGGTTCTCAATCATCCAACCAAGGTCTTTTACTGACGCTGGCTGCAAGGATTGCATGCGTCGGTGAGCAGCCCCCTTTGCCAGCGCCCTCTCCGGGGAGCCTTCGTTGCGTTTGGCAGTATTCGAGCTGGCGTTTGCGCTCTCCCGTGCGCGCTCGTTAAGAGCCGCATGTGCGGATTGAATAGCGCTGGACGTGCCGGACCGCGACGTCAACTTTGGCGATTGGGGATTCAGTGGCAGCGGAGGAGGCGCGCGTTCGGGGTCTGAACTATCCCACCTGCCTTTCGTTAGCCGACGCCATAGAGACATGACAATGAGGCATGGTGGAGAGGCAAAACTTACATGGGGACAAGTGCCCGCGATCTCTGGTCTGTACTGGCAGAATGTTGATGTCTTACATGCCTCTCGGGCTCTCGCGAGGCATCTCGCTCTGTATGGGCCATGGCGGCTGTTGTGGAATGCAAGCGCGGAGTCGTCAAGAATGCGGCGCTGCCCGCATCCACAAATAAACCAAGTCAGACAGGGTAGGAAACAAATTTGTCGGGCAAGTCGTGAGAAAACACGCCTGGTAACTTTTGAAAATTATCTTCTTTTTTTAAGAAAAGCTTAAAATAAAATCGTACGCGAAAGTGACAATACCAGAAGCGTGATTCATTCGACGTTGTTGTCGCGATGGCCCCGTGGCTAAGAGGAGTAGAAGTTTGTTTGTTACCATGCAAGGCGTGGTTGCTGGGGCAACCCAACACTGGAGCACCACCATCGAAGCAGCCAATCGGTCGGCCGGCTGCAAGACATTCACGGAAGGCTGCCTTCATAATTTCCATTTTGACTTTTGAGCTTCACCGACAAATCCAATTAAACGCCGCTTATTCTACAGAGTAACGTGCTTCTATCTGCAGCATTGATGTACGTTGCGAGCCGAAGAAAGAGCCACATCCAACATCCGTCCGAGCATTAGGAGATGTTCTATATTCCCAGAAACAAAAAATTCATAACCCAAGTGGAAGACCGATTTCACGCCTCGCAGTAGATTCTGTGTATATCCGTGGTTTTGAAAATGATGCTCTACTTTCGGAACATAACATCAAAGGCCGGGATAAGCGTTTGCGCGAGCCAGAAGGAAAAGACAAGCTTGGGCCCGGTCATGAGAAGCTGCAGAAAGGTGAGAGTTAGCAGGCTGCACTATGCGCAGAACACAACAGGGCGTAAGGGCGTGTAATTAATACCTTGGGGACTAAGCCTTTGAAGAAGCTGGAAAAGCCCTCTTGCCTGGCCATGTTGCTCAGGATGCGGAAGCCGCTCTCCGGGTTTTCAAAGTTGCGGTTCTGGATACGAGTCTTGATGACATCCAGGGGAGCCGAGACAACGAGCGATGCAGAGGCACCGGCGATCGATGCCACAAAGTTCTGGAGCCATGTAGCCTTGTTGTAATCCTGAAGCTGGAACAGATATTCCTTGGCAAAAGCAGAGCCACCAAACAGCTGGAGAACCATTTGTCAGTATCAGCGATGGTAGGGCAAGATTCGTAGTGAGACTCATACAGCGAATGATCCGGGAGCATTTCTAGCAGCAGTCCATCCCCAGCCACGGTACAGTCCGAAACCCTCGTCACCGATAATCTTGAGGACGCCTCGGCCGCGGAACGCTTCGGGGTTGGTCTGGCGCTTGATCTTGAGGACGTCGAGAGGGAGAAGGACAATTTCACCGATACCAATCAAGCTGCACCAAATGTTAGCGCCGAGTCTATGGCCCGCCAACTTGATTCATTCTCACCTTCCAGCAGTAGAGTACATGATAGCCTTGCCAGTCTTCTTGCCGAATGTAGACTCAAAGTCCTTGGTATAGTGCTTGGCCAGGAAATCGCGGGCAATAGGCTGACCGCCATACTTGTAGACTCTCTGCAGGACCTTGTATCCGGCAGCGTAGCCCAGACCGGGGAAGAGGGAGACAAACTTGCGGCCAAGAGGAGCGCTGGCCTTTTCCTTGAAAATGACCTGGTTCAATTGGCTTGCGCTTCCAACCTAAATTCATGACTTGGTTAGGCTAACCCTCGGTGATCAGTAGTACTCGGGAAATGGAGCCCTTACTCGGGTCTGGTTGCTCATCAATCGCTTCGCTATCGTATCAACCTGATTCATAAAGTCAGCGACAAGTTATTTCGGGACCTGCCTCTCCTTGTCGGGGAGAAACGCACAGGGTGGAAGATGGCTAGCTCGGCAATACCAGCGGAGCCTGTGATCGGACGTCAGCGGTCGCTCTTAATTGCGCACTTCGAATGGTGCTTCGTTGGGAGCCAAATTTTACCTGATCCGAGGAGTCTAGCCATATTGGACTCCTTTTCAATCACTTGGGGAGACATGTTGCTGGCTGCTGCGGTTGTGCTGCTTGATGGGTTGGCAGATGCGAGTGACGCAGATTATCTCTCGGCTCCTGAATTTTTTTGAGCGCCGCCAGGGACACCCGCCAAAGCTTGGGTAGATTTCCCGATTTCGGGCGACGCACGCGACGGCGGTGGGGACGGCCAGTGTCCCCACACTCAATCACCTCAAAAATGTTGACTTGGGTCACCAAAATGCTCCAGCTACCCTAGAGGTATTTCTCCATATATTCAGTGAGCAGTTTTACGCCTATGGGGTTTTAAGACAGTGTTTTTTCCTAGAGATTAATGAGCATTGGGCATCAATAGAGATGTCTCTCTATGATGAACAATGCTGTGAAGTAATGCTGAGCGCGGGCCTCCGGTGAGTCCTAGCGTAGTGCTGAAGTCTCGACAGTGTAAAGAATGAGCTGCCACATCTCATGAACATATAGGCAAACATACCTCCAGTGCATTGTAAAGCCAAATATCATAAACGTATGTATCCGGTAATTTATTCATTCATGCTATAAATACAACGGCAATTCTCATGTCTCGTTCTCAGTAGTCTCTAAATACCGCAACCATTTCATCGAGCCGTCCAACCTGGCCCAGGAGCTTGTCCTGCACTTCTAGATGCTGGTTATATTTATTGTAATGCTCCGCCGTCATTACCTCTTCTTCTTTTCCTTTCACATCTTTGCGATCAACAAAAGATAGGATGTGGCGCTCTTTGTGCCTCTCCACTTGTAGCGTCTGCAAGCATCGGACCATGGCCTTGTAGAAATCGTCCAGTGCCTGAGCCTCAGTTTGCTCTCTATCAAAGAACCAGAAGAAAAGTGTCCTGTTAGCCATACGGCTATTGTCCTTGGGGACTTCCTGAACATCCACCAGGCCAGCCATTTGCATCGCAATCATTTTCAATTGCACGTCCGATTTCTTCATCAGCGCTGCAGAGGGAAGCATCTTTTCGTCCAGCTTTCCCTTCTCACGGAGAATGCGAGTCAGCCGCAATCCATGCCTGCCAAAGGATTGCTCGATATAAGAGTCAAGCTCCGACTCCCTTAGCCTGTCCATGACTTTGGTAAAGTCCACAGTCCACTGGCCACGACTTTGCGCGCCACAATGTCGCACAAACCTGTGCTTGCTCTCGGCGAGCAAGAGTAGGTGCTGACGTAGTTGCTCAAGGCGGCTCGCTTTCGTTGGAGCCTCATCCTCAAACTTGACCTTGGGTTTTCTATCGCCATTCGTTTGTGGTGCATTATTTTGTTGAGTATCTTCCTCGACTTCTGACTCTCCCATATCGTCATCATCGTCGATGTCTATATTCTTGATGACAGATTCTCTTCGCGCTGGTGCTTCGCTATCAGAGGCTTCGGACTCACTGTCCGAGTCGGGGGGCTCTGTCCTGATCCTTTCCGCACTCTGGAAGTCAATCTTTTCTTTCGGCGTCTTGCCAATGCCGTTTTGAACGTTAATTGATTCATCTAAATGATGAAATATATCTAGCGTTGTCACAGCGACTTGGTGCCCAGGGGTGTCCTCGTCAAGCAGAGGATCCGCACGACACTTAGACACACCACTGGTGAGAAGCTCGAGAAGTGTTTGGTAGACCTGGCCAGTTACTTCTCCAAATGTTTCGGCAGCAAATGTTGCCAGATCATGATTGCGCAGCTCTACCAGACATTTCTCGTGGTTCACTCTGACAACGACATTTGGCTAGGACGAGTCTGGTTAGCATAAAACGACATGACGCACAGAATGGCGAGCCTCTCTTACATTCAATGGAGGCGCTTCATCGTCATCGTCATCATCAATGACCGTGCCTCTACGTCGTCCATTTTGAAGCTTTCGCCTCTTGGCAACATTGCCCCTCGTGAGGTCAAGTTGTCTTTTAAGAGTTTTGCCCTGCTCCTTAAACGTACGATATCGTTCCATAATTTGGAGCTGTTGTTCATTTCGTATTTTGGTTACTTTTTCTCCAGGGCCTGTCCTTGTCATTTCCGTTTCGATGGTCCGGTACGCGTCTCGCGGGTTGCGAAAACTTTCGGGCTGGACAGTCTCAATAATTTCCGCCTGAATAAGGCGTGCAAGAACAACATTGAGTTGCTTTTCAGAGGCGATTAGCCCATCAGAGGCTGTGTCACTAGCTCCATTCGCATGGCCGTTGACCTTGGGTGTTCGGCCCTGGAATGCCTGATTCAAGTCCGCAATTCTTGCGAAACCAAATTGTAAGAGGGTTTGTACCAAATCGCGTTCAGCCGTGCCATACTGGCTCTCTATCGCTCCCAATATTTTGCCAAAGCGAACAATGCTATAGCAGGCATCGGGGTTTGCCTCGTAACTCGTGACTCGTGTGTCGGGGTCGGTGTGGTGGAAGAGGAGGTTTTGCTGTATCAAGACGCTCAATCCGTTTCGGAGGTGTCGCGGCCCTAAAGATGTACATTGACCTAGTTGGGATATCGTGCTTCGGCCTTTTGTGAGGAGCGCGGCAAGGATACGCTAAGTAAAATGTCAGAGCGGTTTGCTAGGGTAATGTATTGTTTGCCGGCAGGCGTCGCAACATACTGACGGCAGCTCGCCATAGAGATCATTGACTAGGAGAGCGCAGAGCTCAGCTGCATGCTTTGTCTAGGGTTCTGTTAGTCGCCTCTGTTGCCGTTGTCAATGGTTTCGCGAACCAACTAACAACAAGCATTGCAAATTGCTCCTAGAGATCCTCTCACTATCTCTAGAGCTCACACGATGACTACCGCGCCGTCATTGAATGCTTTGCTGGAATATTGGCACTTATTTCGATATTAAAGATAAATTGACAGTGCCAGTGATACCCAAAATTTGCAGGGTGCTGAATTGGAACGGCTTGTTGACGATGTGACTGTACTGGATTTTTTTTTTGGCGGTTAACCCAGGCAAAGCCTGCCGCGATCTGTGGTGGGCGGGACGGGGCCGAAAGGGCTGTATTTTTCTTGTAGCGGGTCAGTTGCTGCACACGTCTAGTGTACTTGCCAGTGACCTTGGTTTGCCCGTCTGGCAGCTGCTTGAGCACCTCAGGCTGCGGGCGCTCTTACGAGTAGGCCCGGCGCCAGCGGAATAATACCCATCACGTGATTGGCCGAATCCTCGACCCCGAAAATTAGACGGGAGCAAGATTGACGAGGCACTTCTTTTTGGTGATCAATTGCTCTACGACGACGGCTTGAGGTTTTGTCAATTGCCTACGCCACAATACTCGACAATGATCTCCAGATCGTCTCTCGCGAGAAACGCGCAGCAGGCCGTCCGGCGGTCCTGCAGCGTCCGACCAGTCCAACGACGAGCTTTTGCCGCAGCTGCCTCTTCTGGTGCCTTTGAGACTGCGGATGTCAATGGCCTCAAAGTAGCCTCACGGGATGCCCATGGCCCTACTACCAAGCTTGCTGTTGTTGCCAAGGCCGGCACTCGTTATCAGCCTCTGCCTGGCCTGACCCTGGGCTTGGAGGAGTTTGCATTCAAGGTGAGCTTCTTTTCTGCTCAGCCCAAGAAACCACACCTTGCTAAATCACCCATCTTAGAACACGCAAAAACGATCTGCCCTCCGTATTACCCGCGAGTCGGAGCTACTTGGTGGCCAATTGGCTTCTTCCCACACCCGAGAGGCTCTTGTTGTCGAAGCTAGCTTCCTTCGTGACGATCTCCCATACTTTGCTGAGCTCCTTGCCGAGGTCATCACACAGACCAAGTATACCAGTAAGACGAAGCAACATTATGATGGCTATTTCGAATGCACCGAAGCTAATGTATATTTGTAGCCCATGAGTTCCACGAGGAGATCGAGCGTGTTCTTCACATGAGGCAGGCTGCCAACAACTCCAACGCCCCCGCCATTGCCCTCGACAACGCCCATGCTGTTGCTTTCCACTCTGGTCTGGGTGCTCCCCTCGCCTCCTACTCTTCTGCCCCCAACCACAAATACCTCAACGAGGAGTACATTGCCAGCTACGCTGACGTCGTTTACACCAAGCCGAACATCGCCCTTGTTGCCGACGGTGCTGCTCCCGAGACTCTGTCTCGTTGGGTCGGACAGTTCTTCAAGGACGTCCCTGCCACCGCCCAGAGTGGCCAATCTCTTAAGACTGATGCTTCCAAGTACTATGGAGGCGAGCAGAGACTGAGCCACGCTTCTGGTAACTCCATGGTCATTGCTTTCCCCGGATCCGATATTGCCGGATCTAAGCCCGAGCTCGCTGTGCTCGCTACGCTCCTCGGCGGACAGTCTACCATCAAGTGGACTCCCGGCTTCAGCCTGCTTTCCAAGGCTGCTGCTGCCACCCCCGGTCTCTCCGTCTCTGCTGCCAACCTCGCCTACTCGGACGCCGGCCTGCTGTCCATTCAGCTCAATGGCCCGGCTGCCTCTATCCGCAAGGGCGCCGAGGCTGTTGTCACTGCTCTCAAGAGCGTCGCTGACGGCAGCGTCAGCAAGGACGATGTCACCAAGGCAATTGCCAATGCCAAGTTTGAGGCTTTGGAGAAGGGTCAGCTCCGCGACCCTAGCATCCTGCTGGCTGGCGGTGGTATTGTCAACAGCGGCAAGGCCACTGACATTGCCAGTGTCTCTCAGACTTTTGATGCTGTCAACGCTGATAAGTTGAAGAGTGTAAGTTCAAGCAGGCCATTCTTTAAAGTGCGATTTTTTCTGATAACTAACGGTTTCTCCAGGCTGCCAAGTCTCTCCTTGAGGGCAAGGCAACCGTCTCTACGGTTGGCGACCTCTTTGTCCTGCCATATGCTGAGGAAATTGGCCTACGGGTATAAATGGATTTGTTATAGCGCTATAGCTTGTACCAACAGTCAAAGTGGACTAGGGTGGCGGAGGAAGCTGTTTTATTGTGAATACCTGTAGTAGAAATTTTTTATTTGTTCTGAATATGCGGTTGTCATGCGGACTGATACCGAAATGCTCTCGTGAAAAGGTGAATGAGATGGCTGCGAGGCTAAAAGCGGCACAGTCGCCTTAGACAGTACTCTCTTGTTAGCCAGGTCCTATTTACAAACGGAGCCTGAAAGTCCAGAACCATTGTTCCATAGTAAATCTTATACGCGTGAGTCCGCCTTGCTGAGCTTGACAACCGTGGGGTAAATGATATAGCCTTTACGAAGCCCCTTTAACGCTTGTAGCCAGCTCAGTAAGCACTGTTCTTTTTACAACGGACACGTCGATAATGTGTACTTGTCAGCAGTTGTTGAATAGTGAAAGCGATTGCATAGTCAAAAACGAGATTGCAAATATCGTATTCTGGTAGAGCACCTGGTACGCAGCCAATCATCGCGTACAAAAGTCAAAGCTCAGCCTCAATTGACAAACAAAAGGCGGCAATGCGCAAAGAAACAAAAACTTAAAAAACAAAGCAATCGTCAAATAATTTCAAGGGTCAACCGCGATTGGAATAAAGCGGGTGTTCAGACTATTAAGGCACATCAGCTCAGGTCTAAGCCAACTGAAGCGACTATTGTAGTATTTCGGAGGGTTCTGTAACACTAATGTGTCACTCAAACAGCTCACTAGGGTCCGAGGCGGAGGGAGAAACAGGTCTCGTGCGGTGCTGGGTTGAGCGCAGGCCTGCGGGAGCAAGTGGTACCTTCCTCAGCCAAGGGAAGTACAAGGAGCTCTTGCAGTAAAAGCCCCAAAAAGCCTAACGCGCACAGTGTGAAACACTATGAGCGTGTAGGCGGAATGCCGCCCTGACCCGAATGACCAGCCTACTACTGGTCCACCTATCTGCAACTAAATACAGTGCGGACTAGCCTCAATCTCAATAATCACACATTACGTTCAGGTCTCGCCCTAGTTTCGCCAAGTACCTCCTAATTACAACACACGTCGCTTGCTCCCGCTTGGCTGAAATCAGATTGTGGACAGACCACACCTCTTTCTCTCTAGTCTACCACGGCAAGCGCAACAGGGTAGGGGAAAACAAAGCCTCATCAACCATCTCCACTACCCAACCGACAACTTCCCTTCTCGCCTGCACATCCATCTCTCCATGTTCGCCGCGCCCATTACGAGGCAATCCTAGCAGCGACGAGCTGGACGAACACGGCGGCGAAGCAGTCCACTTGGATTTCCCTCCCTTTCAGCCCTCCACCTCAAGGTGAGTGAGTGTCTATGGCAGAGACTTACGACTCCTTTACCTCCTGCCATCACGTTGTGCTTTGTTTGCACAGCCTTTGTCGCCGCAGACTGTCAAAGAGTTGTTGTAAACTACCTAGACTCTGTGTCTGCATCACTTTTAATGCACAATTCTTTACTGACAAGTCATTTCATTAGTGCGAGCAGCTGTCACGAATCCCAACTCCTCAAGCCGAGCGAAGCCCGATATTGCGTTGATTTCTGCTAGATTCCATACTCATTGCTGGCAATTGCAAGGTTCGTCTAATCCTCAAATCATCTTCGTGATGAGCCATTCATGCTGGCAGAAGCATCCTTGTATTGCCTTGTCACATGATACAGAGTTCGCTCGCCCAGGCAAGCCGCCGCCAGCCTGCTGTGCAGCCAACTTTGTCAGCCGCCACGAAACGAAAATTTGCCTTCATATTGTTGCAAAGCTAACGAGTAGTTTGATTATTTATAGGGAACATCTCCTTCGACGAGCAACTTCATCCGCATCTACGATACCCACACCAATCCGCCGACCTTGTGGGATACATCTCCCACATGCTCGCGTGAGTTGAAGACGTACGGCCGACACTTGTTGGAAAGCTCTGCATCAAAATGCCACCAAAGAAGGACGGTGCTGCTTCTGCAGGAGGCAAAGGAGATAGTCGTGGCCAGAATGGTAAGAAGTGCCCATATGTCGCATCCTCGCCTCTGCTAACATCGCTGATTCTGCAGGCAATCGCGCGGGATTTCGTACCGACACTGCCATTTCCAACAGTCGCCTCGGCAATGAACGAGTCCTGCAGCCATGGGTCCCGGATGCCAATGACATTGCGGACGGCGGCCTTGAGTCGTCTAGCAACAGTGGCCCCTGGGACCAATTCGCTGCAAACGAACGCCTGTTCGGCTTGAAAACCGATTACGACGAGAACATTTACACAACTGCAATCGACAGGAGCCACCCGCAGTTTCGTGAAAGAATAGCGGCTGCCGAGAGAAAGGCAAAGGAGATTGAGCGCTCAGCACCAACGACCGCCCACGTTGCTGAAGAGCGAGTCATGGACTATACCGGCACCGGCGGCGAAGATGACAATGAAGAGGACAAGTCAGTGCCTCACTGCTCACACTTCCAAAAAAAAAAAGTAACGCTAACACATTGAATAGGTACAGTGGTGTTCGACGCCAAGACTTTCCCGCCTTGGGCACTGGGCGGGAAACAAGGTACACGCCGCCTGCGAAGCGAGCGCCAGCGGCGCAGTCTTCGGTCAAGGGAGCCCCTATCGACCCTGCCATCATTTCGTCACAGATCAGGGCTCCTGGGAAGCGACAGACTCCCACACCATCGGAGCAGTCTCGGGGGCAGACTCCCGACCCGACTAAAAATGGCGTGGCCAAGACAGATACTCCAAAGACCTCAGAAGACAAGGCGTCGGAAGACGAGAAGCAGCCCGCGACCACAGCCGCGCAACCCAAGGAATCCAAGGTACCGGAGACAAGTGGAGGCAGCAAGCCAGCCACTCCTCCTCAACCCGAGGTGCCGGCAACAAGGAAAACCAGTGCTGGTACAAACGAAACTCCAAGTGCCACCTCAACTGTGGAGCGCGATGTCCTGAAGGAATTCAAATCCTTTGCTAGTCAACAGCGCATGAATGCAGAGAAGGTCCGCACGAGCAAGGCTAAGGCTGATAAGGAGGTCAAGTTGACAGAGCTGAGAAAATTTGCTACCAGCTTCAAGCTCTCTACTCCTGTCCCGAATGATCTTGTTTCTATCATTGCCAAAGACCCGACAAAGCAAAAGGAGATTCAGGCCAAAGCTATCAAGAATGCTGAGGATGTTGCAAAGGCAAAGGTAGACACCACGCCCAAGGACAAGGCCACGGCACCTGCCAAGGATGCCCAGTCAAAGGCAACCGAGTCTAGCGCCGCTACGACAGGGGGTGACCAGAAGACATCGCGACCACCGGCTGCCCCTCAGGCCGCACCAGCTACAGGTGGCCCCAACCGCCATGCTGGACCTCGACAGCAATATGCTCCACAGCAGTATCATGGACAGCCGTACCGCAATAATCGTGGTGGCCCTCAACACATGCCTGCTCAGCAAGGCGGCACTCTGGCCCAGCGTCTTCGAAATGTAGAACAGCAAAAGTATTCTCAGCCCCCTGCAGGACAGCAAGCCGGCGCTGGTGGTGAGATACGAGCTCCGCCCACTGGCCCTGCCAACAATGGAGATGCTGGCTACAACCGCCGACACAGCGCCCTGC
The DNA here is from genome assembly GCA_023628775.1 of Lecanicillium sp. S3808. Classification (NCBI taxonomy): domain Eukaryota; kingdom Fungi; phylum Ascomycota; class Sordariomycetes; order Hypocreales; family Cordycipitaceae; genus Lecanicillium; species Lecanicillium sp. S3808. Next base: position 952,985 of record JAMAJY010000006.1, on the reverse strand, counting down.
CTAACCATATGGGTGGCAAATTGAACCCTAACAGCCATGAGTTTAGGCCCAGCCCATTTGCAGCTGCGTTTAACCCCGCGAGCCACGCCAGCGCAGGATCCAGCCCTCGTTCGGCAGCCAACAACATCCCAGACGGCCCTAGCCCTGCATCTTCTGGAGGGCAATTGGTTCGACGCAAGACAAAGGCTGTCGATGTTGGCAAATGCCTGATTCTGTCACACATCAAGACCATCAAGCCGCCACAGGGCCGTAAATGGGATGATAATGGCGGACTTCGGCCATCATATGATACGTTGCCCACTTGGCGCCAACTTCAGGACGACGAAAAGCCAGAGTCGACCATGCACCTCACCTATAAGGAGTATTTTGAGAGGAACCCCTTCTCCGGCCCTGCCATGGCTACTCCAAACCCCTCTCATGTCGCCCCTCACCTGCCCCATCAGCACCAGCTCCCTTTCCATCTTCAACATGGACAGCGCCAGTCACCACATATGGCACAGATGCAGATGCACGCTGCTCATCCCGGTGGCGGACCCCATGGCCAGTATGGTGGCGAGGACCACAGAATGATGCAGTCCAATTCGGCGCAGTCGTTTGCATCACCCCGTATGGGACAAATGCCAATGGCGTACCCTGGCATGAACTCTCCTGGTCAGATGCATTACAATCAGCCAGTCTACATGGGGCCCGGCAACCCCCAAATGGCCCAGTATCGCAGCTTTTCCAATAGCCACGGGCACTATCCACCTCCACAAGGGCAGATGGGGGCGCCCATGATGATGCAGCCGCAATTCATTCCGGGGCCTCAAGGTATGGTTACTGGGCCGCAAATGATGTACCCGGGCGGCCACCCCCAGTTCATGCCACAGTCTGGACCGCCTCAGCCTGTGCCAGGCGCGAATGGTTACCCGAGCCCAGGTCGCCCATCGGCGCCGGGGATGGCTCATCAGGGAGCACAGCAAGGCCAACCTATGTACGGTATGAGCCCCAATGTGCAGTATAACCAGCCTGCATATGGCCAAGGCAGTCAGTGAAGCTCTCCCCGAGATTGAACTTGGGCGTGACTTTTGACTGACATTTCTAGCGTTTAACGTGCAAGGATACAATATGGGTGTTTTTCAGCACTATGGAATTCTTCCACAGCAGACGCATTTCTATATTCCCCTTTCGTCAAACAAGAGTAATAGCAGTTACCACGGCAGCTATTCCTCCCACAGCTCACGCGGTGGCGCGCGCAAGAGTAGCCAAGCTGGATCCATGCCGGCAGCGCAGAGTACCGGGACTGATAGCACCAAAGGGGTGAAATAAGAGATGGATGTAAATATAAATTTTTCTTGCGTTACATTTTCTATGTTTTTTTCTTTGTTTACTCGACACCGTCCACAAATCACTGCTGGCGCTGTAATTTAGACTGCTATGCCGGGGCTTGCAGACAGGTTTATTTATAAGCAAACAGAGGCAGCTCCGTGGGGAACCGCTGCGCAAGACAAATGGCGAGCGCGCATTGACTTGACTCTGCCCATGTCTTGGAGAGAGCGTGATGAGGCGGCTACAGTTGCTAGCATAGAATAGGTGGTTGATGAAAGGAGTGGGATATGACTGTGGGCTCGGAATGGTCAACGCAGACTTGGTTACATGGAGAGAAATTGGTGGTTTGTTGGACAAGAGAGGCGACAAGGGCACAAGAAGTTGGGGCTCGAGGAGGCAATGCTGGCGCGAAGAGGCATTGGGACGAGAATTGTTTAGGATGGCAAGGGGAGCGGATAACAGAGCATGGGGGCATTGAGGCAGTAGACTGAGTAGATGAAGCATCCAAACAATACATAAACAGTTGAAATGCATTTAGGCATTGGCACTGGCGTGGTTGTTTATGACTGTAGTCGAAGTTGAGTTGTAATGTCAGTGCCTGTCTGGTATATCAAGATGGACTATGGGTAATCCAGGAAGCAAGGGCCGAGCAGACGGAAGGCGACTCGTTGTGGCCGATGTCCGGGACATAGATCCGAGAAGAGAAAGTGGCTTGAGGCCTGAGGCGAGTCGGAACGTTGGCAGGGATGGAGAGATGAGCGATTGAAGTAACGTTGACTGCATAATGTGAAACAAGAGAGGGCTTAATTGCAATTATACAGAAGGATTTTCCAAATGAAGAAGGGGGCTACAGGATAGACGAGGGGTTCGAAACGATGGCGTAGAGGATAGACGTTGAGTTGAGTGGGAAAACCAGCAGGGGGCGGGGGGGATAAAGAAAGATGCGCAATATAGTATACATGTAGTCGTAAAAAGTTGAAACAGGGCACATAGTACAGAACATGTCAGTAGTGACGAGTTGAAGCCAAGAAGAGGAGAGGCGCCAGCATGAACGCCGGGTGGGGGAGGTTTTGTTCATTTAGGTGAGGCGTTGATGCAGGACATGGGAATGGAGAACAGGGCAGAACAGGGCAGGGCAGGCTTGCAGTTGGTTTTTTTTTTTTTTTGGGGATACTCGTAGGGATATGACGGGGGGTTGATTGAAATGCCAAGATGAACGTGGATTTGTAGGAGTTTTGTTTTGAGAAAAGTAAAGGGTACAAGTAGTGCAGGTGATATTGAGAAGCGGAGTTGTATATTATGGCATGAATGGGTTGTAAATTGGCCGTGGCAAAGAGAGGGGGGGGGGGGGGGGGGCAAGAGGTGGGGATGATGGAAGGATGTTTTTTTGGGGGGGATTTTT